>JAEMOT010000669.1:340416-366307 GCA_019297695.1 Apostasia ramifera
AATTTAAGGAGAGAAAGAAAAACTTACATTTGGTTTTTATTGATTTGGAAAAAGCTTATGATAAAGTCTCAAGAGAAGTACTTTGGAGAGTTTTAGAAAAAAAAGAGATTTGCACTGCTTATATTCAAGTTATTAAAGACATGTATGAAGGAGCTATTACCTGTGTTCGGACACAAGGAGAAACGACTAAGGATTTTCCTATTACAGTTGGATTACACCAAGGCTCGGCTTTAAGTCCGTATCTTTTTGCTTTGATTATGGAAGTCATGCCTGGACATATCCAAGATGAAGTGCCTTGGGGTATGCTTTTCGCAGATGATATTGTCCTTATTGAGAAAACTAAAGAGGGAGCTAAAGCGAAACTAGAGCTTTGGAGGAATGCTCTAGAATCTAAAGGTTTGCATCTCAGTAGATCAAAAACTGAATATATGGAGAGCACATTTAGTTAAGAAAGAAATACTTATATTGAGATGTGACAATTGGTAATCAAATTGTCAAGAAGAGTGAGCGCTTTAGATACCTTGGATCAATTATACAAAATGATGGCGAAATAGATAATGACGTTATTAGCAGGATTCAAGTAGGCTGGGAAAAATGGAGAAATACTTCTGGTGTGTTATGCGATAGAAAAATCCCATCCAAAATTAAGGGTAAATTTTATAAAACTGTAGTAAGACCAGCGATGATATATGGTGCTGAATGCTGGCCTGCAAAGAAGAAACATACAAATAAAATAAATGTTGCAGAAATGAGAATGTTAAGATGGATGTGTGGATATACACGAAAGGATAGAATGAGAAATGAGTATATCCGAAAGAAAGTTGGTGTTGCACTAATTGAGGATAAACTTAGAGAAAGTCAGTTTAGATAATTTGGACATATAAATCGTAGGCCGATTGAAGTTCCAGTTAGAAAAATTGAGTTATTGAATTTTGCCCATGTACAAAGAAAAAGAGAGACCAAAGAAGACATGACAAGAAACTATAAGAAGTGATTTTAGTTACTTAGATTTAGATAAGAATTTGGTAACTGATAGAGCACAATGAAAATAAAGGATTCATGTAACCGATCCCACCTAGTGGGATTAAGGCTTGGTTGTTGTTGTTGTTGTTTATAAAAAATCATCCATAAAAATTAATCATATGTTTTAGGGCAAGCAACTTACGAAAATGACGAGCTGTAATCAATCGAATTAGTCTCGGAGGTGGCGGCAGCTTCGGAGGGAGCGGCCTTGAAGAGGAGAAACGACGCTCTGTTGATCTTCGGCGGCGGGGAGGAGGATGCCAGCCTCGCCGGCGGCCAGATCCTGGTGCTCTTGAGCGGCGCCGAAACGCCGGCGAAGCAAACGCTGGCTGCCTGCATCCTTCAGTGAAATGTGAAATCCTTAGCGCGCTGCGGTTTTCTGAGCTGCGGTTTTGATGAAAGGAGTGGCGGAGAAGGCGAGAGATGAGAAGACCTCGCAACGGATCGCTGGCCATTTATCATTAAAAACGAGAGAAGCTCAGGACCGGATAAGGTTGAGATATTTTTCACTCAAGGTACAACAGATTTTTTTTGGGGGTAAATTGCATTTGGATCCCTCTAATTTACAGCTATATGCATATAAATCCCTTTAATTTTTAAAATTAAAAAAATTAGTCGATCAATTTTTAAAAAAATACAAATAAATTCTCTCTGGTAACATGTATTACTTCTATAGCTAAAAGTTGATATTTTCAAAGCCTAAAAAGTAAATATTTTCATTTTTTTTAGTAGTAATAGTTTTTTTGTGGTGCTACTCACCCAACTTTAGGCCCCGTTTGTCGCGAGGATCAAAACAGGATCAAAACACAACCAAAATGGTACTAATTTAAAAAACAACAATAATAATAATAAATAAATTTTTGAAATTATTCTACATAAATTCAAATATAAAAAAATTATTTTACTTTAATACTCAATAATTTAAAATAAAAATATCAACTTTATTTCACATTCTAGACTAAAATATTCAAATCGAGTATTTTAATGTAAGATGTGAAATAAAAATTATATTTTTATTAAAAATTATTAAGTATGTGAAGTAAAATATTATTTTTTATATTAAAATTTGTGTAGAATAATTAAAATAATTTATTTATTATTATTATTATTTTTTAAATTAGTACTATTTTGGTCCTGTCTTGATTCTCGTGCTAAACAGAGCCTTAATGTAAATATAATTTTCATTTTTTTTACCATAAAAGTTGAGTTTGTTGCAAAAAAAAATCTCAATTTTACTCAAATTAATGAACTAATTGACTTAATTTAAAATTAAAAAGACTAGTACACATAAAAAGGAAAATAAGAAAAACTCAAATAATTTATCTTTTTTTTTTTTGACAATAGAGCTAAAAAAATGTAGATAATCCACAGACTAGTACCAATGTTTTTAACCGCTGTGGAGTAAAACCTCCTTAGTGGTTGGATATTAAATTAGGAAGCACTGACTTGAGACGGCTACCTAATATTTTTTGCGATTATCTTTTATGGTGCGTTACTAAATTATTTGGATCCGACACGTGACATATCATCAGCTTAGAACTTGCCCTTTCATAATCCAAGATTTTACAGGACCAAAATGGTATTAAGATAATCCAGCTTACATATCATCGCTAACTCTTCCTACTAACATGATTATTTATTGTTATCTCACAAATACAAGTGCTTTTATTGTAATTAAATTTACATAACATATATTCAATATTTGATTTATTAAAATGAAATCTTTAAATTATAAATTATTTCTCCATAACTCAAGTTTTTTAAATATGTTAATCTCCATAATTAATACAAAAAAATATGTGCTTCAAGCCTTAATTTAATACAATTATAATTGAAAAATTCTTTATTTATACATATTTTTGATAACTTAAATATAAACAATATAAATTTTTTTTGTTAAAAAAACTTTCTAGGGTGTTAGTTCAATGTTAACTTGATGCTATACCATGTGATTTAAAAAAATAATTATTTAATTTCATGATATTTTTAAATAATTTTTTAAAAAATTATAAAATTATCATTCAAAAGAAAATATCTAGATGTTATAATATGTAAATAACATAATATAATATAAGATAATATCGAACCAAACGCCCCATTAAAGTATTTTTTTAAAAATTTTATTATAAGTTTTTTTTATTAATAGATAAAAAAATATATAACTTTTTTCTAAATTTTTATTAAATGTCTCAAAAAAAATTGCCGGCAATTTTCAGGTGAAACTTTTAGGGAGTGATGTGGGACCCACGCAAGCAGAGATTCTCTCCGGTTTGTTCAGCTCACCGTGAAGAATTTTTTTTTTTTATGTTTGATGGGAGGAACAAAATAGTACTAATTTAAAAAAAAAAAAATAAATTTTTTAAAATTATTTTACATAAATTTTAATAAAAAATATTATTTTACTTTATATATTCAATAATTTTTAATAAAATTATTAATTTTATTTCTGAATCAAAATACTTAATTTAAATATTTTAATTTAAAATGTGAAATAAAATTAATATTTTTATTGAAAATTATTGAGAATGTGAAGTAAAATAATATTTTTTTTATATTAAAATTTTATTAAAATAATAAAAAAATTTATTTATTATTATTATTATTATTTTTTAAATTAGCACTATTTTAGTCTTAATTTTAGTCCTCGCGCCAAGCAGGACTAATAGATCTGGTGAAGATTTTTTCCGCTCATCCTTTGACGTAGATATTTTTCTGTGGTGCTTTACTAGTATATGCGCAGCAAGATGGTTCAAAACACTCTGTTGGTGCCAACAAGGCATGCCACATCAGCAGGTGGGGTCCACCCTCATCCTATGTTGCATGCCCCTAGGGGTTATGCAAGAATTTCTATTAAATTGAATTATGTATAACATAAATTAAAATCATATTGTCTAACCTTTGATACATTTTACTCACGTTGTTAAAAGTGTGTAATTATCTTATCCAACAGCAGAAGATGCTTCATACACAATGAACTATAAAAAAAAAAAACACAAAAGAGATAAAAAGAAACACATAAAAATACGAAGAAATCCTCCAATATTTATGCGCTATTTAGCGCAAGAACTAAAATCAGAAATAAAATAGTAATAATTTTAAAAATAATAATAATAAATAAATTTTTATTACATTCTACACAAATTCTAATATAAAAAAATATTTTATTTAATATACTCAATTATTTTCAATAAAATTATCAACTTTATTTCACATCCTAAACTAAAATATACAAATTACATATTTTAATCTAGTATATGAAATAAAATTGATAATTTTATTAAAAATAATTAAATACATGAAATAAAATAATATTTTTATATTAAAATTTATGTAGAATGTAATAAAAATTTATTTATTATTATTACTATTATTTTTAAACTAGTACTATTTTGATCCTTGCAACAAACCTCATATTTATCTTAATTAGTAATTGTCGAAATTCAGTCGAAAAATTGATGCATCTCACTCTAATAAGACTTCGAAGAATTTCAATGCTATTGTTTGTTGCTTAGATGATCCATCATAAAAAGGATCCAGGGACTTGATCTTTTCCAATTCAAGGTTTTTCATATGCAACCCAGAGCTACAAATTCTACTAATGCTTTCACTTTGATATCAAAGTCTTGCATAGAGTCAACACTGAATTCAATCAACTCAAGTGACTACTTAGATCCATGACAACTTCGATTGTGTGAGTCAGAAATAATAGTGAAGTTTCCCTGCAATAATCATGGAGTACAAAAAAAGCTTCTCGATGATTAGATAATGCATTTTTGGTTTTCGAAGAGAACACAAATCATCTCCTATATCTGTTTCTTAATGTATTATTCATCTTTGATTGGGACTGTCTTGATTGAATAATAAGAGCTCCGAAGTAAAGAAAGAGATCTTCACTTGCAACAAGGCACTGAGAATTTAGCCGGTTCAATCGATTTTCAACTTGTCCGGAAGAAGCTTGAACAATGGAAGACATTCATCTCCTATCTTCAAGATGAATTTACTTAATCCAGCAGCCTTGCATGTAAGTTTCTTGATTTCACCAACAGCCTTTGGTGAAGGCATGTTGAGTTGCCTTTATCTTTAGATTTGCTTTTTGTTGCAAATAGAGAGACCAGGTAGCTCCATAATTTTTTCAATAAAGTTCCAAACATACACTTAGATGATTTAAGCCTCATTTGATACCATCTCAAAGTCCAAAAAGTTTCTTTGATATCTGCAATATGTTTTTGAAAGTTCAGGCTCTTGACTAAGATGCCATTGATATAAGTTTCAAGATTCCTTTTTGATATTTGAATACTTGTCTTCATCCTTTGGTATATTTACCTCGCACTCTTTAAGCCTAGGAGCATCATCTCAGGGTATAAATTCCTATAGTTAGTGTTAACTGTGGTTTATTCTTCATCTTTGTCGATTGTTCTTATCTGATGATCGCCAAAAAAAAGCATTCAAGAAGCTCATTATTGTAAATTCAGCAGTTGAATCAACTAACTAGTTGACCCGAGGGAGAGGATATTGATGTTTCGAGCAAGCTTTATTAAGATCGATGAAATTTACTCACATTTGCCACTAATATTGCTCTTCTTGACACATATAATATTAACTAGCCAGTCTAGATAATGGACTTCCAAAATAAATCGATCCAACCTCAACTAGTTTTCTGACCTTCTTCTTGATGGCTTGTTGTCAACCAAAGTTCTGCTTCTTTTGTCAAGAAGACTCGAGTACCTAATGGATTGATTAGCATGTGTTCTACGACTCTCCTATCAAGACGAGGTGTATGTTGAGGTTTCTACGCGAATACACCAATTTAATAGGAAAAGTTGGCTGCAACAACTCCATTTCAATTTCATTTGAAGAAGGAAACGAAACATTAGTGACATCCTCCCCCCTCCCTCAACTGGAACAAAAAAAATGCCCTCTTCAAGGATGGCAATATATCATTGCGAACATCAAGCCGATCCATGTGCATATATATACAAAGATGTTTCGGATGGCCCAAGCTAGGTGTCAATCCCCTTTGATGGAGACTGCCTTTTGGAGTCGAAAACTTAAAGCAAAGATGAAGCGTTGAGACAACCAAATGGAAGGCGTTGTTGATAACGTGTCTTCCTAAATTAATGGCATGGCATGATGAACAATGGTTAGGTTGAACTTAAACCCAATGCCAAACCCTTCACTTCATTAACCTATTTAGGCTGGATTAAGTAGAAAGGAAGCATAGGGAATCCAACCAAGCCTTCACTAATTCTTCATCTGAATATATCCTTTCCCTCCTCTTCAGCACCAAGAAAGTATATAACATGATCTCATGTAAGTAATATCTATGCTATGCCACAATATATACATAATCCCACAGCAGATATCTCCAAAATTAGTGAATTGTGATTACCTCTATAACATTGTAAAAATGGCTCCTCTCCCTCCAGGTGCAAAAGAGCAAGCACACGATCACCTCAACAAGGAGCTCCGCGACGTGATTTCCATCCTGACCAAACTTGGGAGGGCCCACCACGGCGGCGCCGACGATCCGATGGGGATCATTACGCTCACCGGAGCTAACAAAGGTGCGGCGATGAAGATCGACGGGCCGGAAGCCGCCGGAGAGGTCGCCGGCCACCGGAGCATCGGGGAAGGCGTGGAGGCGTTTGTTAACAGCAACTTCCAGACGGTAAATAACTCCATTGTAATCGGCGGGAGCTGCGGCGCGGAGGACCCGGGCGTGCAGGTTGTGTTCCAGGAGGAAGAGGAGGGCGAAAGGGAAGAGCACCATGAGAAGAAGAAAGATAAGAAAAAGAAGAAAGGGAGATCAGAGGAGGAAGGGCGCCATGGAGAGAGCGGAGGCGAGGGCGGCGCCGGTGAAGGTGGCGAGTAGCGAATCTACAGATTAGGGCAGAGGTTTGCCGGCCGCTCTTGATAAACCTTATCATCTTTAACACGACAATTATTCTAAATATTTTTTTTTTATATCAATTATTCTAAATATTCAGAAGGTTCTTAGAACATAATATTCATATCAGTATTTATTTTATACACGATATAAGTTATATTATTCTACAGATTACGTTATGTACATTCAAAATATTATAAAATCTTACATACACACATTTTCACTTTTTTTCATTATAATGAGCAATTATAATTTTCCAATGACCTAACTATAGTTAAATTACAAAAAATCTGAACTGTTCATCATATTATTTTAAGGATATTTAAATATATTTTGAGTGAAAATTTTAAAACTTTGATGTTTAAGTAGTGGCAAGGGAAGGAGACATCCGCGACGTGAATTGATTTTAGGATAGATCAGCGTTTTAGTGTGACATCGAGGAAGAAAAAATAATTACTATTAAAGATAAAAATATAATTTTAATGATTTATTAATAAAATATTTTTTTTTTCAAATAGATTTTGACTTAATTTTAATTTAAGTGTGTGTATATAAGATTTTATAATATTTTGAATGTGCATAACGTAATTAACTAAGAATGAATGAGTAACGCATAAATAAAATAAAATGATGTGACATGTAGGTAATTATCCTTTTTTTTTAATAATAAGTTATATTGTTAATCCTATTTGGTTCTAAGGTGACATAATACCCTTAGAACCAAATTGCAACTAATTCAATTGTTTCTGTATAAAAAAAAACTAATTTAATTGTTAATACATATTTGCAATAAAACTCTCAGAACCTGAATGTAATTTACTCTCTAATTTATAATAGAACTTATATTATTTTTAAAAATATTATTCTAAAATAAAAATTACATCTCTTTTTTAGTTTTATCAAAGTAATTTTTATTATATCATAAATAACACAACTTTAATTTAGTTCAATAAAATGTAGTTCTTTAAATATTTATTATGACAGTTGGAAAGACAAACAAATTTAAATAAATTTAGATAAAAAATGTACTATATGTAAATTTTAAAATATTTGAATAAAATAATATAATTTTGACTCCATTTTATCTCTCTATGTAAAAAAAAAAAGAGAATTTACATACAGAACACTGAATTCATCACAAATTACGCATTTCATTATTTTTTAGTAAATATTACACATATTACACTCTGCTTATGATTTTTACATTTCTATTGTTATAAAACCCATAAGCAGAATGTGATATGTGTAATATTTATTAAAAAATAGTGAAATGTGTAATTTATGATGAATTCAGTATTCTGTAAGTAAATCCCCAAAAAAAAAAAACAGAAATTACTATGGAAACATAAGAAAACAAAAGAGAGGATGATTAACAAAAACACCATCCATAAAATCATCCGCAAGTAATGAAAAAAACCATTAATCATGTTGATGGTGATAGTGCAACTGCTAAAAGTCCTTTACATGATTAAATTGGTTAAAAAGTAAAGATGTTCGGTTGGAAATCTCAATCACAGATACATGCGAAGTTGTATCAGAATCTCAAAACTGCCTAAAACTCTCACCAATTCCCCTTTGGGAGGCTGTAAAAATTGTAAAGCTCACGCATCATATTACCATAATACCCAGTTTATTACATTCAACCACACTCCCAGCAGGGCCAGCACAGCCCTACGTCTGTTTAGGAGGCTTTGCGAGAGAGAAGCCATTTCCACTAGTATCTTTACCAGAAATTGACCCTCTTGGAACGGAACGGGTCCAATTATGACCCGTCTCAGTACCTTCAGTTTTGGGAAGATTTTGGGTCTCGATTTCCTTGAATCTTCCATCGTCATGGCGGTCTCCTGTGCCATGACTACTAGAGCCGCCAGAATTGAGGTTTCTGTATATGGAGAGAGCCTGAGCTATCATGGATGAAGGGCTGCTTGCAGATGTAGGTAATAGCAATGTTGTTCCCTGATAACAAGCACAAAAGAAGAATGCTTGATATAATTAAAGAAGAAGTTGATCTTTGAAGAATGGAGAGAGGGGATGCTTTATTGTTAATTCACCTCCTTCGCGATTGCGGAGAATGCTTTAATGTATTGCTCAGCAATGCGTAGGCTTGCAGCCTGTGAAATCAAAATGGGGATTTGGAAAGAAAGAAATAAATAGTACAGAGTGAAATACATAAATCTTGAAGATGAGACCAAGGAAATCGAAAAGAAAAATCATACCTCAGCCCCTCCATCACCTTTAATCGCATCTGACAATACCCTCAGTCCTTCTGCAGTAGCTTGAGATCTAGCAAGTATAGCTTCAGCTTCACCTGGAAAGTATTTTTAATTGGAATAAAAGTATTTTTTTCTAAAATGAAGTTAGATTTTTATTTTAAACTTCATGTAATTTTAAAATAAAGTTAGTTTCAAGGGTAAACTTAGAGAAAGTTGGTGTTGCACTAATTGAGGATAAACTTAGAGAAAGTCGGCTTAGATGGTTTGGACATATAAATTGTAGGCCGATTGAAGCTCCAGTTAGAAAAATCTAGTTATTGGATCTTGCCCATGTACAAAGAGGAAGAAGGAGATCAAAGAAGACATGGTAAGAAACTATAAGAAGTGATCTTAGTTACTTAAACTTAGATAAGAATTTGTTAATTGATAGAGCGGAATGGAAACAAATGATTCATGTAGCTGACCCCACCTAGTGGGATTAAGGCTTAGTTGTTGTAATTGTTGTTGTTGTAGTTGTTAGTTTTAAGGGTAAAATATATTTAGATCCTTGAATTTAATCTATATTATCACTCAAGTTTAAGATTTTAAAAATTTAACATTTAGGTCTCTAAATTAGATATAAATATCAATAAAGTTTATTTTATATTTTTTTAATATTAAAATTTTATAAAATATCTAAAATACCCTCTTCTCTCTCTTTCTGTCTCTCTCTCATCACCGGCGGTGGTTGTGAGAAGCCTGTGTGGTCGCTGGCCTTGCAAGACTGCTAGCGTAGAGCGCACGAGAGAGAGAAGGGGCATTTTAGGTATTTTATAAAATTTTAATATTAAAAACATAAAATTGAAACAGATTGATATTTATATCTGACTTAGGGACCTAAGGCTCTGTTTGGTTGGAGGAAAAAAAGATGTTTTAAAAATATTTTGTGAAATTTTTTGAAAAATGTGTATGATATAAAATAAAGTGAGTCAGTTATATGAAAAATTGTGTTAGATGCGAAATAAAGTGATTATTTAATGTTAGAGTTTATGTAGGGTGAGATATAAAATATTATTTTATTTTTTTTAAATACAATAAGATCTTTAGTTGGGAATATGGCTAAAACTTTCCCCAATCAAACAGGGCCTAAATGTTATTTTAAAATGATAGACCTGAATGATAATAGACATTAAACTCATGGACCTGAATGTAATTTACCCTATTTTTATATTAGAATTTGTGTAGAGTTTGAAACATTGCTAATTTAATATTAAAATTAGAGTATGATGCAACCTATAAAGCTAATTTTAACCCAAGTTAAGGAAACCTAGACAAACAAACAGTTATAATCCTAAAACCAATAGTTTTCAACCAAAACCAAACCACCCTGTTCTTATGACAACCCATAAATCCGATTTGCTTAAATTTGACCTTGCATCGTATAGCCCATGACCCAACATTAAATTTTCAACCACAATATTCATGTGTTTAATCTCACTGACAATCAAAGAGTTTTGAGATTGAGACCATATCTCACTAAAAGCCACAATTGTTTTCAATTGAACTCAAAACTTTACTGAAAATTGCATATACAAAATATGTAAGGGTGAGAGCAAGTGTGTAAATACTGTGGCGACTTTGTTCCAGAACAGCTGCAGAGTAGCTAGCGGTGAACAGTATTTCAGCAGCATGTAAAAAGATAACTAACAAAATCAGATAAGAGACAGCATACCTTTAGCCCTATTCACCTGATCCATCATTGCAGCTTCTGATTCTAATATGACAGAGCTTTTCTTCCCGTCAGCTATGTTTATATTTGCTTGTCTCTCTCCTGTTCACATCAAAGACACATCAAGTACCGTATTTCATCATGTTGCACAGGATAAATGATCATAAAATTAGTAGAAGGGGCCCCTTTCAAACATCCAAAGGAAAATAACTTAATCATTTTATTCTCAAATACAGCATTCCCTGAAGTTACATGTTAAAAAGAGAACCATTAAAATATTGATGATCAAAGATAAATTATCGAATTGAAAAACCACCTTCAGATTCAAGAACTTGAGCTCGTTTTCTGCGTTCAGCTTCAGCTTGCATCTCCATAGCCGCTTTAACTCCAGGAGGCGGAGATATGTCCCCTGCATTGGCCAAATTATTAAACATTAAACTAACCAGAAGTACAGTAGATGCTGTACATGAAAGTGAAAGTTGTCACCCTTACTAATTTCATATCGCAGGCACTTCAAACCCCAATCAGTAGCAGCCTCATTAATTGCTTTCTGTTGGATATATATGATAACTCAGGTAAAGAATAACCAAGGCCCAGTCATGCACAACAACAACAACAACAACAACAACCAAGCCTTAATCCCACTAGGTGGGGTCGGCTACATGAATCCTTTGTTTCCATTGCGCCCTATCAGTTACCAAATTCTTATCTAAGTCTAGGTAACTAAGATCACTCCTTATAGTTTCTTGTCATGTCTTCTTTGGTCTCCCTCTTCCTCTTTGTACATAGGCAAAATCCAATAACTCAAATTTTCTAACTGGAGCTTCAATCGGCCTACGATTTAGATGTCCAAACCATCTAAGCCGACTTTCTCTAAGTTTATCCTCAATTGGTGCAACACCAACTTTCTTTCGGATATACTCATTTCTCATTCTATCCTTTCGTGTATATCCACACATCCACCTTAACATCCTCATTTCTGCAAAATTTATTTTATTTGTATGTTTCCTCTTTGCAGGCCAGCATTCTGCACCATATATCATCGCTGGTCTTACTACAGTTTTATAAAATTACTCTTGATTCTTGATGCGATTTTTCTATCGTACAACACACCAGAAGCATTTCTCCATTTTACCCATCCTGCTAATAACGTCATTATCTATTTCGTCATCATTTTGTATAATTGATCCAAGGTATCTAAAGCGCTCACTCTTCTTAACAATTTGATCACTAATTGTCACATCTCCAATATAAGTATTTCTTTCTTGACTAAATGTGCACTCCATATATTCAGTGTTTGATCTACTGAGATGAAAACCTTTAGATTCTAGAGCATTCCTCCAAAGCTCTAGTTTCGCTTTAGCTCCCTCTTTAGTTTTCTCAATAAGGACAATATCATCTTTCTTGACTAAATGTGCACACCAATTAATATTCATATTTTATGTAAAAGGTACATTACTCACAGGTCCCTATTATTCGACTAACAACAAAAAGGATAGCATTTTTAAAAATCATTTATTTAGGATCCCATACTTGAACAGTATGAAATTTTAAATATGCCCTCTTATGTATAAACTCACCCTCTCCATCTTCATCATTGTCTATACCGAACTTATTTGAGGTATACAAAATAAATATCTAAGGTGTACTCTGATCCATAGAGAAGATCCATAGCCCATTAAGTGCAAAACATGGCCCATAGATTTTTCTAAGCATGACAGCTCAGGTCCAACCTGAAGACTTTATCTTTACTTAGAACGATGGGATGAAAAATAGGAAAATGTAAAAATGATAGTACTGGAGCAGAGAAGAGAGGAAAGCAAATCAGAAGGGATTGAAGGGCATTAACAGCAATGGAGCCAACATCAAACATGGCTAGGTTGGTGGTGGGTTCAGCAAACTATGCACCATGTGAAGCAGGAAATTAAAAATACGAGCAAGATTATTTAAGGGATACTTTGATATGAGAATACATTAAAACTGTAGACAAACATAAAGTGGAACATAAAACAAAATAGAAATAAATGTGTGTCCAGGGATATAAACATTGATATCAGTAAGTTTACATACAGGAACATATACGTATGTATTAAAATCAACATAAACACAGCCATCCATCTGTGTCCATCTATGCTATAGTTACGCATTCAAACATTTAAAATGTTAGAGACACATGGTTAAATCTTCCGTACATAAGTTTTATGTAAATATTTTAACATAACAGAAGCAAAACAATAAAAGACATAGGGAGGGAATTACCAGGGACAAACAGCTCTATCTTGAAAATTCAGATTCCAGAAGTTTTGTTTACTGAATAACAGCTTTTTAAGGATCCGGCAAAAGATCCCATAAGAAAAATAGTAAGAGAGAGAAAAAAGGTCTAACTACACCATCATATTATTTGATTGTAAGCAGATAACCTTCAAATCCAATATTTAAAACAAGGTTCGAGCCAAACATCAATCCAATTTACAGAAGTGAGATGGTAACTTTGAAATTAACCAAAAACAATTGTAATTCATCAAAACAAAAATCAAATTATTATAACTAATTCCAAAGCTTAAACTACGCAAATACCAAAAATTCAAAATAATTAAAGGGAGAATTACATATACAACACTATATTTAGTAAATATTACAAATTTTATGCCCAATTTTTAAAAATTACAAAATTTGTGAAGAGCTTTAATTACAAATTACACTTTACACACCATGATCACTTTTCATAAGCATTTTTGGTTAGAATAGAGAATTCTGTTTATATACTTTGGTCAGTCTTTGACATAAGATGCCCTAGGTCTCGAGATGAAGTAGATTGGTATCAAATAGGATCATCCACTTTATCTTTTTCTGGCTTTTAGATCCCCTTCAACTCAAATCAACAACTAGATATCATGTTTTGAATGATCAGATTTTCAATTCATTTAAATCAACAGTTGTAATTGAAGCTCCAAACGTGGGTAAGATACTGTGATAGGAGCAAACAAAATGAGTAAAGTGTAATTTGTAATTGAACCTCTTCATAAGTTTTGTAATTTTTGAGAAATGTGAGTAAAATCTATAATATTTACTAAATATAGTGTTGTACACATAATCACCCCATAATTAAAATAGCCAAAAAAGATGAAGGACAAAACCCTGAGCAACAAGTGCCCTTTGATATGATGTGCAGAGTAAATCAATGGATCTCCCAAAATTCCTTGATCAAGTATAGAACAATTTTGACAGATAGAATTTTCTAAATAGTTCTAACTTTTATGGAAAGAAAGTGTCACATGCTGCCATTTTTAAGTTCCTAAAACACATTTAGATGTAACTATTCCTGCATTCCAACACATAAATGACAAATCTAAATATTTCATAGGTTTTTAAAGCCACATTAGTAGCATCCCCATCATTATGAGAGATGCAAGGCCATTTAGTACCTTTTCCAATATATAGATCTTTATGGAAATGAAGGACATGACTACACAACTGTTTGCTCTAATTGTTCCTGAAACAAGAATCTTCCTATTGAAATTTCGCATACTTACCTTTCCCAGACATAACGTCCATTATTCTTCTTGTAGTCACCAAAAAGCCATTTCTAACAACTCTGTTAGGTAGGAAATACCAGAGGCCTCAAGTTGTCCCCCAAATACAAGCAAATGGACACCATTTAATACAAATTCCAATCTAATCTAGTGGGTTAGTTTCATCACTTCATATTAAGTGTCATAACGTATTCATGGCTATCAATATGACATGATTCTTCTTGTGCACTCCCACCTAGCTCTAAGATTATAGGTCAATGTCCAAACAAGCTATCCACTTCAGATTAAAGTTCAAGAAAAACAAAGAGCATGGATGTGACATAATAATTTCCATGGATTCTAAACTACTATGTATCGACATTGAAGACAAAAGGGATCTGGAACCCTGTTTCGAGAGGCTTTTTGTTGTCTCCAATGATCAGAAAGGTCCGCAACATTAACAGTTTCTAAAACCGATACCAGATAAAAAACCAGTTATAATAAGTACAAAAAGCATTTCGATTAACTGGAAGCGGACAGAAACGAAACATACCACTATGTTCTCATTCAAAGTGTCCCGCTCTTCAAATGTCTTATCAAGGGTGATCTTCCCAAGTTCACTCCTCATAGTTGTTTGAGCCAACTGGATCACCGCAAAGATCGGGTTCTCAACCCCATAAGAAGCAAGATATGGATCGACAATCTAGAAGAAACAAGCAGCACAGCTCGAATCAAGCAATCCACATGTAAACTAGCTCAAGAAACTATCCCGGTGAAAACTAGAGCTAATACCTTAACGTACAGAACCCCATCAATAAGTATGCTGACATTGTCCTTGGTGATGGCAGACTGGTCCGGGATAGGGATGGCCTCCTCCTTGAGGGAGTGAACATATGCGATCCTGTCGACCAAGGGAACGAGGAGGTGAATCCCAGAGGAAAGGGTTTTAAGGTACTTCCCGAAACGCTCAACAACAAAAGCCTTCTTCTCGGGGACAATGCGAATTCCCCAGTTGGTGGGCGTCACCGGCTGCTCGTAGCTGGGAAACTAGCATATTAGGTTAGCAGAGAAAGAGAATATGAACTAAGCTGCTTGGAAGAGATTATACCGGGAGGATGAAAAGTCGTCGCGAGGGCGGCCGGAGCGGAAGTGGCGGACTTGGACTACAGCAGAGGGATTGGCAGCGACGGGGATTTCACGGAGGAGAGAGGCTGCAGCGAGGCGTGCGAAGGAGGAGCCTAGAGCGAGATCGGACGGCCTCGGCTTCCACAAAGCCATTTCGAGCGGAAATCGCGTTATCGTCCAACCGCTTCCTCGCCTGAAGAAAACCCTCACTAAAACCTCTTCAGGATCGATTAGAGTACCGCGTAAATTACGTTCGAGTTCTAGATTATTAATTGTATTTAACATTAGTTCATTTTCTAAAATAATTTTAATAAGCATTTAATTAAATATTATTTTAATATTATATTGTATAATTAAAAAAAAATTATCTATACATACTATTAAATTAAATAATTATTTTTTAAGTAATTATGAAATTATAATAATCAATTTAATAACTCAAAATCATAAAAAAATCACATTTATCACATTTATATTATGGTACTTAAAAAAAATTTGGATTGAGTTGCGAAAAAGATAACTTACCATCATTATTTACATTTATTATATTATCTTTTCAAATCTCTTAACAGTGGCTATAAATAATATCAAACATAATGTATTGATGATCTTCAACTGGTATCCAAACTATATTCAAAAAATATATTGCATCTTCAAGCTGAGATCTATTAACGCCAAGGTATTTTCCTTTTGGGTTTTAACATGTAAAGCATTTATTTGTTTTCTTCTCAGTTTTTTGTTTTTGACTCGTTTGTCAATTTATCGTTAATGATAAAATCAAGAGTTATTGGTGCTTTTGTTGAGAAGTTAGCAGTTTTCTTTCTTTTAACCAAATAGAGGACCACAAACTAATGAGCAGTGAGTGCCAAACTATCAAACAGTGTTACTGATTGAGCATCGTTTATCAACATTTCTCAAATTTTACCAATAAACTAGCAGGCTTGTTCACCTGCAATTTTGTTCCTTGTGCATCACAAAAGCTTCTCTTTTTACTATAGAGGAACAATTATCTTTGGAAGGATCCCCAACTATCTTCTGAGAACTTATAATGCCTTGTCTTAAACTGGTTTTTATTTCTTTTTTTTTATTGAACTAGTTTTCATTTTCTGTTGAATGAGTTTGGACGACTCTCGCACGCAGACAATTGTCAACTGTTGAGTCTTTTATGAATGAGGATGAAAATTCAGATTTATTTATGTCATTTTTTCAAGAATCTTATGAGTCAAGAATGAGATTTAGAGACCATCTTAATTTGTAGAATATTTACTTTAAGATAGGATATTTGGAATGTCTCCTTGTGCTCTTAGGAGTAAGCTGATAAAATAAATTTATAATAATCTTTAAAGAAAGTTCTTCGAGTAATTGAATTTTTTGTGCTTTTTAAATGGATATTTCTGGAAGGAACCTGTGTGCTACATCAAGACTTTTTTATATTATCTCAATTAATTACTTAGTATGATGGTAAATTTTTTTTATACAGATTCTTTCCTCAAAGTATCTTTCTTTCGTGATGATAGCATTAAAATATGCATGGTAATATCCTTTATCTTGGATTTCATTGTTTTATCTAGACTTCATATCTAGCATCCATTTTGTTTAGAATATATCCCCATTGTCCTTGTTTAGGTTAGTACATTTATTTATTTATTGAGTCTTCTTTTTATCAAAATGCACCTCCATAAAAAGCAATTAATTTGTAGCTTAAGTTTGCCAAATTTCTATTCTTCACTTGAAATCATAGTCAGTAATATTTATGTTATCTTAGTTCACCAATTAAGTCATCCTTTGACAAAATATTGTTATTGGGATCTCCTATCGAAGATTCAATTTCGATCATATAAGTAAAAGTGTCTCAATATTACTTGACAATTGTCAAACATATTGATGAGTAACGGTAAGGCAAAGTTGATATTAGCAACTGAAGACCACCATCTCACCTTTTGAATTCATTCGAGGGATTAAGGCTTTGATGTGGAGTTATTCATAATTCTAGTTACTGGATAAGTTTAATTGAGATCAAGTTAAGAAAAAAAAGAATAGTGCTATCCATGATGCCATCACCAAGCCTTTGTTTGACTTGTATCCATAAAGCAAAGTTTCCTCATATTTGATCTTGTTGGAAGATGATCCTTCCTTTACTTTCTTTGGTATTGCCATTAAAAATTGTGTTAGGTATGGTTCCACTTTGAGCATGGCTAAGTCAGGTATCAAACTATGGTGACTCGTCTTTCTTCAACCTTCTTCCAAACTTCATTAAATATAATTTTTTATAAATGTATTATCACTTGTTTGTGTGATCAGTTAGCTCACAATGACATAATACGGTTACCTTTCGAGTCACCCTTTAAGACGTTTTAATTTCTTTCTTATCAGATGAGGATTGGTTTCCAAATTTATTTGCAGGTACATCTCTTTTCTCTTTCTATGGTTGGGTTAAGTGCTCTAGACTTGCTGGAGTTTCGAATGGGGAAGATGTGAAAGCTACTTGCATACATGCCTCCAAGCTTAATGTGAACTTTATTGGAGTGGACTTGTCTATGAATGTGGCACCAAAAGTAGTAACTTGGCATTGAACCTTTGTCGTATACTTTTGGGTTGATTACATTTTTTTTTAAATTATACTATTAGCTTTACCTTTCTTCCTAGCAGCTTATCAGATAAATCTTTTATCGAATTAGTTGGTTGAAATAATACTAGGAAATCTGCATCTCTTACATTCGGCATGACTGGTTAGTTTTAGTTTAGCAAAAGTCATCTTCTTATTTATACGCATCAATATCATAAGACCAAAGTACATATCCAGCTAGTTAGTTTATCTTCTTGGCATCGATAATTACATCATAGGATTCAAGTTTATTTTAGCCTTGATTTTAAAGATTCTTGGCTAATCTCTAAGAAATAAGGAAAGTTTGTCCTCCTCCCATCTTCCAATTTCTCCCCTATGTATAGATGGTAACTATCTTGGCTAGTCATTTGTATTGAAGTAAGGTGACTTGAATGGCTAAGTTGGTTGAATCCATTTCTAAGATATTTTTTTTATTCTTTTTGTCTTGATGTAGTTTCTTTTAATAAAATGAGCTTTTTTTATGGCTTTGTTGGTACTTTTCAAGAAGACTAAAATAGAGAGATTTATCATTGATATCATCTTGATCTATGTTAGTGAATTAGAAAATATCGAAGTCCCCTTTCGTTGGCCTTATATAATTAGCCCAAATCTTTCACTTCTTGTTTTTAGAGTTATTCAAATAAATCTATTCAAAATGTCACTATAAGAGTGCTTGTGATAATTTTTTATTTGTAGGAAATTTGGTAGATGTGTCGAAACTAATGACGAGCTCAGAAGTTAGAAAAATTGAATCGGATTAAGAATTGAACTAGCGTTAAATTTATGGTCGAGCCGATTGAACCAGTTGTTGAACTGATAATTTACTATTGATTTAAAAATATTAAAAGGAAAAACTATATCATCTTACAATAGGATAAAATATTTACAATAATAAATTTTTTTATTCATTCTAATTATAAAACTGTGTTACAATTATGAAACATCTATTAACAAGATAGAAATAGATTGACTCATCACTTTGACTAGTTTGACTAAAAAGAATATTTCATTAATTATTTTTCTTTTTTAATCTTTAAACAATCATATAAAATAGCGATTTTTGATAATTTGATTTAACTCAATTAAAGTTAATTATTATGTCATTTATAAAAGTATAGTATTTAAAAATATTAATTTTTTAATATTATATATGTAATTTATAATTTTTGAATGTAATTAAACAAATTTATTGTACGTACTAGTAAAAAAATAAAAAAAGAAGAGCCAATGTGAAAAAGCCCTTAGATTGAGACCTGGATGTAATTTGACCTATATAACGGGTTTCCCGGCTTCTGAATTTCCAAACCCGTGCCCAGAAAAGTGCTTTCTCTTCTCGGAAGCTAATCGGCAGAAGCTGATGGACGGCGCCGAAGGATGGCCGCCGGCGCCTGGAGAAGGCGCCGGCGGACAAGGAGAATCGTCTAGAAGCAACAGCTCAGGAAGCCCATCTTCAAGCAGCCAATCTAAGAAGGCAAGCAAATCAGCTCCATTCGCCCATTTCCCTTTTCGGCTTTTCGTTTCTTGAGGACGCGAATATCTTGAATTAATACTCATTCTTGTGAGCCAGTTGATATGGTATCTGTAGTCTGTAGATGAATATCAGTAAGTTTTCTATTTTCTTCCGTGAGGATTCCGATTCTTTTACAAGTTCCAATGGTTTTCCTTCATGTTCTCCAGAAGGGGAAGGAGAAAGTAGGTTTCGAAGAGGGTGATGTTGGCGAAGAGGATGATGTTAGCGAAGAGGTTGACGATGATGAGGTCAGCGGACTAATCACTGCTCTTCTTCCATTGAACCATTCCTTGCCTCGTTTTTGAGATCCTATGTCAACAATTGGATCGTTCATTGCGTTATACACGTAGTATAATCTTCTGCCTTCAAACACGATGTATATTTCTTATTCGTGGCTTTTTGTCTACATTTGATTATTTTTGACGTCATTCTAAACCTGGATTGGAAGGTCTGCGCTATGTCTAGATATAAAATTTAGTTCATTCGATTGTTTAGGTGTCTAACGATGTTTCAAATTCAATATATACCTCTTTTCGTCTAATTTGGTACAGATTTCAGTCTATGTCAAAGTAGTTAATGTGAGGATTAGCGTGATTAACTAACACTAATTTACCCGCTGTTCTGTCATTGTTTTTATTTTGTTCATGAAACCTTTCGACATTCTTTTTTGTGATTCAGATTTACACAAAGCTTGTTTATTTTCTGATGTACTTAGTTGTTAAGTAGGGTTGAATTTCTGTCTGTTAATAGTCTCTAGCTGAGGTTCCTGTCCAAGTTGCATTAAAAGTGATGGATACTGAGGAGGATGTGAATGCTTTTGCACTTATTGGTGATGAGGTCAGATCTTCCTCTTTCAACTTGTTTAAAAGCCTATCATTATATTTTTATTTCTGGATACTTGTTTATTGTCATGACAGTAGTTTTTTACTGTTGTATTTCTGAGCAGATTCTCTTTTTTTTTGCACTTGAATACCAAGTAGTTAATGACCTTTTTTAATTGGAATTAATAACCTATTACATCTTCCAGTGTACTGTAATGGATTACTCTCTTTTCATGTTTTCCTTTTTCTCTGATAGCTTATTCCCAAAAGCATTTTTGGTACTCCTGAAGAATTAGTTACTTCTGTTACACTTGAATATATCCACAGTATGACAATGCAGTTAATAAGTCAGTTACATCTTCCTATATAGAGTTTAAGTGCATGGTGAATAGCTCTGTGTTCATGTTTTCCTAACTCTGTTTAGATTACTTTCAAACCATGAAAGTGCAATTATTCCAGAAGTATTGTTCTTGCTTTTTGGTTGAAATATTCAAAAACATAAAATGCAAGGCGTAGTTCGCATTTCCGGCATTCGGTCACGAGGTAATTTAATGTACCATAACATAAGAGTGATTTTCCTATCGCAATCTATGGGTTTTGATCGTTAATCAGAATCGTTAAGGGTATGCATACAATAATCCACTTTTACATTCTTTTTAAATGCATAGAATGGGTCTTGACTTTTTTTCATCTTTGATATGGGTAAGGAACTAAGGACATACATAGCTGTTCCCAGTGAAATTTGGAAGCTTAGAAAGGATATCATATGCCACATGTTGGATTCTTTATGTGAATAACACAATGAGTTCTCTCTCTCTCCTTCTTTTTTTTCTTCCCTCTGGCCTCTCCCTAAATAACCAATATCATATGCAATAGCCCTATCTCACTACTTGGAGTTGGTTCTATTAATTCTGTTTTTGCAAGTTGTTCGTGTCAATGCAACTCATATTTTTTGATTATGGCTATTCTTTTTTTTGTAACAAATCATATCCAAGTAATACATGGCCTACACTTTTTCCTTTATATTTTCTTTATTCTCATCTTTTTCAACATTATCATATTTCCATGTCAAAGACTTTCTCCAATCTAATCATATTTTTTGTGTTCTTTGTTGTCTTAGCACCTATCCATCTCAATCAACGCTGTCATGTTCATAGACCTATTTTTTTGTTAGTAGCTTTTTTATTGTTCAACATTCAATTGCATATAAAGATGAATTAATTTATATTTTAGTTTTCGTTAAGCTCCACTATAGTTCTTTATTGCATGATACTCTAGAGAGATTTTTATCTTGAGCCACACAATTTAATTTGTTAGAGACGTTATTTATATCATCAGCTTTTAACAAAAGAAATCAAATTCCTGACATCATCAAATGATGGTTTACTTTTTCATTATTATCAGATGATGGTTTACTTGTTTTTCATTATTATTGATCCAATAATCTGCTCCATTAAAATTCCAGAATCATGTATTCAGTTTTTGTCCTAGCGATTCTAGGCCCATTGTTTTTTGATGCTAATCTTTCATTTGAGCCTAATGCGTATCACCTATTAAAATAGAACATCTATAATGACATAAACCAATTTATTTTATTAAAGTATGGGTAAGCACATGTAAAATTAATAATAATATTTTTATTTTTTATTGTGTGGATAGGACCGACTGTCTCAACATTTCTCTAATAAGAAGTATCAGAAGGTATTAAATAAATATGAGGTAAGCATTGAATTTTTAAAAAATAAAAATTGATACATTACATGACGTATCAGATACATATCAATGAAGTATCAGTATCTGATATAGATATGACATACATGTATTAAGCTTTACAAAGTATCGATGCTTAATAGTTATATATATATATATAGCTAGTAATTAAAACTTATTGTTGCTGTATCATATTTATTCTCCACAACTCTGATATGAGTTCCATACATGACTATAAGTTCTTTTGAAGACTGTAAAAATCACATAAAACTTTTTTCTTTTGGCCTTTCTATGTTTTCATTAATTATCTTACTAGATGAATAGTCTGTCATTAATCTTTAAGCATACATCTATATTTGTTCACAAATACTAATGTGATTTTCCACTTCATTTATTATATCAATCTCTTTTGGAATTTTTTTTATAATCATAACATATACTTTTATTTACCTGTAATTGCTGCAATTTTGAATGTTTGTTTTCTTCTTAACTATTATTATTGCATTGCTTGTTCTCTAATTAGTTCACATCCTTTATCATTTCATTGTAATTGAAAATGATAAGTAAAAATATCATTTCATTTGTTCATAATTCTCAAGTTTTTGCTGTTATTTTTTATCATCAGAAGAACTTAGTTCTATGCATCTTCTTAAGAGATAACCCTACTTTATTTTTCTAAATCAATTCATAACACACAGTACTATATTTGCCTTTCTAAAAGAAATATCTATTTGAAAACAAAAATCATGCGTTCTTTAAATAATATTTTCATCATTATTTGCATTTTCTATATGTAATAAAATTTGGGTAAATTACTCGCAGAATCATTTCACATTGGTGCATGTTCCTTTTTTTTAATTGTTTTTACTTAAATCCTTCAACTAAGTTACATTTTCATGTTGTTCCTTGGATAGTTTTTTGTTGACTTGTAAAATACCATTTTACACTCTCTTTATTAAAGCAAGTCTCTTTTCCATGGGGAAAGCAAGATTGTAATATCTCATGTCTTGGATATAGAGGTATTGCCTGTTTTCACTTTAAGGAACTACATGACTTGATTTCCCAGAAGGTCACCTATTTGAGGATTATTCCAGCTCTGGCTCACTTAACTGCTAAGTTCTTATTATTCTTATAATTTTTTCCTTAAAAGGTGCCTCTACATGTTAGGATCACATTATTTACTTATATAATAATATTTAATAGATATAATAATTATGTTTATGAATTAACTTGTTAAAATCTAATAAAATCCCATATATTAATTCTTCTTTGATCAAAACATAATTAAAAATATATTTTTCCTACAATCTAAAAGTGTAAAAATCATGTTCCGTATTTCATTTTACTTCACTCCAACCCTTAACCTTTCTCCTGGAGTTTGGAACCAGCAACATTGGTTTGTCTTTTCTTAAAATACTTGTTTAAATATTGCATTAGTTATCATAACAGATTAGCATAATTGAGCACTACAAATATGTCAACCACTAGTCCTGCCAGGTTGCTAAAGAATTGAGCTTCTTAGCTTGTTTATAAGCAAGTTCATGCTTTAGGAACGTGGAGGATTATTCTTTTTGTATTTCTGTTTTAAACTTTGCTCATGAAGTTTTTACATTTTGCAACTTTGGATGCCTTATAAAATCATAAAAGACTTTACTTGCGTATCAGGTCTCTCTTGAAGACTATGCAAAAGAGCTTGAGATCATAAGTCCTGTCATGATGAACAAAATCATGGTTCTCTGAAATTATCTGCCATTTGTTTTCAAACTCTCTCATCATTTCAAGAAATAATAATATCTCTCCTCCTGAAAATGTGACAAATGACAGTTTAGTGGTTTTCTCAGTAAGTTGTATGACTTGCAGCTTCTTTCTGAACAATATTACGCTGCCAGAAAAGTTCTGAACGATGGAAATTCCTTTTTCCGAGGCTTTCTATTTGCCTACCTGGTAGTTTTCCTGTGATGTAATTTTTTAGGCTCATCTGAGAATTTTTCTAATGATGTGGCACAATTGTTTGGAACAGGAGTATCTCATGGTAATTTGTGGCATTGAAGAGGCTGCTCGTTTTATTTCCAGGATAGAAAGCATGAAGCAAAACTTCGTTCTTGCATTGTCTTCATTTTATGTCAAAGAAAACCTCCCTGTAAGTTTGTACGAACTTATATAAATATACGTCTCTCTCTCTCTCTCTCTCTTCCCTCCATTTGTACAGTATCACAATCACCTTTAACTTTCATTTTCCAGCCCCTGAAGTACAATAATAGCTTTACTTAAACCTTTCTCATATTCAGGTTCTACTTAATCTTCTTAGAGATCTTTTGCCTGGATCAAGTATCCCTTTGAGGTATATCTTTTGCCTGCACTGCACAACCTACCAACCTTTGATATGTTAACAAATTCAATGATGAATAACTTGATTTCAGCTATGAACTGCTGCTGAATATAAATGAGGAGAATTCAGACTTCAGTGAGAAACCTTTACGAAATCTAATTTATTGGAATTTGCTTCCTCCTTTTTTTATTTCATGTCCCCTGACTATTGTTGCTGGCTAGTTGTTTCCTGGTTTAGATACATCACCTCCACTCAGATACGCCAACAAGAAGGCTACTACTCTTCCATCATATCAGCTTATGACTGTGGCAGTGTCCAAGAGGTAACGGTCGGTTTGTGTAGTTAACTTGAATAGTCCATATAACAGCTTCATGATTTCATATGGATCTCAGTTTTGTGCTAAGACGGTCGAGCCGATGGGGATCGACTGCGAGCAGCTGCAAATTATGGCTTTTGCCGAGGCAATGGGTGTGCAAATCCGGATCATATATGTTGATGGGTACAATGCCAATAGCCTGCCTAACCATGAGGACTACCCTTCAACTGGAGCTGGTACATCGTCTTCTGCTGCAGCAAGTTCTTCCGTTGATGATTTCCATTCAGATGAGCCTCAAGTTGCTCTTGTCTTCATTAATGGCCACTACGACATTATCTACCGCTGCTGATTCTTTGGTTCATTGAGATTCATTGTTTGGCTTTCAATGTGTCGGATTTCTTCACCATCATTGGATTGTGCTGATTAGAATAACCAAATTGTAGTACTACGATGGTACTAGTTTTTGATTGGAAGAAAATGTTGGGTTCCTGGGGGACTTTCTGTTTCAAGTCGGTTACAAACAGGTATGGCACATGTTACCGTATAGTTCTACTTTTTTTTTTTTTTTTTGAATATGACCAATGATGTATATGTTGCATGAGCCACCACCTAGAGCTACTTATCGGACCTGTTCTAGGGTTAAAATCAGTCTGTAAGAACTGGTTCAGCCCAGAATAGGTTGACCGGACTGATTTTAGCCAGTTTTGAGGTGCAAAATCAGTTTGGCGCAATTTTACTCCCCCAAAACCGGCGAATCGGAACCGATCCGATTCATCACTATAAATTAAAAAAAAGTGGGGGCGCTGCCCCATTAAAGGCTGCTGAAAATTTAAAAAAAATATTTTTTTTATTAATTTGCTAATTAAATATTAGCCCAAGTTGCTAAAAATTTATAAAATATATATTTTTAAATTTTTAATTAATTATTGGGCGTGCTGGCTCAGCCCGAAACTTGGAGCCAGGTTGGATCTGAATTAGGTCCAAGTTTGGCCTACCTAGGGCTGTTATCGGGCCGATTTCGAGCGAGTCGAACTCAACTCGAAATCGAAAATTTCGAGCTCGGCTCGGCTCGAAATCGGTCCGAAATCGAAATGGGATATGATTCGAGCCGGCTCGGCTCGAAATGACTCGA
>JAEMOT010000669.1:366564-412505 GCA_019297695.1 Apostasia ramifera
GTTATGTATTTAAGAGGATTTGATCCCTAGACCTTGAGTAAAATAAACCTTAAATCTTCTCTACTCTACCACTAAACCACTAACTAAATTATATAAAATAACAATTTATTTATATATATATTTATATAATATATCAATATTATTTATGCTATATATATAATTTCGAGCCAAATCGAATCATGTTTCGAGCGAGCTAGGGCCAACTCGAAATTGGCTCGAAATGAACTTCGAGCCAAAATCCTTAGCTCATGATTCGATTCAAAATTTTCGAATCGATTTCGAGTCGATTCAAAAATCGAACGAGTTCCGAGCGAGTTTCGAGTTTCGGATATTTTTAACACCCCTACCCTAGGCCTACCGGTTTCAAACTAGGAATTGGATTGGACTGGTTCCAGGTTCAATTGGTAAAATCAGTTGAACTGGATTGGAACTAGTCCGATTCGGTTTGATAAACAGCTCTAACCCATCAACTGTGTGTGTATATATGATACAACACAGGAAACACGTTAGCCATTTGCTTGTGAATAGTGACGTGTTACTTGTTGTTATGGATCTTATGCTTCATAGTGAGCGGATGGAGTAGATGATCGAACTGTTTGGTCATGTCAACAGTGTGGCACAGTGGGACGATCTGACTGGGTTTGAGATAGAGTAAATGACCAAACTATCCAATCACGCCAACAATGTGGCTTGATTAGACAATATGGTCAAGCCAACCCTTTGGCTTGGCCGGATCGTCCATTCAGGCCACCCTGTTGGCCTAGCCGGACTGTCCGGTCAGGCCACATTGTGATTTAATCATTTGCTCTGTCCAATTGCCATTAAGCAGTCGACCAACGGCACGTGGCATGTTGCTATTTGAGAGCGAATAACTAACGTATTTTGCATGCTGCACTAAATAGTTTCCCTTATACTTTCTGTCATACAAAATGGGGAGAATGGTAGAATTTTATTTATATCTGTTAAAGTTTATAGGATTATATATTAATCATCCAATCTTTTTTGAAAGTTTAATCATCCAATGTTTGAGTTTAGATGCAGACAGCCAAAAATTTCTATACTCCACCCCCATCAACGTGCTATAAAAGAAATTTCATGAAAGTTGATTAGGGAATAAGGGAAGTATATAACTAATAATTGGGGTGCTACTCAGGTTAATTTGGACCGATTTTATGCAAAATTTTGGACCTAAATTAACTTAAGGTTAGTTGCGCAATTTTAAGAATCGAAACTCAAAATATTTTGATTCGGATGTTGTTCGAATTCAAATTTATTTTTGTTGTTTGACAATAAATTAAGAGTGCTTCCAAACTTCATGTTTTTGTACCAAGAGATTTAAACGCCATTTGAACTACAACTATCATAATCTAATAAAATTTAAATGCAATATTTATCATACTTAATTATTTCTTAAAATTTATATAATTTAAATAAAGTATAAAAATATAATATAAGCCATGAAAAAATAAAATTTTTAATTTAATATTAATAAATATAAATAAAATATATAAATAACACAAATAAAATAAAATTATTAATTTTTTCATAATATTATAAACTATTTGTATTAATAGAAGAAAATTAAATCACTTTTGAGTTTGCATACATAATAATAAAATAAAAAATTCAATTTGTTTACCTTTGGATCGGTAAACTTAAAAGTTACTTATTATTAAATTGGTTATAGTTTGCTTTCTATTTCTAGATGTTATGAGAATTAAATTGAATCATACGATTCTAAAAATTTTAGAATTAGAATTGAATTGAATTAATTGATTCAGTTTTCAATTTTTTTTAATATTTTTGCACACTACTAATAAAATTCATGTATGTCATGCTACTTGGCTGCCAGTAATATTTTATACAATGCAATAATACATAGTTCTTTTGGTCAAAAGTTTTAAGTTTTGGTTTTGATTTCGCGTTATTATTATATTTGGCAATTTACATATATATCACATAAAATGTTGGATGTTATCTATAAATTATTATTTTCACAAATTTAATCTATGAGTTAACATGTATTTACAAAAGATATAACATTTAATACTTATGTGGTACATATGTGAATGTTTTTATTTTATTTTTGATTCACAGTTTTCAATAATTTATTAAATTTTTGCTATCCAATTTCAGTCAAAATTTCTATTTTACTAATAATTGTGTAACTATTTTATTAATAAGTTTGGTAAAAAATTATTTTTATTAATAGTTGATATAAAAAGAAAACAATTTTGCCAATAGTTGCACAAAAATAATATTGCAAGAGATGTGTTAAACTTTTTTATAGAAACTTGCAATGAAATAAAACTTTCTATTAAGGATCATTCCTTACAAGAGTGATCATGGAGGAAGCAAAGAAAATTTGTTCAAGAATAATCTCTTAAAAGTCAAACATTTTGGGAATGACACTGCTTTAAAGAGAGAAAATTTCGCTGAAATGTCATGTTAAAATTTGTCCCGACAAGAAAATCGGAATTCTCTATTCAAAGGATGGTCAAAGGGAACTCGTCGAAGATTCGATGGGACATAGGAGTTGAAGAAAAGTTTATCCGTGATCAATGACTGAAGTACCATAAATTATAGCTACAAATCTCTGAAAGGGATTCACGTTAGTTATAATATAGATCATAAGAATTTGATTATATCAAGACATGCACCCTTGGTTGCACGTTACACGAGAAACTATTTTTTCTGTCAAATTAATAGACAAAGTGTTTGAGGAAAGGTGCATGAACATAGAGTGAGCAATTATTGCAGCGAATATGGGATAATCATTCTGAGAGAATTAGATGTTTCACCACCAATGATGAGATTCAATAATGACAATGATCAACATTCTAAACGGCAGTTTAATTTTTTGATTTCTTCTATGAGAAGAGGAAGGTAGAGCAAATTTTTTTTCTCTATTTATCATATAATTTAGCTAGTTCTAGGTGAAGAAAGCAAAACTTCAAAGTTTCTCATTTTGTTGCCTAACTTGTCGGAGGAGTGCCTCACATAATGACATAAATCACCTTTATATTTTCATTTATTTCAAGTTGTACAAGAGTCTTCTACATGTTATTCATTGACTATTGTTTGTGACAAATCTTATCAAAATTTTTAAGTTTTTTAATGAGTTGATTTTTTTATGACAAAAAATGTAGGTAATTTCTAATCAACAACACAACTGATATTAGAATGTATACACCTTAAATATGACGAACTTTGGAATGACTTTCAGAATGGCTAACTTTGACAGTAAAAATTACATGACCTAACTTAAAAAAAAAAACTACAAAATTTAGAATGTAGAACATGAGATTCCATAAAATGAGAAGACATGTACCTACTATTGCTGAGATGGGAGAAGAAGCCAATAACAATGAAGTTGAAGCAATGGGATGACCTAGATTAAAATGCCACTAGTTGGATTTGATATGGTTGGATGAAAGTGAACTCCACTTGGTGTCTGAAGAGGAGTTAATGCTCTTACTTGAAAGGCATATACAATAAGAAGTTTACAAAAAATAAGATTTTATTCATTAAGAAGCTTATCAAAAAAAAGTTATGGGAAGGGACATCAATTACTGAGCACTCAAATGAGATGCAATCATCAAATTGCGAGTCTAGCTACTACTAATATCACAACTAGAAAATTGAGAAGGTCTCGTGACATCTCTCAACAATTTGCCTTTGAATGAATTTCTCTTTATGGATATTATCACCTCGAACTTTTGAATTAGGAGACGAGATGAAAATCACAATGCTCTTGAAGCCGTTAGACTTTAGTTATTAAAATAATAGGAGGAATCAAAAGTCAAAAAAGAGAATAGTTCTGGAATATAGCAAGGCTTGAGGAAAGCCAGCATCCCTGAAGAAGGAACCCTTATTATTGCAACAACTCAAGGCACTTAAAGAGAAATTATCGTGATAAAGGGTACCTAGAATAATGAAGATAAAAGAATTACTTCGCCTTTTTGGCTCTATTATACTAATGCAGTCAAAGACTAGCTTCTGATGACATTGCTTATCAAAGAAAGGGTTTTACGCATTGGTCATAGAATCTTGCGATCTTGCAAAGTGTAAAGTCACAATTAACATTTGTCGAATTACACACTAGATGACTTTTGAAATTGTTAAAATAGGCAAGGATACTAAAGATTATTGATCATGGAAACATTAGCTGAAATATTGCTTAAGAGTCCAAGATAAAATTAAGAAATGTTCGGCATGTCTCTAATTTTGACAAAAAAAAAATAGACGAAAAAATATATATTAGTTCTTTGAAAAATGACACCAAAGGATCACATATAATAGTAAGAGGAGTGAAACATTATTTCTTTTATAAGTTTAAGGCAAAATTATGTTGAAATCTTCTAGCAGGTGTTATTAGAGAAGAAAATGAAAAAAAGTTTTAACACAAGGGGCTAGGTCACATGAGAGAAAAGGACTAAAAGTACTTGAAAAAAAAAATCTCGTGCTTTCCCTTAACGGTAAAACTGATTAATGTATTGATTGTCTTGTAGTGTATACAAAAAACAACATCAAAGAGGAAGCCTTCATAGAAGATGTATTTCAATGTATATAAAGTGTCCTTTCCACTAAATGAAGTATTTTATTTTATCACATTCATCGATGAATACTCCAAGAAGACTTTAGAATATCCTCGAAATTGAAAAATAAAATTCTCGATAAGTACAAGAGGTTTTAGCATGTATAAAATTAATATTTATCTATGGCATGAAGTAAATTTATTTTATTGTTATTTTTTTATAGAAATTTATTTTATTATTAAAATTTATGTATAAAGTGAAAAGAAAGTCAAATTTTTGGTTTAAATATACTTATAATGTAAAATAAAATAAAATTAATTTTTTATATTAAAATATCTAATAAATAGAAGAATGATGTTCTGATTTTTTTTTTTTTGATAAAGATGTATTGATTCTTTTTCTTTTTCTTTTTTTTTTTTGATAGAAAGAAGTATTGATCCTTGGAGCTCTAATAAGACGAACAATTTACATTTGAACAGGTATTTGTTCTATGGGCATAATAAAAAGGAAGATTACATTTCCTTTTTTTTAATAAAAGATTTTATAACCGAAAAGCAGCATTAGGCTGAAAGAATAAATTAACAAACTGGTATTAGGGCCGCTAACGTTTCGATCTCGAGCCGATCCGACCTCGGCTCAAGATTGAATTGAAAGTTTTTGATTCGATCTAGAGAATGAATAAGGAGAATTCGATCCGATCTCGATTCGAGCTGGGTCCGGCTCATTTGTTATCGATTCAAGCTCGATCCGAGCCGAAATCAATTCAACTTTCGATCTTTTATCCAAATATTATGTATAAATATATTTGTTCATTCAATCAGCTTAAACTATGACTATTCACTTTGATCTATTATTTAAAAATAAAAACAAAAAAAATTAATTTATAATAAATATAATTTAAATAATTATAGAGAAAATTCTAATGAAAACCTAATAAAATCTTTCAGTAGACTACTAAAAAAATTACATAATAAATCTAGTTACATATATAAATATAAGGGAGATTTACATACAGAATACTGAATTCATCACAAATTATGTATTTTACTATTTTTAGTAAATATTACACATATCACACTCTGCTTATGGGTTTTATATTTCTATTGTAATAATAGAAATATAAGTAGAGTTTTATATTTTTATTGTAATAATAAAAATATAAAAAGAGTGTGATATGTGTAATATTTACTAAAAGATGGTGAAATGTATAATTTGTGATGGATTCAGTGTTTTGTATGTAAATTATCCTAAATATAAATATATAATTTTTTTGTTTTTTAATCAATTTAATTTAAAGCTAGTTTGTTTCTATTCTATGCTGACTTAAAATTGAATTAATAAAAATTTTAAACTAAAAAATAATTCATTAGACGGCTCATTTAGATCGAATAGAGATTGATTCAATTCAAAAGCAGAATTAACAGCCTTAACTGGTATTCTGCCGGTCTTGTTTTTTCTTTGGGTGTGCTCCTGCACGCGCTTTCCCTCCTTTAGCTCTGATTCTCCTCTCTCTTCCGCAGGCTGAAAGGCCGCAAAAAACTGCGCTGACCGTAAGCCTTTCAGCGCCGGTTTCCGCTGATGTAATTCTCTCTGCTTCAGTTCTCTTCTCCTTCTCTCTCTTCTTATGGGCAACTGCTTCTCCGGTGACATATCCGGTGGCCGGCAGGCCGTCGGAGGTGCGGGGAGCGCAGCTGCAGGCGCGTCGTCGACCTTCGATGGCGGGGGATTGAAAAGTACCGGCGCCGCCGACGCCGTCGATCACTTCCTCAAGTCCCGCGGCCTCCGCGGCCTCGTTTCGCAGATCGAGGTTTGTTTTATCTGTGAATCTTGTATGCATTGGATGTAGGATTCGTTTATAGATCAATTTTCTCTGGATGATTTCTTGGTTGGCTCGAGTTATTCTTCTACTTCGTTGGTTATCTCGTCGAAGAGATTTTGAGAAGCAGTTCCTCGATAATCAGGACTTCGCTGGTCTTTTGTTTTGCCGGTGTTCAAAGATGAAGGATGTTACTGGCAGCTTCTGTGAAATTCAACGCTGAAAATGCAGTTCATTGTCAGGTTAACTGCTAGGTTTTGCTGTGGATCTTGTTTTTTCATTGCGAGCCAACATGAGTAGCATCTGGAATTCTTACCGGTCTTTTAATTGGATAAACCACATGACATTCCTTCAGTGAAGAGTATTTTTTTGTGAAGGGCACATCATATTCATTCAAGTATACTACATCTACAAGGCAGGGAAACCGAATATGATAATATTTTGTTTGAATTCAGGATGCACAAAAGGTCAATTTCTTGTATTAATGAATTCTAAGGTCTAGTGCCCTTGGAAAGGGGGTGGGGATGGTCTAAATCTACTATAGATCTCTATACAACAACCATCTATATCGTAGAGCTCAGATGCTTGTCATTAACCTAGTGCACTTTTTTTTGTTTGATATGAACCTAGTGCACTTTTGTATCAGTGGAGAAGAATCAAATCTACTCAAAGGCTTGTCATTCATGTCAAGGGCTATAAAGCACGCTTTTTTATTATCAAATCTACTCAAAGGCTTGTCATTCATGCCAAGTGCTATATGGCATGCTTTTTTATTATATAGCTTAAATTAAATAATTGTTCTTTTTGATACTACATTTGGCAGCTAGGATATGATGCATGTAAAGTAATTAAAATGCTGTCAGATTAATTTTTAGTACTTCTGAGATGAAATCTGCCGTTTCAAGGTCTTGAACCCATAAAGTTGACGAATTTTCAAATATGACTTTGCCTTGTGATTCCATGCAATTGTCCCAATTGCTTAATATTATAATTTCGATTTTGCTATGTTAAATCAGACTCAGTTTATTAGCACATCCAAAATTATAAGTAGCTTTCATTCTTTTATTTTAAGTATCTACTTGCACTCTTCTATATATATGATTTTAAAAATATTTCATGAGCTTATTATATTTTCACGCCGCTCTTTCAAGTTGCGTTCAATATATCTTTCGCAATATTGTATTATTTGATGTGTTTATAAGTGGCTTTTCATGAGATATATATATATATATATATATATATATATATATATATTTATATGATCTGACTGTAGCTTCTTAAAATGTTAATAGCTTTCTCTGTCTGCTTCAAGACTGCATGACCGGGACATGCTTTCAAAGGTACAAACCACATTCCCAGAATTTGTAGTTTAATATGTACATGGATTCTTTATAACATTATAAAAAAATTTTAGGAACTCTTTCAAATTACTACAATTTTTTGCCTTTTGATCTTTCTCGATGCTCTTTTTGATGTTTATGTTTGCTTTGATTGTTATAATTTACAATCCTGATGGTGGCATTACTTTGGCTATTGGTCACTTTTTTGTCAATTCATTGTTCTTGGATCGTAGTGGATTTTTTTAAGTGGTACATATAGTGGTTTCTTCATATACGCGCAACCTTCTCTTTTCCTCTTTACTTTCCTTTTCCTGTTTAATTATTTAAGTTCCTGCATCTTTTCTGAATGCATCCATAATTAAATAACCATAAGTGCCGTTTATATATCCAGCTGTAATTGAAATAATATGTTTCAATGCATCCATAATTAATCATGAACTTGTTTTCCTTTAGAATATCACCTGATTCCATCTCTAATTCCCAAACCATCATCATAAGAATTTTGTGTTTCCTTAAGCTACAAGTAGTAGACTGATTGCTTGTTAACTTTGTTAAGACCCTAATTAATAATGTACGTATAACTATCCTTTTAGAGTGATCCCATGGCCGTTGTTTATGCTAAACAAAGAGATGGTACACTTGAAGAGATTGGGCGCACTGAAGTGGTGTTAAATTCCCTAAATCCTGTATGGATTGCAAAATTTGTTGTAACTTACCAATTTGAGATGTTGCAGCCTTTGGTGTAAGCTTCAACACTCTTGTAAATGAAATAATGATTTTGTTTGATTCAGCACAAGTATTATGCTTCAACTTATGGCAATTTGACCTGAAAGGATGCATCCTTTACCACAGGTTCAGGGTTTATGATGTTGACGCTCAGTTTCATAATGTACCTGAAAAGGTAAGACCACTAGTTCATGAATACATTGTTCAAGTAATCCTGTCTATGGTAATCATTAAGCATCTACGCTATCCGAGAGTTCATCCAAAGATCTTAATTGGCATTCTGCAATATTCTTTATTTTCATGGTTATTTGTTTTTTTTGGGTTAACATCAAAAATTTTCACCGGAATAAATTTGTGTTGGGCTTCTCATGCTATCCCTGATATGGATTACTTTCCTATTTTGAAAGAAAGGCAGAGTGTCACTGTGAATTGTTTATTTCTCCTAAATTGAATGAAAAACAAATTCTGTATCTTTGAAATACACATACAGTGGGCCAGCACCGATCCAAAATCCAAGAAATTTTTAAATAAGGATAAAATGAACACAGCAAGCAAAATTAACTATAAGAAAAAGCCCAGCCAGTTTTATTCCTCAATTCAACTAAAAATTCTGATAAAGCTGAAATAACTTTGGTACCAAGTTGGATTAATGTCATCCAGTTGCTTAAGTTAAACAATTTTGTCCCAGATAAATTCAAATATTCTTAGTTGAATTAATTGGTCCAATCTTAAACCAAGTGGCACCAAATGAACTTGTTTACTTCAGATGAAATAAATGGCCCAAGACACAGTTTTCCATATTATATCTTCCTTGAACCCATCTTATAAGCTACACCCCGTTGAAGTCCATACAAAGGCAAAAGCAAGCTATGTTGTCCATTTCATGGCTTATAGATTGGGCCAAATGAACAGTCGGAGGCCCACATCAACTCTCACTGGGATAAGGAAGTTATATTATTATATTTATTTTTGTGTTCAACATTAGTCCAACAATGAAGCCTCATAATGGGCTACAGCCTCAAATCAATCTTATATTATTTATATGCTGCCACAGTTATCTTAACCTTGTTCTAGGGCTTTCACATCTAACAATTTACCTTCTACAAGCCAAGCTTGGTTAGTGGAAGTCTTTTAAGGTGCATCATCAACATTCGTAGTGTTGCTTTCTCCATAGCCTTGTCCCAACAATCCGGGTCAGATTTGCTGATCATTTTTCATCATTTATTGTTTGAATTATTACTATCATGCTACTCTAATTTGTTTAATTTTTGGCATAATCTCTAGGCAAATCATTTTAAATTTTTGGCATCATCATCATTCATGAATCTTTTAAAAGTTCTTTTCTGTTATTTTAATATCTCTGTGCATTCATTTTTTTTTACATGCATGCATCAGTGATTCAGTATTTAGGGTGCATTTCTTGAGTCAACTATGATCAGGTTAAAGTTAAAAGTTAAACTATGATATTTATGTCTTGAGATTTATATAGAACTTTAAGTTAATTTTCATTTTGGAAAATGTGTAGAATATGAAATATTGTTAGTTTCATCTTTTTATGTATGTAAGATGTTAAATAAAGTTAGTTTTCTATTTTGGAATATATGTAGACATGAAATTCAATAAATTTTGATCTTGAGATATGTGTAGGATGCAAGAAATGATTGGGTTTACTTTAAGTTGGTTAAAGTTGACATGCTGAAACAAACTAGCCCTAAAATGTAACGTTACCCTTGTGCTTTCTAACTATTGTATTCATCTCCTTAATATCTCCCAATTTAATTACAACTTTGTTTTAAATACTACATTTATTAACTGTTTTGTTTAAAATCATAATAAGAAAGACTATGCTGTCTAATTAGACTATCTAATCATAAAGTCTATAGGATATTCTCTTACAGAAAGTATAAGGCATCTTTTCATTTGACTATAGAGGGCTATCGTACAAACCAAATATAAACTCAATCGGCAAATGCTAATGAGTATATCATTTTGTTGTTTGTTATTTTTTATAATATATTTCTCATACTCAAGGAATTAAAGAAACATTTAGTTTCATATTGCCTTCATTCCGCTTCAATTGATCAATAGGACTTATCGTTTTTTAGTGGTCTGGAGATCAAATTGGGATACTCATATCCACCATCCACCAAGAGTATCATAAGTCCCTTTTCTGCTGACCATGCCTCCACCAAATTACTACCCAAACCCTTCCTACTCATTCTTTATTGAGGAGACCAAAAGGGTGGTTGTACCTTGACAATGATGATGTTGAGGTATTGATTTTCGAGAACTTGTTGGGTGCAGTCAATATATTGAGGGTGTCGGGACCTCTCAGATAGACCTGCTTATTGAACCAGTTCTACTCGGAACCAGTCCAATAAGAACCGATTCGGTCCAGAACTGGTTGAACCTGTAACGACCTTGGCTTTTACCTCGGTCGTTACCCAAATTTTTTTTTTCCTCAAATAATTCCACTATATCTTAATATAAATCTGTCCTGAATATACAATTAGTACATTACACCATAAATAAATATAAAATCCTGAACACAAATAATCTAAAATAATCTTCTAATTGTCTCTCACCCATGCCTCTTATGCTTGTGCTAAACCTGTAAAAATAGTGTCGAAAACGGCGTCAGTCCACCAACAGGACTCAGTAGGAGATATCAACTAGCTATGGGCCATATAAAATATTTAATAAAATTTTATGATCATACATTTATTATTTTGAGATTTAAGAGAATTATTATATGCATACACAGCAACATTCATGAACCAATATCAAATGAATAAATGACATGATAGCAATGACTATGATAATTATGCGTACTTAAATTGTAAAACAGAAGATATCAAATAAGAATTCATAACATGAGTATTATCAAATAAATGAGCATGTATATCATGAGTTTCTTATGAACAATTGAACAGTATAAATGCATGATAGATAATTAGCACAATACCAATACTAAACATAAACAAGTGCAACATAGTTTGCCTAATAATTATAATGTAAACATGATAATAGAACAAATATAAAAATATGATCAACGAGTAAATTTCTTTTTTTTTAATTAATTTTATTTTACTCTTTTGGGCCCGTAATTTCTCGTACTATGCCTCAGCTGCCTTTTACATCTTTGGGGATCGTCACCCCCCATGAATAGCCCTCCGTAGGCATATCCAATGGACGTCGTCGTGCCAAATATCATGTGAGGACCTTTAGTGGACACGTATCCACAACAGACACGTATCTGCTTTGGGGATCGTCACCCTCCATGACAGTCGGAAACTGCCAATGGACGTCGTCGCGCCAAATATCATATCATATGCTCGAGCAAAGGCAGGTGCGTAATCCCACAGAAATCACATTTAAATTTTTAATCCATTGTCGCCTTTAAAATCTTGATTATAAATTTAATCACATAGCAAGCTCATACATTTGCTTAAATATTATATTATATTTTTGAATGTGACGACAAGTCCGTACACTTGTCCTCCCGTAGGTGTCACAAACACAAGTCAACATATTCTCATCGAATGTGACGACAAGTCCGTACACTTGCCCTCCCGTAGGTGTCACATCGCGAGTCAATATATTCTCATCGAATGTGACGACAAGTCCGTACATTTGTCCTCCCGTAGGTGTCACAGTCGCAAGTAATATATTCACATTGAATGTGATGACAAATTCGTACACTTGTCCTCCCATAGGTGTCACAGTCGAGAAAAAGAGGCATATCATTATATTATATATTTATCTCTTCATTGAAAAAATAAACAGTCAGCAATTACTTCATAATAATTTATATGCACTATACATTATTAAACTTTAACAATCCACCTTGTACCTCATAATCTCGATAATTTAATTTTAAGTTATCTCTCCTATTGAATCAAATTTCTATAGTAATCCAATAATCACCAATAAAAATAATCATGATATCTTCAAAGATATTTTAATCTAAATTAATAAAGATCATTAATTCTCCATATATAATTTGTGAAACCTCAATCAAAGTTTGATGAGAGTATGATTAGAGCTAGTAATATAACTATAATTCACATTTAAGTCTCATATTAAAATAAATCAAATTGAATCATGATCAATTTCAAATTTCACATTTATACTCTATGGTTATAAAAATATCATCACCATTCGAATCAAATTATCTATCAATAAATATATTTAGCTTAAGTTTTAAACTCCAAATTATCAAAAATTAATTAAATCATCAATCCTCAATATCTCATAGCATTTGAAATCGATTTCATAAGTCCAATTCTTCTAAATATAATAACTAATATTTCTGTCAAAGCAACTCAATTGTTTGGACTTCTAATAATAAAATATATATTTCTAGGCTAATTAATAAGAGTACTATATAAATATGATGAATAATCAAATAATCTAATAATCTCCAAATTCACATTTAATAGCAATCATTTAACCTAAGAAATCTCAATTTAATTTACATGTGATAATAAACTCTTTCAAATACAGATTTTTATGCCAAGTTCTTCTAATAAAATCTCATCCAAAATGAACTTTTTAAAGGAAGCTTTTTATATAAAAGTTGTAGTATAATGTGTCCTCTATCTTCATATAAAATTTCATATCAATCCGAATTCATTTGGTACACCAAATCCTCTATGAACTAAACTCGGTCAGAAAATTCGAATTTCTGTCAGATTTTACTAATGACATCGAAATCATACTTTGTATTAAGAATTAATCAAAATTTCCTTCACAAAAGTTGTAGGTAACTTCAAGATCTAACTCACCACCAAATTTGATCAAAATCCGAGATTATTTGATACCCCAAACTAATGCTACAAAGCTCAGATCCATGTGTATATCTAAACAAACTTCTCTAATAAAATAATTAAATCCATAAACAAAATTTACAGTCATAAACATGAAGAAAATATCAGCAATGCAATAACATAAAATTTCATAAATAATTAAATAATAAATTTATTCAATTCTTGTCAAATTATCATAAATCAAATTATGCGAATTCTTACCTTTGATTAATTTAAGTCCTAATAGTTAGAGAAATCTCCTACCTCAAGGAATCATGAAAATATCTCATTTTTCTTCCTCCTATTCTTCTCGCCTTTTTATCCGAATCTTTGAAATCCTTTTTTCGTGGTTGCCGATTCGATGAAAAAATATTGTGATGCCTCAGATCTCTAATTCTTTCTTCTCCTTTCTCTCCCTCTCCTCTCTTATTTCTTTTTCTCTCTCTTTTCTCATTTTCGGCCAAAGAGAGGGTTAGGGCCGGCGGTTACGAATCGGAAGAGGGATGAATCGATGTGTGAGAGGAGAGAAACATTATTTCCTCTAATAACTCATTCTAAGGGTAAATCTGGTATTTCTTCCAAGGCTAAAATTAAAGGATAATTAAATCTCATAAATTCAAATCTTAAATAATAATAATAACAAATCATCCTTTGACCTATAACCATATCCCTTAATTATCTCCAAATTTTGATAAATATCCTCATAAGAATTTTAAATCAATAAATATTCAAATAAATTATGAGATATTAAATAAATTCAAATTTAAATTAAGAAAAGAATTTCCTAATATTTATCTTAATATTTTCAAATAAAAACTAGAACTTATAAAAATTATTTTTAGATCCAATATTTTTTTTATCACTCTTTCTATGTCATTTTTGGAGATCAAATAAATCAAAGGTATCACCCAAAATTTCTTCTATATTTTCTATGCCAAAATGCCGTAAATATCATTTATCACCCAAATATATATATATAATTCTAATTTATAATAAACATCAAAATCTAAATTTTCGGGATGTTACAGAACCGGACCGATTCTGACCAGATCCGGGGTCTAGAACCGGACCGGATCGGTTCCGCGCCGCCGGAACCAGTTAACCGGTTCTGAACTAGACCAGTTTCGTTGAACCGATCGGTTCGGAACCGGACCGATTTCGTTGAACTGGTCAGGTTCGGTAAATTTAAAAAAATATGTATTACATGGGGGGCAGCGCGCTCGTGGACGCTGCCCCCCATGAATGGCAGCTGGCAGCAGTGCCAGTTGCTACCAGCTGGCGCTGTTGCCAACTACAGCAGTAAAAAAAACAAAAAAAAAATCTTTTTTAAATTAAACGGCTATTTTGGACCTTTTAATGTATGTGGACTCTCTATAAATAGTAAAATTTATGTGTTGTATTATTTCTACAATTTCATCATTTTTTTTGTTTTTCTGCTCATTCAAAAATTCTGCACACACTTTGATGGCTTCCCAACGTCAATTCGCTGGCGTTTCTTCTTCAAGTCACCAACGAAATGTGGATCAAAATTACGTTCCGGATCTCGATCGTCTTTCTCCACTCGGTGAGAACTTTGACGAAACTTCAGAACCGGATCTCGATCTATCTGCAAAACATGATCCTGAGGCAAGTGGAGATGTTGGCACGGGCACTGGCCCGTTAACTCAATCTTCAAGTGTCTCCAACAAATCTCGAACAAAACGCAGTAAGGTATGAGAGTTTTTTGAATTAAAAATTAGACCTAATAGCAGCTCGGAAAGACCGAGTATGTTGCTATTTGTAAAATTTGTAAAAATCAGTACTCATACAAACAGGGTGGTACAGTTGGTGGGACCGGTACATTTAAGAAGCACTTAGTTAGATTTCATAAGTTTGATGAAAAAAACTTGCCAACCTACTACTGTAGAGCCAACCCAAATACAATTGAATCCACAGAGTGGATCTATGTCATGGTCATTTAGAAATGATAAGGCACGTCGAAGTTTAGTTCGATTTGTTGTACGAACTGAACAACCTTTTACAATATGTGAAAAAGAGGAATTTTTAGAATATATTACTCAGTATTTACAATCCCAATATAATCATATTTCTAAGTATACATTTAAACAAGATTGTATGTCAATGTACGAAGAATATAGAAAATCTCTTATTCAACACCTCAGTAACATTACTTGTCGAGTTAGTTTAACATCCGATATTTGGACTAGTATAAATGGCGTGAGTTACCTAGTTGTTACTTGTCATTGGATCGATGGACAGTGGAGAATGAAAAAACGCATATTATCTTTAGATGTATTAGATAAAGCTCATACTAGTTCTACTATTTTTACTTATATTCGCAATGTTTGTAAAATTTATGGCATAGAAAATAAATTTTTTTCTATTACTTTAGATAATATTTCAAATAATAATTCTGCAGTTAATGTTTTACAATAATTTCTAAAACCTCCGCTTTATGGTTCTCTTTTTCATGTTGGTGTAAATATCATATTATAAACTTATGTGTTTCTAGTACTTTTAATTCCGAATATTTGATTATTGATAAATTTAAACATATTGCAAAATGGATTCACTTAAATTCAAACGTTAGGCGTGAATGGAAACGTGCTTGTGTAAGTGCAGAAAAAAAATTGTATAAAATTTTCATTACTTATTGAAATTAGATGGAATTTACTTCATCGTTTATTCGAATCACTCTTACCATATGAAGATTTATTTACTGCTTTTTACAATTCATGTATACTTAACCATGACCTTCAACTTCGTTCTTATGATTGGATTTTTTTGAAAAAAGTTTTCGAGTTATTATCAAGTTTTAAGGAATCTACTGAAAGTTTTCAGGTTGCTATTATCCTATTTCGCCTATTTTTTTGCCTTACGTTTTTCAAATATTTCAAAAATTTTTAGAGTTTAGATCAGATCCAATTCTTGAAACCTTTATTGCTGACATGGAACTTACCGAGTGTTTCTTGTTGGGAAAAGTAGTGTCTGTATGGCTTGGGTGTAGTCTTCATTAGCTTAGTATTGCTCTGCGTGACATAGCCTTGGGTAGACATGCCACTATCAAAAAAAAATTGGGTTTAACCCATAGGCACTAGTATAATAAAATAAGTGAATTGGTTGCTGATAGATCATTAGTGCCAGGATTCTAAGAACTGGTATCGGAGTAGGTCTTGGGTTTTAACCCCGGCAGTGCACTAGCGGGGATTGTTGGGAATGACAGTGATTGGTGTGGTCATTACTAACTTAGTAATATCGCCCTAACCTTGGGTCAGTGTGTCATTGTTGAAAGAAAGATTGAGTTCAACTCATAGGCACTAGGTTGCATAATATAAGTGAGTTGGTTGTGCCCTTCCCATCAACTTAATCTTTTGAGAATTGAGATGGATGGTTAGCATAAAAATTTTAAGATGTCTCTCTGTTGTCAACATTAGTATTGATATGGTGTGTTGAGTACTTTTCTGCATTGCTTGTGCTAGTTGCTTATTTCCGAATGCAACATTTGCCTGTTATATCAATCACTGTAATCAACCACAGTGACATAATTGGAGAATTATTGGTTGTTCAATCAAAGCAGACGCTGAAATTGGATGAGCAGGAATTTCTGGGTGAAGCTAGCTGCTATCTTTCAGAGGTTAGTGTTTTGAGGATATTTTCTTTTCGTTTGCAACAAATTTTCTTCTTAGATGCTATAATCTTTTCTTTCATCATTTTATAAGTTGTGTCTGCACATTTCTTTTGACAATGTAGCAGATGTTTCAAAATTTCTGCTTGAGTTTGATATGACATTACTTGTTATTATCAACAATTACAAACTCAATGTTGTCCTTTTTTATGAAAAGGTTCACAAAGGCCAAGACAGTTTTGTATCTATTTGTCTTTTGGCACTTACTGAAATTTTTATGCTCTCAGGTTGCTACCACACATTGTAAATCCTTGGCCCTGAATCTTGAATATGATGAATATGGAGGAGAAAGAACTCAGAAGTTAGGTGAACTTACCATTCATGCTGAAGAGTGCGTTAGCTCAAAAGCAATGACAGAGATGATATTTCACTGCACAAATTTGGATAATAAGGAATTCTTTTCAAAAAGTGTATGATGTTTTTGTTCACACTGCTATGAGGAGCTCATGGAGTTCTATTTATATTTTTCATCATGTTCTTATCAAATGTTTGCAGGATCCTTTCTTGGTGATATCTAGAGCAACGGAGAGTGGTCATCTCATTCCAATTTACAAGACAGAAGTAATCAAGAATGATCTTAACCCTACGTGGAAGCCAGTAGTTGTCAATCTTCAACAAGTTGGAAGCAAGGCATGAACCTCTCTCTTAAATATGCCATTTTGCGGTTATTAATCAAATAGTGACAGGGTTTCAATGATATGCAGGAAACCCCTCTGAATATTGAATGTTACAACTTCAATAGCAATGGAAAGCATGACCTCATTGGGTTAGTTATTACTTGTTCTGGTGCTTTCTTTTTTTCATTCTTGGTCCTCATATTGTGTGCGTGTCTGTATGACTGTGACCCTTTCGGCTTTATGTGCCCAGAATTTGTCTGCTAAACTTATTTGGCTTCTTTATTGATTGGACAGCAAAGTTGTCAAATCTCTGGCAGATTTGGAAATGCTTCACCAGTATCAGCATGGGGAACATCTTTTCCTGCCTGGCAGTGATGGACCTGCGCAATCCGATAAGGTATTACTATCTATACGTGACATATTCATGGAACAAGATGAACATTCCTGCAAAATTGGCATGATCACATCAGTTTTCTGGAACCCTGTGAAACATTTCTGGAATACTATATACATTCGTGATACACATTCCTGCAATTTTTGTTCACCTACAAAAAATGCATCTTCTTGTTAGATATTAAAGGGTCAATTATATGTACAAAAGTTTTCTGATAACAAGAGGCAAACGTTCCTGGATTACATTGCTGCCGGTTGTGAAGTGAATTTTATGGTAGCCATAGACTTTACGGGTATGTAAACAGTGCCAGGTTATATTTTTTGGGTTCTAAGGGATTCTTGTCTTTCCTGAACTAATGCTCCTTGATTTATGTACTATTTTTCTGCAGCTTCAAATGGAAACCCTCGCCTCTCAGATTCATTGCATTACATTGACCCATCAGGTCGGCCAAATGCTTATCAGAGAGTGAGGAACTATTTATGCATGTGAATTATAAATTTTGTTCATACAGTACATTTTCAATCCCTATTGAAGGAAGAGAAGGGGTATATTTTTCCGATATTTTTTTAGGCAATACTAGATGTTGGAGAAATACTGCAGTTCTATGACACAGATAAGCGTTTCCTAGCTTGGGGTTTTGGAGCAAGACCAATAGATGGGCCTGTTTCTCATTGTTTCAACTTAAATGGAAGCACATATTACCCGGAGGTAATGTTGTCACATTTAAAAAATAAGGCGACAGTTGTTACCATTATTCAAGCAAATGTGTTTTTATTCACAGCTTCTTGCGAATGCTTTGGATTTAATGTTTTTTATGTTAAATTTAAGTTTTGCTGGCCAAATATTGCTGTAAGATTACGAGTGAAATATGGTACAGATAATATAGTTTCCCTATGTAAACACTGAATAAAACAATGATTATCCAAATTTGAAGAATCATCACCAATTCTTTTTGTTTCAATGCCCTGACTGCAGCTTTTGCTCCCAGGTTGATGGTATTCATGGCATTATGTCAGCTTATGCAAGTGCTCTTCAGAACGTATCTTTGGCTGGGCCTACACTTTTTGGACCAGTAATTAAGACTGCTGCAGCAACAGCTAGCCGGTCATTGGCTAGCAATCTGCAGAAATATTTCGTGTTGCTGATAATCACGGTAACTATTAACATTTTTCTGTTCATATTTGGCACGCTCTCTAAGCTGTGGGTACCCTTCATTAGGATGGAGTGATAACAGATCTTCAAGAAACTAAAGATGCATTAGTAAAGGCATCAGATCTGCCTCTCTCAATCCTCATCGTTGGTGTTGGTGGGGCCGATTTCAAAGAAATGGAGGTACACACTTCGAATGCCGTGTTTTTCTTTTTATATGTGGAGAAATCAGCTCAAGCAGATTCTTAATTATATCATTAAATCCCTGGTTACCAACAAACCTAAAAGCTTAAGCTTGTAGGTTACGTCCCGTGAATAATTTTATATCCTAACACGTCCCCTCACATGCAAGGATATTTATTTTGCAACATATGTACTTTTTTCTACACCTTATGCTATAGATAATTGAAAGTCACTAGAGTCAGTACTTGAGACTTCTAGCTCTAATATCATATTTAATTTCTAGTTACCAACTGACCTAAAAGCTTAAGCTTATAGGTTATGGCTTAGGAATAGTTTTTTAACTTTATATATATAATTTAGGCTGAAATTGTTTTTTGTGTTGCATTAAGAAACCACTACCAAGTACTTGTAAGTAGTAGTTTTCTAATTGTGTTGGGCTTTTGTTTCATTATTTTGTTCTCTTTTCTCATTGCATTCTACTCTCACATTTATACTCAATCAGGGTTGGTCCTTTCATTATTTAGAAAATTTCTTCACATTGTATGAGAGCAGCAATTAAAACCTAGCTTGCTATACTCCGTCTCCGTCTTCATCTACAACATAAAAAAACCTAGCTAGATGAGCTCACATCTCCATCTTCACCAGTCTTTCCTGTTAGCTCTTTGCATGTAAAGACGCTCACGTGCATGGTGTGAGCCTGAGGACACAATGCCATGCATCGATTGCACTATTCCTAACATTGCGCTAACCACATGTCGCCCATGCATTGCCCATCCCCGGGATATAGTTTCACTTTGTGTAGTTGGGTAGTTGCATCGCTCCGTGCACTGGCTCTAATCTCATGCCTGTTGTCTTCATTAATCTTTGATATGCATCAACTTCGACGAGATCCCCACAACTCAATCTCGCACAATAACTTTGACCATATCGCTACGATGAATTGTAAAATTAGAAGCTTAATCTCCATCAATCTTTCCGACAAAATTTCTCCTTCCTTAGAAGGCTAGAAGAAGATTAAGAAGTACTCCTCTACCTCTCGTGCCACTACTTTAGGATATGTTCCTAGTTCACATTTGGTTATAAATTAGATTTTGATTTCCGGAGCATCTTCAACTATTTAATATATCTCTGCTTTCTCTAATTCCTTCCCTACCTCCGGTCGCCCATGCGCTCACCCCTTTCCTTCATTAATGGAAAGGGGTTCATTTTCTCTTTTTCCCTCTCTTAGTCTATCTAATGTCCTTTATGCTCCAGTTTTCTTATAAATTTACTTTCAATTCATGAATTCACATCTACTCACAATTGTTCTAACATTTTATCCTTCTCATTGTGTTTTTCAAGGCTCCTAAATGAAAAGGGTGATTGCTAGTGGTGTTGAAGTTGGTAGAGTATATTATTTGTTTGGATTTGGTTCTCTCCTACCCTTGCATCCTTTCAAATCTCTACAATTATATCTATATATTTGGCATTATTATCTTGATCATCCTTCTAGTTGTTTTGCATCAGTAGTACATGTTACTTCATCTAGTTTAAAGTGTGAAAGTGTGATTATGAAGCTTGTGAGTTCAATTCATGTTACTTCATCTAGTTTAAAGTGTGATTATGAAACTGGTGAGTTTGACAAGTATCATAGAATGTCTTTTATCCTATAATAATAATAATAATAATAATAATAATAATAATAATAATAATAATAAAATTACTTTTAGACAAGTGTACAAAAAATTATATTACAATTTTATGTGATACAATATGATTAATAAACAAATCTTTAAAATTTAATAATTATGTAATTTATAATCTTTAAATATGTAATATATTTTTCAGATAGTGTTTTCATTAAAGCCTCTTTCTCACCTACTTTCCACTCTCCCTCTCCAATATCTTCCTCTTCTATCGCCCAACACTCCAATGTTATTTTTTTCTCTTTAGCTACATAAGAAAACTGAGCTTCCCTTATTTTGCCATTAACACCCGTTCTGCAACTTGGTTTGCCTCCTATGGCGTCGAATCAATGATTTCCACGTACACCCTTCGCACCTTAGTAGCAGCTTCGCTGGTCAGCCATTGTACATACGGTCAATAGAGAAATCTCCTTTTGATGCTTGACCTTTATGGAGTGTCTCATTTCAGCGCCTATATAATTGACCTCAGAGCTCCCTCAATGAGAGCAAGCATCCTTGAGTTGTCGATTCTGTCGATTATGGCAAGCTTCTCTCTCCTCTATTTTCTCTCAACTTGAAAATTCTCGTCACCACCTCCTTGCCTGCGATGAAGATCCTACCGACCATCCTAGATGCACCTCGCTCCCCTCCTTATAGACCTATAACCCTGCTCGCTCCCCTATAGACCCTCCCCACTCCACCTTCCTCTTCTTCCCTTTCCACCATTTTTGGCCTAGTTCAGTTGCTCTGACCCATTAAACCAAATTGATCTAGGTTAACTTACTTTACCTATATTAACCCTGTTGACTTAAAAACCAACCAAAATCTCAATGTTGCTTTCTCTCCATTAATAGACCAAATTTAGATTTGGATTGACTTACTTTGACCTGTGTAAACCTATTTAACTCGTAACTCATATTAACTCAATTGATTCGTGAACCAGACGATTCAAAATTTCATTCAACATGCTAGTAACTCTTCCCGACTTTTATTCAAGTAAATGATCCTCACACGATTTAGTTATCGTGGTTATAATTAAATTAATCATAATTTTATTAAATCAAAGATATTTTGTGGCTTTCTGTAGATATTCTATGGCTATATGTTATTTCGTTAAATTGACAATATTGGTACCATGTATCCTGTGATACATGATGATAATTTGATAATCTAAGATCTTGGTAGTTGGGAAAACTTCTGAACGCGTGACATCGAGCGAGGGACATACCTACATTTGGTTGTCACAGTGGTGACATTCTCTATTGTCATACTGGTGATGTATCTATGGTCACATTGTTGAAGTTTCTAAATAATCTAATATTACTTTTTGCAATTTCAGTTTCTAAATAATCTAACATTCTCTATTGATTGCTGATAATTTATCTATGATATCAAACCCAAGTTATTGTGTGATGGAGGTCGTTAATTTATTGTCCATATGATTGACTAAATGTTTTTAGATAAGTGGGCTGTTAGAGGAGTTTGTACTTCTCCGCTATAAGATGACCCTCTTGTATTCTCTGTACGAGTCCTTCCTCCTGTCCCCTATTAGCCTAATGTTATTTCCTTATAAATATACTATTTTCTTTATGGGCAATTACATACATGTCATTTTGAAAGATTATATTTACAAGTAACTAGCATTTAAGATTTATTTGCGTGTGTGCCTCCCTTTAATCTTTAATATTGTAATAGTAATAATCCATCAATATTATTACAGTTAAACTATAGTTAACTCAAACAACTTTGGTGGTGGTCGGCGGTGATAATCAGCAATGCTAAATGGCTGACAACAGGAAGCATGGCCGATGACAGTGACCGACTACGTGATTGCAGATCATGGTTAACCGATAGCGACGACTAACATATGGTGGCCGGCAGTGGTTAGATTATAGTAATAGGATACTCAGCGGGGTGCTCTTGTGACATCTGGTTGATGACGGTCTACATATAAAATATTCTATGCATATTCAGTTTATTTTTAATAGAGATTTATTTCAGTGGCGTATATATAATGTTTAAGATTACAGAGTGTTACTAGCGTAAATAAATTTTAAAGGATAGTAAATATGTAAATGAAATCTTGCAGAATGATATGTTTATAATTTTTCTTTTATTTTATTATCTAAGGTTATATTGGGTAATGTACTCTGTACCAGAACTCTTGTAATTCTGTATGTAAGTCATCTTTTATAAATAAAAAATTCTCTTGTAATCTATCATAGTAAATATGACTATTTGTTACTTTCATATTTTGTAGATATTTGATATTAATAAAAATGGGGGTGTGACATTGTTTCCTTCGGTCTTAGTGTCTACTAGTTAAATGCCTTTTTATTTAGTGTATTGGGATCAAAATCTTGTTCCACTTATTTGAGATTTTGGTATTTTATCATTTTTGTTCATGTCTACACTTAAATGATCTGCTTGTATTTTTTCAAGTCTAGATATAAAGTTATCTGTTCTCCAAATGTTTTATTTTATTACAAAATAAAGTTTAGATTCTACTTTAATTAAAGTGCTTGGCACTAATAATATGCTCCAGAGTTTTTGCAATTTGTGTTTACCTCTTTTTGTTGTATTAATGGGATCCTTCGCCAAATTTTTTGTGCTTATTCACCTCAACAAAAATTTATTGCTTGATAATAGGCACCATTGTTTACTCAATGTGCTCATATTTTTATGCTTTAGATGAATATTCCTTGATATTTTTCAATCAATTTTTTAGTGAATATTTTTTCCTTTTTCTCATATTATATTCTGACACACGTTTTTTCCTTAATGTGTCCTAAGATCTTTATGTGTCTGTGTTTTGTACATTCATGCTGCTTTGATTTTCACAAATTATCATTTTGGGCTATTTGTTTAAGTTTTGGGGTTATTCCTAGACATTGAATTAAAGGGATATTGTTGTTATAATCTTGTAGCTCAATGTTTTGATGTATCTATGGATGTTACATGTTTTGTGCTTAGACCTTATATTTTTCATGAACCATCTACTCAGACTAATTCCTTTGTATTATTACCTCAGCTTGCTCTCATCCCTTCATCTACCAAGTTCCTACCAAACCCTTATAGGTGTATGTATAGTCGCTGTAGTCACTTGCAATGATACCAACAATAGCATTTGATCTCTTAGTGGATTCTCCCACTCCTACTACTATCATAGTTGCCTCTTCATTAGACTTTTTGTTGTCTTACATAAAGATAAATGCAATAATGCTTCCATATTCTTACTGGACATTTGTCTGTTTCTCTCCATCCTTTTATTGCTTCACCTTGTCTCTACTTTCTATATCTATTCGTAGGTCATTGCAAGTCTCTTTTGATTCCTAAATTTAAGACTGTTGTGAATTCTAAGATGTTTGTTCTTATTTTTAACAGCACATGAGACCTTGTTTCTCCCCTTCCTGGTGTTCTCCTTATTGCTTGTGAATAGATGTGTACTCTGAAATTTAATCTTTGTGGTATTATAGATCGATAAAAGGCCAAGCTTGTGGCGAAAGAGTTTATTGAGATGTATGATGTGGATCATTTGAGACCTCTCCTGTAACACACACTTGGTGTCTGTTCGTTTGCTTCTACCTATTGCTATTAATTAGAACTGATTATTATAGGTGGATGCGAGTAATACTTTTTTTATGGGAATCGTGCTAAAACTGTGTTCATGGAGCAACCTTCAGAGTATGTTGCTTAAGGTTTGCAAGCATTAAAAAGCTATTATGGTCTTAAATAGAGTCCAAGTGCTTGGTTAGAAAACTTCAGCAAAGTAACTTCTCAAATTTGTCTCAAAAGCAATGCTACAAACCACTTTATCTTCATTCATTATACTCAAACTAGATCAGTCATCCTAGATGTATATATCGATGATATTTTGTTGATAGAAAGTGATCGAATTGGTATTCTTGAAGTCAACATTCATGTTGAACCTTACTTTGTTAGCAAGAATCTAGGTTGTCTAAGTACTTAGAATTGAGATTGCATATGACAAAAAATGGGGTTGCTTTTCTTAAGGGAAGTATGCTACTTCTACTTAAAGAAATTGGGCTTGTAAATTTACTTATAGACATTACTCTTACTCAGATGATGGAAATGTCTTACATATTGTTTCTACCTATAAGAGAACTTGTAAATTTATTTATCTGATTATTACTAGACTTGATATTTCTTTTATTATTAGGGTTGTTTGCTAGTATATGCAAAATTTGAAATGACATTGGGATGTAGTTATCAAGGTTTCGAAGTACATCAAGTAGTCTCCAAGAAAAGGCTATTGTGTAAAAGTATTGGGAATACATAATGAAGCATATTTTAATGTTGATTATGTGGTGTCTACTACTGGCTTTTGTATATGTTTGTGGAAGTTTGATTGCTTGAAAAAGCGAGAAACAAAATTTTGTTTATTAGGTCTAGTGCCCAAGTTGCGTTTAGATCAATTGCTCACGTCCTATGTGAGATGATGTGGTTTAAAACCATAATAGGAAATCTTGGTTTGCAAGCCAATAAGTCAAGGGTTTTATATTTGATAACAAGGTTGATATCTACATTGCTAGCAGTCTTGTATTTTATGAGAGAACTAAGCATATTGAGGTTAACTGTCATTTTATAGACAAGCTATGCTGAGGATTATTACACCTCTTATTACTTCTAAGAAGCAACTTTGGTAATGTCCTCACAAAGCCCTTAGGTTTTTCATGTTACACTCTTTGAACAAGCTTGTGTTATATTATTTTTATGCTTTAAGTTGAAAGTGAGTGTTAGATGAGTATTTTTCTAATTGTGCTAGACTAGTTTTATCATTTACTTTTTTGTCCTCATTATATTCTACATTCACATTCATGCTTATTTTTTAATCTTCTATTAATGGGATAGAATTATCCCTTTGACAACCTGAACGCCCATCTAACATCTTGCACTATTTTTATGGAATTTTTTTTTTTATTGAGAATTATCCTGGTTTAGAAAATGAAGCCATTTATGCTTGTGTGATAATACATGCATTGGGTGCATACTGAAGGAAAATATTTATACTTGTAAATTAAACATTCATTGAAAGCAGATTCTACTAAAACTTCTATTTTTAGATATCCAAGAAGTTTGGAGTCTCACCATGCAAGCGGCTAGCTCAAAAGTCTGGCTTAAAAGATCATCCACTTATTACCTACTCCGTCTACCTGTGGAAAAAAAAAAAGAATTTCACGTTTTTCCTTTCAAGAAGGGAGGATTCGGGAAATCCTATTGATTGCTGCTTTCAGGAACAGGGGGCCTCTTTTAACCAATTACATTAGGTTCTATTCAGCAAAAGAATATAGTTGTTAGTAGAATTATCTTTTCCTTGGGTATTGACACTGATTAATTTCATGATAAATCACTGCCAAAACTAGTAGGGAAATTTACATACATCCCACAAAACTTGGTTATTTGCTTATTAAACACCCAAAACTTAAATTTACACATAGCACACTTTTTTTAAGCGGTTCAAATTATAATTCAATGAACTTTTATGTTGTTCTCACTCATTTTTATTTTATGCACTTGTATATGATGAAGGTACACAATGCTTCGTGTGATAGAGTAAAAGAGAGTGAACATATCAAAACGTGATACACGTAAATTAGTGGTTTGAGATATTTTTTGATGTAAATAGTTAGTTTTTTGTGGTATGTATATAAATTATGCAAACTAGTTTAACCACTGTTTCTGCTAAATGAAGTACTTTGAACGTCACGCAGGTATTGGATGCAGACAAAGGAGAGAAACTCGTGAGCTCAACTGGGCAAATAGCAACTCGAGATATTGTTCAGTTTGTTCCAATGCAGAATGTGCAGAGTATGTGGCATTCATTACATAATTGCTTTCTCATCTTAAATGCATGTAGAGTCCCTTTGCTCTGCCCTTTCAAATACGTTTTGAAGGGTTGCGTATCTGTGAATTATAAAGAGCTATAAGCATGCAAATGCTTCACATGAGAAAATAGACAAAATGTACCTTTCAGATTGGAAACCACCAGCAAAATCCTTGAAATGCGTTCAGATTTCTTTCATGTGGCAATTTGCATGATGGCTTGCCAATGCAGTATTAGAGGCCTCATGTTAAAAGGTCTATTAGACCATAGTATAAATTGACTATGTGCTTGCAAGCACACGGCAAGCTTTCCTTTGTAAGATCAGTTGATTGGGTTTTAATCCACATGATCGTTGTCGTTAGTTAGCCATATCAAATGCTAGCTGATAAATCAAATCTTCTAAATCTCTTTATCTGTAAATAACAGATGATATTGTTTCCTGTTTACGAATTTTTTATTTTAAACAATTTCATTTCATCTGTGATGTACAAGTTGCAACTTGCAAGTACCAAGAAGTTGTTAGTAGTTGTTATCATCAAACTTTGCATACAAGTGAAATGCTATTTCCCATAGTCTTTAAATTGAATTGGTAAATGCCAAATTGATGCTTTTATTAACGTTGGACTAGTAGTTTTATATTACTATTAGACTAGTTTGACTATTTTATTCTTGGATCTTATTGTATCTCCCTCGGTCTATATTACGTGAAGATTAGTCTAATGGAATTAGGTGACTTCATTTTTCCACTTAACATGGTATCAAAGCTACCCGTTAGGGTTTATCACAGCTCAATCTCGCAACAAGATCCCCCGGCCGAATCTTGCTGACTCTCGGCCTTGCCTCCACGTGATCTCCTCTACAGTTTTCATGGCTCGTGCCTCCCATCTAGTGCAACCCGTTTCGTGTTGCCTATTTCCTCTCAATCTCATGCTGCCTTTCACACAAGCATGGCATGCAGTTTTGACCGCACCGCTCATACAATTTTGCCCAATGCCCAACTCCGAGCAATTCCCCCTAGGCGGCCCGCTTCACTCGGCTCCACCCTCTTATTCCATTGCACCATTTCTTAGCTTAGCCTCCACGTGGATCCAACAATATCCTATGCTCCGAGCTCAAGGCCCCTCTCACATGACTTAGTGGACACAATACTCATCACTTTTGGCATGGATCATTGTCGCTATCTATGCCGTTTGCTCTGCGCCTAGTGCATTTGTGCCAACTCCTCTGCTCTCCGACTATAGCTTAGTTCTAGTTCTATTATTGCAGCATATCATGTCTATTATATCTCAGAATTTACCTTTGGGATTTATTACTCTTTCTCAAGAGGATTATGATAGATTGACACTTATGTCTCGAAGTATTATATCCTCATCCCATGTTACTCCATTAGGATCTGTTAATACTGCACATTATGGTATACAATGAATCTTGGATTCTGGAGCCTCCATATATGTTTGATACTCGAAAGTTAGTCTCCTCCCATACCTAATTCAATTATATTTACTAATGGTTCTTTTTTCCCAATTAGTGGAAAGGGTTTTATTTCTCTCTCTCTCAACCAATCTAATGTTCTACATGCTCTTCAGTTTCTCATAAAAACTTTTTAATTTATAAACTAACTTCTACTCATAATTGCTCTGTTACATTTTATCCTACTCATTGTGTTTTTAGTACCTCCACTAAAAGGATGATTGGAGGCAATGTTGAAATAGGTGGAGTATATTACTTAACTAGATTGGGTTTTTCTGCCTCTACGCTACAAGCATCCACAGTTATTTCTTATCAGTGGCATTGTCGCCTTGGCCATCCTACTCCTAGTTACCTTACATCAATAATTCCTACTACTTCATTAGTTTGAAATTTGACTGTAAGGCCTGTGAGTTCGGCAAACATCATAGAACATATTTTCCTTCAATCTCTACCTCTACTACTCTTTGACCTAATGCATTCTAACATTTGGGGTTCGAGTACAATAAGCACTTGCTTAGGTTTTCGATATTTTAGTATATTTCTAGATGAGTAACTCAGATGACGTGGTTATATCTTTTAAAGTGTAAGTTTGAAGTTCTATTTGTTTTTCAAATGTTTTATCAAGAGGAAAAAGTCCAATTTTTCATTCCACTTAAAGTTCTTCATACAGATAATGCTCCTAAGTACATGCAGTCTATTTGCACCTCTTTTTGTTCTGCTAATGAAATTATTCATCAAACATTATGTGCTTACACATCTCAGCAAAACAGTGTTGCTAAACGCGAACACCGTCATTTACTTGATGTTGCTCATACATTAATATTTCAAATGAATATTCCTAGATATTTTTGGGATGATGCAGTGTTGATTACATACTTTTTAGTTAATCGTTTAGCTATTACTTCTATAGGGAATATATCTCTTTTTTCAAAGCCATATCCTGGCACATCTCCTTTCTCAATTATTTTTAAGATTTTTGGGTGTGCTTGTTTTGTACACTCTCTTCATCCTAATCTTAACAAACTTTCTTCACGAGAAATTCATTGTATCGTTTTAGGATACTTTAGGATCCTACTAGTCGTCGTATTTATGTGTCCATGGACGTTACATTCTTTGAACTTACACTTTATTTTTTCTGTGAACCATCAACTAAAATAAGTCCTTTTGTGCTCCTGTCTCTACCTCCTGCTCTAGTTATTCATGTTACTCCCACCCGCCCTCTCCAAGTCTATCGTCAACAGAATCATACACCTGCTACAACACTAACGCCAACATTTGATCACTTGGAGGGTCCTGCTGCTCTTACTATAGTCTATAGATCCTACTGCTTCTACTATTTCAGTTATGGATATCCCTTCATTAGGTCTACCCATCATCTTACATAGAGGTAAATGTAGTACAACTCATTCATTGTATTCTCACTTGATATTTGACTATTTATCTTTGTCCTTTTGTTATTTTACTTTATCTTCTATTTCTATTCTCAAATTATATCATGAAGCTCTTCTAATACCTGAATGGAAGGTAGCTATGGATTCTAAGATGTCTGCTCTTATTTCTCGTGGCATATGGGATCTTGTCTCTCCTCCTTGATGGTTGTATAGATCGCTACAAAGGCAAACTTGTAGCAAAGGGCTTTACTCAAATGTATAGTATGGACTACTTTGAGACATTTTCTCCTGTTGCGCTCTTGATTTCTGTTCTTTTGCTCTTATCTGTTGTTATTAATCAAAACTAGTGCATGTTATAGATAAATGTTAGTAATGCTTTTCTCTATGGCAATCTTTTTGAAGATGTGTTTATAGAGCAACCTCTAGAGCATGTTGCTTAGGAGGAGACTCATTTGCAAGATTCAGAAAGTCATATATATTCTCAAATAAAGTCGAGAGCGTGGTTCAAAAAATTCAGTAAAGTGGCTTCTCAAATTGGTCTGAAAAGCAGTTCTGTTGACTGTTCTATCTTCATTCGACACACTCTGGTTGGATCACTCATCCTAATTGTATATGTGGATGACATTTTATTGACCGAGAGTGATCAGGCTAGTATTCTTGAAGTTGAAGCCCATCTTGAACTTCATTTTGTCACCAAAGACCTAGGTCTTCCTAAGTACTTTCTTAGCATTGAGATGACTTGTGAAAATGGAGCTGCTCTTTCTCAACGAAAGTACGCTACTAATCAGCTTGAAGAGACCGAACTTCTTAGATGTAAGCCTGTTGATACTCCTATAGAGAGAGTTTATATCTCTGATGATGTAATTATCCTAAAGCATGTTTCTGCTTATAGGAGACCAATTAATAAATTGATTTATTTGACTATTACATGGCTTGATATCTTCTTTGGTGTTAAGGTTATTAGCCAGTATATACGAAATCCTAAACAATATTAGGAGGCAGTTATTAGGATTTTAAGATATGTCAAAAAGTTTTCAGGGAAGAGTATTGTATAAAAATATTGGCAACCTAGATATTGAAGCTTATACTAATGTTGATTATGCGAGATCTGCAATTGATAAGAAATCGATACTGCATATTTGTTGGTGAAACTTAATAGTTTGGAAAAGCAAAAAATAAAGTGTAGTTACAAGGTCTAGTGCTAAAGCTGAATATATAGCTATGGCTGATTCATTGTATGAGATGATGTAAGTAAAAATTATGTTGGGGAGATCTTAGCTATAAAGTCAATAAACCAGTAATCCTATACTATGACAATATGGCTGCTACTTACATTACTAGTAATCCTGTATTTCATGAAAGAGCCAAGTATATTGAGGTTGACTGTCATTTCACCATAAATGTTATACTCACGAAGATTATTACGCCCCATATTAGCTCTAAGAAGCAGCTCGTAGATATTCTCACAAAATCTTTATTTACTTCACATTTTACTTCTCTTTATAACCAGCTGGAGTTGTATGATATCCACACTCCAGCTTGAAGGGAAGTGTTAGACTAGTAGTTTTATATTAGTATTAGACTAGTTTAACTATTTTATTCTTGAGTCTTATTGTATCTCCCTCACTATATATTAATTATTAAGTAAGGATTAGCCTAACGGAATTGGGTGACTTCTTTTTTCCCCTAGCACTTAACTCTAGTAAATTAAATCTAAATCTTGCTTGGAGTATCTATATTTCTATCCACATTTTGTTTGTTGTTTTTATACCCAATGTAACATATAACCTTTTGCAGAGGAACCATGTGCTCTGCAATTTAGGAGAAATATTTTATTTCCAAACTACCCAGCTTTCTGCATCTACAACTCGAATTAACTATCCTGTTGGGTTAATACAATATGTCTATCTCCTCTGGTCTCTTTTCCTTCTAAAACATTTGATGTGCTATGACATGTTCCATGATTTCCGGTGAGTTTTGGATTTATTAGCACTTTGTCTTATAAACAAATGATATCCTCGCTTTTTCTTTGCTTAAAGCTCCAGTTTTTGCAAAGCACAATCTTGTTTATTAGCTTGACATTATTCTTCGGATTTTGACACTAGAAAAGTATGATTCATTCAATTTTTTGCAGATGGTGAAGTATCTGCTGCGCAGGCTCTGCTTGCTGAACTACCCGGGCAGTTCATGAGTTATATGCAGTCCAGAGATATTAAACCACTGAACTGATTGAATTCACGGCAATTGGTAACTGTGTTCATTATTTCCTGGTAGTCGTGATCATTCGTTCACTATTTTTCCCTTAAAAATTTGATCCTCATCTCGTTAGTATTTTTGGCTGCTGGCTCCATTCATTTAAGAGGCAAAAAGTTGCTCTCATTTTATCTGTCAAGTTATGTTCTGCTGCTAGGTGCTAGGTGGACAAGGTTGATTAGAAGCATACGTTCCTAGTCTGTAAAGAATAATTTGTCATTTTTGGTAATTCTGGTGTTGAGGGTCAATGTGATTTTGAGATTTTTCATCATCAAAACTTTTTTTGGTAAGTAATATTAAAGATTTTAGCATCAAGCATATAAAATAGTTAGATTTTAGTGACAGGCATAATTCTTCATGTCTATTTTTTTCTCTTTTTTTTCAATGCATATTTGCAGTAAAACACATCAGGATCATTTTCTTTTTCGAACCTGCAGTAGAAAATGGCCACGTTGAATTTAACTTGGGACCAAGCAGTTGTGCTTGACAGTTGACCGGCTGCTTGATTTAGGGCTTGTTTTGTTCGTTATTCTTAGTGTTAATGCTGTATAAGATAGTACCGCCTTTCGAGTCTTAGACGAGTTTGTTTATTCGTTCATGCACATAAAATAGTCTTCAACTCCTTGTTGAGTTGATGCTAAAGATGAGATCTTTTAGTCATTAGGCATGTATAGACCTTTGAATCAATTCTCAATTGAGCTAGAAAAAGATATTCTGAAGACAAAGGTTAGGTCTGCCTCAACCTCTACTACAGACCACTACGGGCATTTGTTACATGTACCTATCAGCACATCTCATAAAGAGTGGTTATAAACAGTCTAACCATTCTATCAATAACATCTTGGGTTAAATTTTTAACGCGAATATATGTTGAGAATGAGAGGAAATGGGCAATGGAGGCACTTGGCTTAGTTGTCAACGCCAGTTCTGCCTCACGATTGTTGATTCGAAACTAAAACCGTTGCTTTGATAGGCATGTCATATATTGTGCTCCATTGTGTAAAATTCGATAGTAATTAATCTATTTACTTTTGGGGTTTTAAGCCTCCTAAGCCTTTATTCATGTTTCGTTTTAGGAAATAGAACTTGTGATTAAACGACTAATGCGACTTATTATTTTAATGCTTTAGCCTATGATTATAACAAGGTAATGAATGGTCAAAATCATGGTAGGATCCAATGATTTTATTATACGGGGATTATAAAGCGAACATCAGCCAGATTTGTTGTGGCCATTTTAAACCATTGAAACAAGTTTCGTGGGCTTCAAATCCTGGATTGTTTCTTCTTTCATAAACATTATCTACTTCATATTTCTGTTGACTAATGCCATTGTATTATTGCATTGAGAGTTCTTAGATTCCACCTAATATTATGATTTTTACGGTACATTTACTTCAATAGAATGGAATAAGACTAGAATGGAATTGTTATTTCAAAAAAAATAAAATAATAATTTTTTTGTTTACTTAGATGGAATAGAATGTAAAATAGAAGTTAATATAAAAAAATACTAAAATACTTTGGAATATAATTTAATAAAATTTTATGTTATTTATTATTATTAAATTTAATTTTATACAAATAATTAGATTAATATAATTTATATAAATATATATATATATATATATGTACACTTAGTATATGTTATTTTCTTCCTCTTATTTCTTTTGTGGATAATAGGACCAGCTATAGTGCTTCTCATCACAAGACGAATTTAAGTAACAAAACATTTGCCTGGTTATTTGCTCCCATAGCTTATGCCATTGTAAGTATTTGTTAAAAAATTGACTCAGTCAATCTTCCAAAGAACTCATTCAATCTTCAAAACCTGACTAAGCTCACCCTCCTTTTTGACATCCTTGCCATTGATCAACATATTATCGGCATAAAGCAACAAAGCGACGAAAATTTCATGAGACTTATACTCTTTGTGAGTGGTCTCTTTCTCTTTCTTTTTTTTTTTTTTGCTGATGGGATGACCAGTTAGTATCACTCTCTGTCATAAGAAGGAATACGGAGATTAAACTTTACCTAGGCACTTGCTCCATATGCTAGACTTTCATCACCGATGGTGTGAACCTTTATATGCATATCAAACTTTATGATGTAGTAAGCATTTATAGTAGGTAATTAAGGTGACATTTCTTGGGAGAGGGAATGACAAATTCATCCTTAGTTATTTGTCACGTGTAGATTTCCTTTGCAACTCTTTTCGAATAATTTGATGAATAAGTAGCTTCTTCTGTGTCTAAAACATCTTCTCAAGAACAACTTCGAGGATCACATTCATTCAATCTTCAGTTTTATATTTTTCAAAGAATACATCAATTCAATAAAAGTCTTTTGTATTTGGGTTCACCTTCCCGCAGATGATCATCTCGAGGACTATCTTTTTTAGGATAACTTTGTTCTAGAAATCTCTTCAAAGACGACTTTCTTCGATTGACATCTATCTCTTCACAAGGCATCTTCTTGAACAATTACCACTTGGCTTTTTAGCTACTATTTATCGAAAACATTCAATTAGTCAAGCATTGCTCTTATAAATAAGAGCTAACCCAATCAATTATGCAATGTGTATATATATATATATGCCATACTCCTTTGAGAAGGCCTATATGACGAGCTATTAACTTAGTTGTAGAGCGCCTCTCATACTTGCACCATGAATAGTTCAATGTGCTTATTGGAGCTCAAGCCACAAATGTGGATCATCCAAGGCACATTAGCATGGTGTATACCTCCTACTCGAATTAGAGTTTGAGACAGTCGAACTTCACCAAAAGATACTAAGCTTTCTATTCACTCGTACAATCCAAACAATCCACAAGTGTCTTATAGCTTCTTTTTTCTCGAAAATCCATACATGCCTTATCAGTATCAAACTGAGAATGAAGAAAAGCATGAGATGAGTATTGTATAATGATTCTTAACTGGCTCCAATTCTTAACTGGCAGGGACTTCAAAGGCTTCTGCCCTCTCCCTTTCTCTCTGTCTAATGAAAATGGATGATGTAAAATTATTCTAAAACTCAGCTTATATTAGAGGATGTCATCTTAAAACTATATTTAAGGTGCATTTGATTTAATATTATCTTAACATTATATTATTTAGAGAAAATAATTATTTGATTTAATAATATTTATAAATAATCTTCTATAAAATTATAAAATTATTAGTAAAAGATGACATCTAGATTACATTACATAACATCAAGATAATAATGAACCAAATGCCCCTTAATGTGATGACTTTTGTAAAATTAAAAAAGGTATTATTTCTTATTAAAAAAAAAATACTATTTTGATTATTTTTAACAATGTTGTAGTCGTAGTACTATTTTAAAGTATTTGCGTATGTATGAGATAGGGCTAATAACTAGTCAAGTTCAAACTAGTTTGTCTCAACTCAACTCAAAGATTTCTTATTTGAGTCGAATTTGATTCTAGTTAATAAAAATCTAATCGATTTCAAGTCAATTTTTGAGCTGAATCGAGTTTAAATTTTAATTTTAATTTTAAATTAAAAAATTTATTTTATATATAATATAATATTAATCTTGTATTTATATTTATATGTATTATATTTTTTTGTTTAGTCTTTTTAATATACATTTTAAATATCTTCTATATATATTTTTATATAAAATATTCATGTATATATATAATATTTTAAAATATACCTACACTACTTATATAGTTATAATTATACAAATGTCGAGTTGATTATGAGTTGAATTAATTTTTTTTCTAGTGAGCCAACTTCGAGTTATAAAAAAAAATCAAATAGTATTTGAATTGAATAAAATAGGAGCGAGTTCTGAATTGAATTTCGGATATAAATTTTCAAATATTTTGCTAACATTTTAGTATGAGAAAGATATTAGAGAACCTTCACCAGATAAACTAGCTGTTGAACTGACTCGTAGACCATTAAATTAATAAAAGTTCCTGCGAGGGTATGAAAACTTTATAAAAAAAAATATTTTTTTCCCATTTTATGTAGAAAATATATAAACTAAACTTCTTAATAATATTATGCTTTTCAAATATATGCTGGCATTAAGACAGAATAATATTAGATGGCATCAAAGAGAACATCATGAAAATCTACAGCTAGCTAGGAATGTAAAGAATAAGGTTTAATTACTTTCGGCTCCTCGACTCAGAGGCAACTTTTACATAGGTCTCAAATTTTTAATTTGATTTTTATCTTAAGCCAAATTTTAAATACCTAGCTAATTAGACCTCTCATTATTTATTTTTATTTTACGTTGATTAGGTCCAATTCGGTTATTTTTATTCCTTCTATTAATATTAGTGTGATGCCCGTAGCCGAAGAAGGTGGGGAGTGATCGCCGAGTGATGTCCTAAAAGAAAAGAATTAGTGAGGTAAAGTACGACTCCTGATAGGCTTCTAGGTTGATAAAAAGTGGTGAGAGAGGCACAAGAATGAATCGTTCCACATTAAAAAAGGAGAGATCCTAAGCTATCTAAGTAGATAATGTGATCTCAAATATTAGAAGTGCCTGTTGGGGCAAAACTGTGAGGCTAATGATAGAAAATTTTATAATTAAATATGCTTGAGTTGGAGTAGTACTGAGATGAGTGACCTACTGGGAAGTACTCAAGTCATATAAGTTTTTTAAATTCAAAGTAAATAATACATCTATATTGGGATCATGTGATGTTATAATTAGTATCTTAATGTTATTTCTTCCTATGCTTATATTACTTATTGTTTGGTTGAATGCTAAAGAAATCTAATTAATTTTTTTGATTTATTTAACATGTAACATAAATTATAATATAAAAATTAAAATTTTGTTTCATATTCTATAATATTTTATATATAATATATATTTCAACACAAACAACATAATCATCATTAAAGATAAGTCAAAACCCTAAATTGAATACTTTGAACTACACCTTGGTTCTCACTTCCCACGTAGAAGAGTATGAAGATCTAGAAGCACATTAATACATTAGATAGTATGGCTGACATTTCACAAATATTAAACAGAGACTTTGAGACCTACATGCAAGAGGCCTCTTATCTCAAAGACTCAAAAGTAATTTACCCCTAAATAAAATAGAAGAATTTACATACAGAACACTGAATTCATCACAAATTATGTATTTCACCATTTTTTAGTAAATATTACACATATCATACTCTTTTTACATTTCTATTGTTACAATAGAAATGTAAAACACATAAGCAGAGTGTGATATGTGTAATATTTACTAAAAGATGATGAAATGCGTAATTTGTGATGAATTCAGTATTCTGTATGTAAATACTCCAATAAAATAACACTTATAAAAAAAACTATGCTACAATAATTTATGATTTTCATAATTCACAGTCAGGAATGTCAATCTTCTTCCACAAAAAAAAAAGTGATTTCACTTAATATTCACATCTCAAATATGTTCATATTATTCTAATCATCTTTTCAAACTCATAATTAAATTAAGAAGATTAAAGAATGATAAGAACAATATGCACTTTATCATATCTATAATTATTTTGAAGTGTGTGATGTTATATGGTCAATATGTAAATAATATAATTTTTAAGTATTTTATATATAATTATCTCTTGCACCTATCAATGCCTAGAAATTAATTAAAGAAGAGAAATTAATTATTCCAAAACATTTGCATCAAATGAACATAAAAAAAAAACTCTAGGCAGCTTTTTGTTTGGCTAACAGCAATTAAATATACATAATACCATCACATTTATACGATTAATGAAGGGATTAAAGCTTGCCGTGCCTCTTAATCCACAAAAGCACCCAAGAGATAACGAGTTAACCCAATATTTAATTTAATAATCTATTAGTTTATCGGGTCAAAACCGCGTCTTTTAATTTAACAGTTCTTCACGTTCGTGTGAAAGAAGTACGTAAAACCGAAGGAGATGGTAAATTACATTCAGATCCCTAAGCTTCGGGTATCATTGTGCTTAGACCTTACCATTTGAGTACACTTTGAACTATTCATTTCACTGTTGGTGTTCACTTTCAACTACTTGTCTTTGGCATCATACAAAGTTTGGGTTATATCACATTTTATATAAATTTCAATATAAAATTATTCAATTTATTTTGCATCTTATTTTTTTTTATTATACTAAACTAATTTTATTTCTTATCTTATATGAATTCCAAGACAAACAAAAAATTTCAATTCTAATGACTAAAATCTCCCCCTACCAAGCGCGAAAATTTTCGAAGTAAATTTCATATGTACCCTCCCTTGTTCTTCTCGACAATAATTTGGATAATTCAAGCGATATTGTTAAAATGCCTGTAGACGTCATGGGCTCATTTGTAGCTCAACTTCAATTTTGAGACCTATTAGTAATGGGATGTTGACCTTAGAGGCCTGAGTGTAATTTACCTTTCATTAAAGCTAATTAGTCCCCCCACGCAAGGAAACAACGTGAATTAGGGTTTTAATTCATTCTCTAGATTCCAGAGGGTGAAGAATAGGCAGCCATAGGTGAAGGGCTGACAAGGTTTTGTTTGTTGGTTGTAGGAAATTTTAATATTACTTGTGTGTTTCTTCATATTCATAGTATTAGGTGGGGTTTGTTGAACTAGTTTTTCATATATCTACTTCTTCATTTGCATAAATCTTTGAAGTCAAACAGTTGAGCTGTAAAGAAGATGCATTTTACACCAAAGTTTATTTAGTCAATGTGTTTGGCCTGTTGTACCATAAAAATGCTTAAAAAGTGTTTTAATTAGTCTTCAATTAACTCAAGATGGTTAGATTATTCTAATTCATACGTATAAACACGAGCCGACAATGGGGCGCTCATAAGTAGTAATAGTAAGAGTCGAGTCCATTTATGATATTTTTGAGGTGTGATAATTATAATGTAGTTATTGTATTTCAAAGGTACAATAATATGTGCAGGTTAAACGTGATACTTGATCATAAGATCAAGATGGGTTATCCAAAAGCACCTACAAATTAATGTGGCTGGACAACTTAAACTCGATGTCTACACGGTAGATTCTCATTAAAGATGTCATGATTTGACCTACATTGCTGGCATCTCCAGACGCCCACATCTTCAACACGAAGATATTAACAAAAAAGGTAGGGTCGTACAATAATATGAGAGATAAGAAGATTGATACTTTAGTGTTGACCAACTATTTGAATTAAGGCATCAACAAGGCAGTCGTGTTTAGCATCAACAAGAGAAGGCTAGCATCCTGAGTGTTAGATGTGTTGAATCGTATTGTACATCGACACAAAAGAAAAGACTAAGAATGTTAATACCCAAATGTTGAAATTTCAACCAAGAGCATGCAACACCTTGGCTAACACTAACCTAACAGCACAAGGTCAAAGCCCAAGTTAGTCACTTGAGATTAAGATCACTTGTGATAACTCAACACCAACTCCAGTTCGGAATGAGAAAGCTCAAGCTTTGACCTTATGACTATCATAGGTTTGTAAGAAAGATGAGTATCGACACCAACACCAATTCAGGACAATAAAAACTAAGCCTAGGTAGAGAGAGAATAAAGTCTTGATACCAAGTAGGGTCAAGAGATCAGAACAAAGAAGTAATCTCAATGTCTAATCTCGAGACCTCGATAGACCTCAACAATGGCATATGCAAGACGCAAGGCAACAAAATTGGCACATGAAGCCCAAAAATCGGACAAACTGAAGTGTAAGAAATAAAGTTTGGAGAAACCAATATATCGAGGATAAGTAAGATGCCATCCTAAAGCGCACTGATAGTGCTTTAGCTAATGCGATAAAAGTTGGGCCACATTTATTTATTGTAATTAGTGAGTGTTTGAAGGAAAACTAGCCTTCTCAATAAAAGTAGTTAAATCTAAGAGATTGTAACTTGAATAAAACTCAAAAAAAAGAAAAAAATAGAATAATCAAGAAAAATACATCAAATTTATATGAAAAATCTCAACTCTGTAGAAAAGTTACAACTATATTAAGAGAAATCTTTTATTATTCAAAATATCTTTAGAGAAACTATAATGATCTCACAATCTTCTTTTCTTAAATCTTAGAATATCTTACAATAATTAAAATCTAATTAGTTTAGACATACATAGGGTATATTTATACAAAAAAATTGTAACAAATTAACTTGAACCCAAAAAATCATAATAAATCTCCGCATTGAATGAGAGGACCATATAGCTCGGTCCCAATTTTATGTCGTCTCCAGTTTCTATGCCTAGCCATCAGTTTTCGGAGCAAATGGTCCATCTCAATGTAGTTCCTAAGAAAGGATGGTCCAACCACCAATCATTCCCCAAAAATATATGGTCTAGTAAATAAAATTAAGAATAGAAAAATATTCATTATCTCTAATCTATATTATATCCATGGTTGATGTTTTTAATGTAGAAGAGTCTTTCTCTAGATCTTGAAAATACTTTTTAAGCACATTGTGCGTTATACAATATTTATTATTTATATAAAACCAATAGCGTGAGACTGTAGTTTTTTAAAAAAGACAATGAAAGATTGTAGTACTGCATAGGTGAATATGTATATATATAGTATTTGTTTAAAGCAGCATTTTCATGCATAATGTTTCATACTATTATATTTACATGTCAAATACTTATTTTTAAATATTACACTATAAATACAAAATATAACAAATCAAATATCTTTTTAGCTTCTAAAATATAATATTTAAAAAGTTCATAATGTGCATAATATTAAAAAAAAAATAGGTGTAAAATATATAAATATACTAATATAAAATGTAATATATGTAATTATAAATTGTTTAATATATTGTCCACAAATCATCTAGATAATTTTAATACATCAAAGATTTTTAATAAGATATCCTGTCTATTTAATACTCTTCTAGAAGAATGTCTAGATGTTAGTGGAATGGCATTGCCAACTTAAAGAATAAATTAAAAAATTAAATAAAAGAGAGAGAGAGAGAGAGAGAGAGAGAGAGAGAGGGAGGAATGAATAATCATATGTCTCATTAATTTATTAGATTGATATTTTAGGTGATTAACATTAATTACATGTATTCTAGATCTTTACTTGTCATAACTAGCTCTCTTTGTACTCGAAGAAAAATCAATCATTTACTTTCGATGTTAGATGAATAGTCATTTTACTTACAAATATTTGTAAAAGCAAATGCCTAATTTACCTTTCATGAAGAAAATTAACATCAATTACATGTATTCTAATTTTTTCTCTTTTACAAATACATGTGATTAGGCATGTGCTTCTAGATCTTCATACTCTTCTAGGTAAAAATGAATATTTGCATGAAAGGAATGAATAGTCATTTTACTTTCGATGTTAGATGCATTAGATAAATGTAATTCATCAAAATTTTCTTCATGAAAGGTAATTAAATTAGGCATTTGCTTTTGATGAAAGGAAAGATATTCCATGACAAGAATAATGAGTATTAGCGATTGCCAGAATCAATCACTGAGGCTCCGTTTGTTTTGAAGTTAAAAATTAATATGGTTTAATTTTAATCAGTCATATCACATCACACATAAAATTTAATATTAAAAATTAACTTTATTTCATATCGTACACACATTACTAAAAAATAACTAATTTTATATCGCATCCCTCACATATATCAACATAATAACTAATTTTATATCACATTCCTCACATATCCTAATACAATAACTAACTTTATTTCACATCATTCATAACTTTCAATAAACAGATATCTCTATCCAAATTTAATTTTAACTTTGTTAAATTTAATTTTATAAACAAATAGACCCTAATGAGTAAATATTAGTCGCTAACAAGTATGTGTTATCGGCCGATTGTGTCTATCATATTTTCTCATCATTAAAAGTTTATAAGTTGCTAAAATTAATCGGGGCAACCGAGTGCTTTTTGGTTGCTAATTTTAGTGATTGATTGGAGGCAAATTCTAATTACGGTTGCTAGTTTAGTGTCGAAATGTCCGACGCTAAGCTCGCTATACCTTTAGGGATCTCTTGTCACTTTTAGTTTCTTTTCGGTCGCCAATTAGCCACTAATCAATCTCTAATCATTTGCCAAATGCTGCATTCGGGAACAAAAAAAAAATGTAGAATCTAAGTAGCCTGCCAAATAAAAAAATTGATCACTAATGCATGTGTCACTGATTTAAATTTCTAGAGAACACTTTTCTCTAAGAACTTGTTAAACAAATATATGAAACTCCTTTAGTTTCAAGAAACTTTCACGAAAATTTTCTTATTCATCGATCGCCTTCATCATAGAACATATTTCTCCAGTTATATCAACCTTATCAAAGAACTCGTGTCTTTTGAAATTCGAAAATAAATTTCTTTGACGGAGTATTTTTTTGATTTTACGTTTACTTCCAAACAATCATTTTGAAAGCAACCTTCCATTCGAAGAAATTTTTTTTCGATATTTTCGACGGTTTCACATTTTTTCGAACTGGCAATGCTTCTCAAAAATTTCCTGCTAGATTAATTGTTTCTTCATTAAAAAAAACATTCAAGTAACTTCAACAAATTAACATAAAAATATTAAAAAAAATAAAAAAAATAAAAAAAAATAATTAAGAAAAATAATCCAAGGAGAGTTGAAAGCGTAAGAGGAAAGCTGGAAATTACTAACCCTGCTTTTGGGTTAGCTAGCTGTCACCTTATATTAAATGAACGGCATTTGTGGAACCTCTCTCACGACATCTTTTAATTATTTTTTATTTTTAATAAAACTTAATTTCTTTTAAATGAAATAAAAATGAGATAATTACCTACATGCCACGCAATTTAGTTTTATTTATACTTTACCCATCCATTCCTAATTAATTACGCTATGCACACTCAAAACATTACAAAATCTTACGTACACACATTTGAGTTAAAACTTAATCAAAATCTATCTGAAAAAAAAATATTCTATTAGTAAATCATTAAAATTATATTTTTACTTTTAATAGTACATATTTTTTCTCTTCCTCAATACCACACTAAAGCGTTAATTTGTCCTAAAATCAATTCACGTCACGAATGTCTTCTTCCTTTGCCGCCACCTAAACATTAAGATTTTAAGATTTTCACTCAAAATATATTTAAATATTCTTAAAATAATATGATGAATGGCCCAAATTTTTTGTAATCTAACGATAATTAGGTTATTGAAAAATTATGATTACTTATTATAATAGAAATAAGTTAAAATGTGTGTATGTAAGAATTTATAATGTTTTGAGTGTGCATAGCGTAATTAACTAAGAATGGATGGGTAAGGCATAAATAAAACTAAATTGTGTGGTATGTAAGTAATTATCTTAATAAAAAATATTAATATTATACATAAGAAATTAATTTTGCGCACGTACCCCTAGAATATCTAAAAATAGCGTACGTTTGGTGCACTTATAAAGCTTTAATATATAATAATTACGTACGATCTTTGAATATCATCTGGTAATTCGGGGTGATTTAATCAGCCAATATTTTTTATTTTTTACTTGTATTTTATTTTAAATAAAAATGAGATTAAAATTATAATTTAATTTGTAATGTATTTAATATTAAATATTTATATCAGATTTTACATAAAAAAACTAAAAATCTAAACAAAAGTTAATTATCATGATAAAACTCAATTAAAATCAATATTTTTTAAGATTTAAATCATAATTCTAATTTATAACAACACACTTAGACTCTAATAGATAATTAAATTTATTTATTTTAATAGTATTTATTTTATTAAATTAAATAAATTATGTGAATGGATCAAATTTAATTAATCATGACTTGAAAATCAAAGTTGAAATTGAAAACCTAAAATTACTTTAAATAGAAATTGATTTGAAAACGTCAGTTTAATTGACCTATTTTTTTGTCTTATTTTATGATTCTTCAATTATTATTTTGCGAGCCCTATTTGTTAAGTGAAAAAATTATCATGATAGGTTTGACTGAGTCTCCAAGCAGGGTCAGTCGAATAAGAGTTCTCGAGCAACCTAGCAACCTGCTCAGACTAAAGTCCCCTGATTGAACAATAGGGAGCTAGTTGAACGACTGAGTCAAACAACTGAGTGGTCATTAAATAACTGCATGTCATAGTCATCCTATGATGTGACGGTCCATCTAGAGATAAGAGGAATATGTCTGTCATTAATGTCTAGGATATTGGGTGGCATGAGCAGATCCAGCCACTGACACACTACCTCGCTAATGTCTCATTAATAAAGTCTACTTAACCTACCTAATCTCATCCACTTTTTCCTCGCTATTAATGGTCTCATGTATAGCGAGAAAAAGGTTCTGGTTTTGGACTGACTCAAGAGCGCGAAAAGAAAAGACCAGCCATGTAATGATCATCCAAGTTCGCCTACAGTTCCGACTTTGTTCGACTAAAATCTCTTGCCCCCAATGAAGTTCTCTTGGCAACCCGTAGCTTGACACTACTCTCTCCATTTCTTTAGGAAGAATCTGAAGAGAAGTCTCTCATTATTCCTTATTTTGATATCTTTTTTCTCTTTAATAAGCCCAACAGTCTTACTTATTATGCTTTAATCTCTTGTTAAAATTTTCACTGAAACACTACTTATAATACAAAATTACTCCATGCAATTAATTCTACGATGCATGCAAAATCATAGGATCATATTATACATAGAAAATATCAATTATTATAAGTAAAATAGGAACCTTAAGGGCTCATTTAGTTTGAACTTTTTTTTTAATAAAAGAAAAAAATATTTTATTTTTAAAATTTAATGAAAAAAAAATATTTTAATATTAAAAAGTGTATAAAATATGAAATACTTTAAATTTTAATATTCATATTTGTATTAAATGTGAAATAAAGTTAATTTTTATAGTTAAAATTTGTGTTGAGTAAAAAAATTATCTCGAACCAAACGAGGCCTAAAAGTAGGACTATAAAAGGAGGAGCTAAAATTGTAAAACATTGTGAGATTCAAAAAAAAAAAAACATAAAACATTGCATTTGTTCGAAATTATTTTTTGGATGAAACATTGTATTAGGATTTACTTTGCAAGATGCTATAAACAAATAGAACTATACCGAGTAGTAATTTGTTTATGTTCATGTTCATTTACAAAAATTGAGATTGAGCTCAAGTGAGCCTGTTCGAGCTTAGTTTACGAACATAAAAGCTTGTTTGGGCTTGGTTCATATAGTTCGCGAATGAACTGATTAATGCATTCATCAATGAGTTCATATTAATTTAAGTTTCAAAATATAAAAATTACTGATAAGCACTTATATATCAAGAATATATATATATTAATGTGTTCATAAATAAACTTGTCATTATGATTCATAAATTTTTTTTATTATAAATAAAATATATTAAAATTTTTAAAAAATCATTATATCGAGTCTTATAATTAACGAGCATGTTCATGAACTCATACCAACAGTTCATGAACTCATACCAACAGTTCATGAATGTTAAAAAGCCGGATCACTGGTATTTTCAAAATCATTCATTTTAAAATTATATTTAAGTTTATTTACTATTATTGATAAACTAAACGCAAATAAGCTCTTATCAACCCAAATGTTAAGCAGTTCATTGAACGCTTGATTCATTTATTGCCCTAATTTTGAGTGTATTTTTTTTACTGATACATTTTAAGAAATTTTCTTTATTGAAATCATATATTTCTGGGAATCGTGAACTATTATTTTAAATTATCAAAATCTTATTTATAATTATAAGCGTAGGACATCAAATCTTAAAGAGTTATTTGTCGATTTCAAATATTTCATCACACTCCATGACAAAGAGTAATGCCAAAGGATTAACTTAAGTTGTTGTTTAAATCGGAATTTAGAACTTCTTCAAATAAATAAATTAAAAAAAAGTAAGATAAAAAATTTTTTGTGTCTCTCTCTTTGAATGTTCTTCGACTTTTGAGAAACTTTAAATTTAGTTTCTATTTTCAAAGATTGTTAGTATATATTAAAGTAATTCTAATTGTTAAGACGGGAAACAATCAAAGACTTTTTACGTGGAAAACCGACTGGCGGAAAAACCA
>JAEMOT010000670.1:0-14489 GCA_019297695.1 Apostasia ramifera
TGTATATATATGTATGTGTATATATATGTATGTGTATATATATGTATGTGTATATATATGTATATATATATGTATGTGTATATATATGTATATGTATATATATATGTATGTGTATATATATATATATATATATATATATGTATATGTATATATTTATATTTATATGTATGTATAATATATGCATAGGCACATACACAGACATAAAAATACTTATGTATACACCTATGTATGCATATGTATATCTCATGCATAGTTTCAAAAAAAAGGTTCGATTATCTTAAATAAATCAAATATTGCCTCAAAATCCAGTAATTTGAAAACAAATAGAATAAAAATCTCAATCTAGACGAGATGCCAACACCTATTGGAATCAATAATGAGACTAGATTCATCCAAGATGTACAATTGCATGAATGTCCTCAAATATAGAAGTTTGATAACTTCACTGAAGCAAGGAAAAGTTCTTGATTTCTCACTTGAACTTCAAAATCGATTGAACTGGTCCAAAGATCTCCTCCTTTGCAATCTCCATTCCATCCTGAAGATCGTAGGGAAATTCAAATGTAACTTCACCTTTATTGCAGCTGACAACTATAATTTTTTTTTTGAAACACAACTGTGAAACTAATTATACCGGAACATTCTTATTTCAAATACACACACACATACCTGAACATCTGCAAAAACGGTGGGCTTAACGAAGTACCCTCTGTCACCCAGTCTCTCACCGCCAGAAACAAGGGTAGCCCCACTATGAACGCCAGACTTTATGAAGTGCAAGATCTTGTTGAATTGATCCTCATCAATCTGCAGTTCGGAATGTTATCCCTAATTTGCTCTTAGAGAGCGCCTAGTACTATAAAGAGAAAACCAGGTGCACGTTGGATTTAACTACTAAAAAGTTGAAGAAGGATTTAGGCGAGCAGCCAATTAGGATCAAAAAGCACTCCTCTTGTGTAATATAGTAAGAGAGTAAGATAGACATAGATAAGGAAGAAGAAAAAAAAAACAGAAAATTTACATGGGCCTAATGGATTTCACCTATCTACACTACTTATTCAACTTGTGTATTTTTTATTTGAAATTCTACTCAACTTGTGTATTTTTTATTTTGAAATTCCAATATCTCTCCCATATTTTCAATTTTCAAGTGGATGAAATCCTAAAGTGGAGATTTAAGCTTCGCGCCACAATTGCTTGGCCATCTACTTGAAGAATCGATTTCCTCATACGGTATAACTTGAACCTTTAAGCATTCTCTTTCTAGTCCTAGTGCTGGGAACCAATGCTTTTAATGAGCTGTGTAAACCCCGAAAATGAGACCTTCCAAAAGAGAGAAAATGTGTATAAACAATACAGTCTTTATCCATACAGAGCCTTAACCCGGGGTGCGCTTGTTTGCTAAGGTTAATTTTAATATGATAAAAGTTAAACTTAGATGATAATATTTTTTATTGAGAGTTGTATATGGAGAAATGCTTCTGGCATATTATGCAATAGAAAAATCTCATCCAGACTTAAGGGTAAATTTTATAAAACTGTAGTAAGATCAGCGATGATATATGATGCTGAATGCTGGCTTGCAAAAAAAAAACATATAAATAAAATAAATATTACAGAAATGGGAATGCAAAGGTGGATATGTGGATATACACAAAAAGATAGAATGAAAAATGAGTATATCCGAAAAAAAATTTGTGTTGCACCAATGGTTTGGACATATAAATCGTAAGCCGATTGAAGCTCCAGTTACAAAAATTGAGTTATTGAATCTTGCCCATGTACAAAAAGAAAGAGGAAGACCAAAAAAGACAAGACAAAAAACTATAAGGAGTGATCTTAATTACTTAGACTTAGATAAGAATTTGTTAACTGACAGAGCGCAATGGAAACAAAGAATTCATATAGCCGACCCCACCTAGTGGGATTAAGGCTTGGTTGATGTTGTTGTCGTAGTTGTGTATGATATGAAATAAAGTTAGTTACTATGTTAGAATGTATGAGGGATGCGATATAAATTATTATTTTAGCTTGTGTGTAAGATATGAAATAAAATTAATTTTTATTTTGAAATATATATATATGATGTAAAATATAATTAATTAAATTATGTATGAATTGATATGCTAAGTTAAAGTTAATAAGATTAATTTTAAACAATCTAAGCAAACACACAAGTAGTAAATAAACTACTTTTGAGACTTCGATCAGTAACTTCTAGGTCCAAAAAAGCTAGCAAGTTTGTGAGATAAATTGGAAAAATCAAGTAAAGGAATCAACACTAAAAGGAACTTTGTAATGAAATTAGACCTGAGGCCCTTGCTCAACACCCTTCTTGAAAGGATCACCAACGACACGCTTCAGAGCTCTAGCCTTAGCTTTCTCCACGAATTCGTCATAAATGCGCTCGTGCACAAAAGTACGGGAGCCAGCACAGCAGCACTGACCCTGCAAAACAAAGTGAACCCTTCTAAAGATTCAAATTTTGCAAAATAAAAACTACAAAAGAGGCAAAATAAAAGCAAACCTGATTGAAGAATAAAGCAAAATGGGCTAGCTCAACCGCTTGGTCAATGTCAGCATCATCCATTACTATCATAGGAGATTTACCACCAAGCTCTAATGTCACTGGTTTAAGGTTGCTCCTTGCAGCCAATTCCATAATAATATGGCCAGTAGCCATTGAGCCAGTAAATGCCAGCTGATCAAATATTAAGAATAGCAATTTACAATTGCACTTAAATCAAAATACTTCAAATATGAACGTTCTACCTTGCTATCACCCAAACATTAGTACTCTAAAAATGGTTACATCTAGTGCACCAAGGTCCCATTATTTCAAGACCTAAAGAGGGATAATGAACCCAATCTTACCTCTATGACACATTGAAACAAGGGTCCTTATGTGTCCAAATTTCAAGCAATTGCAAAATCATACACCATGAAGAATAGTAAATCTAAAATTTATGTAGAAATGAAACCCATAACCGACATGTATAAGAAGCACAACATAAAAGGACAAATTACAACTGTCCCTAAGATCAAGGTTCCATTGCAAATGGCCCTAAATGTTTTTTTCTTTTTTTCCCCCTAGACACCACAATTTCCTCGACTTCACTTGAAAATTATAATGATAGCGTAATTTGAATTTGAGATCCTTTAGTAACCAGACAAGCTCCTTCCCACTAATCTAGGAGAACACCACAAATGGCACCCAAAATTTGAATTAGCTTTAATTGTGCCTAAGCACATTATGTTAATTTTAATTCAGCATGGTCCCCCATATCACTTGCACATTTCAATCAGAACCCTTATTACCAAATTACTCCATAAACAAACAAAGCTTGGACAAAACTGTCCAAAAATGCAAGATACCATGTTAGCTTAATCAGTAAAAATAATTGAGAGGCTGCACATATTTACTTATACAACAAGAGACTAAACTCATAACCACATAAGAACTAATATGAAATCAACTTCTGTACAAGTGCGGAACAGCTTCAACTTCTGAGTAAACTAGAACCTACACGAGCATGCCAAACAATCTAGTTGCCTGTGAAACTTGACAGCAAAGGAATAATACCTTATCAACATCCATGTGGCTAGCAAGAGCAGCTCCAGCAGTTGGACCATATCCGGAGACTACATTGAGCACACCATCAGGAAGGCCAGCCTGCCATTGACAATTGTGAAAATAAAGCTTAATGATTCTTAAGAAGTTTTCTGAGTTGAACTCCATGTTAAAAAGCTTATAAAATGGAACATCAAAGCTTGCCATGATTTCAAACTAAGATAGAGTCAAATTTAACTCAACAGAGCATACACTAGAAATGTTAAATTCAATCTTACAAATAGATTCATAATACGTCATTACTAAGTTTCACACAATAACTAGAGTAGTGAGGACCATAACCAACATTAACCACTGTAATGTCTCATGACCTAAATGTAGAGGCATTATACTGAATTCTAGCTCAAATTCACTTGTTTTCCAAATAATAATAGAATGAGATAAATGAACAAATGGATATAACTACTGAAGAGCATCGCAAATTTCAAACCTAATGTAAATTATCAGAAAAGAAATGTTATTGCGGTCGTTCAACTTTCGATTCAATATTTTGTCCTAAATTAAATTTCTTCTCAGATATTGTCATGTGAATGCATGAAGAGGCAACCAACAAGTTTTCAAATAATTTTATTCCCCAGTTTAACAATCATAATTATTTAAACTTAAACATTGGACATATGATAATATGTACTTAGCCACTAACCTCGTGAAATAATTTAGATACTAAAAGAGCAGATAATGGGGTCTGCTCAGCAGTCTTCAGAACGATCGTGTTCCCACAAGCTAGTGCTGGCCCAACCTTCCATGCAAACATGAGAAGGGGAAAGTTCCATGGGATGATCTGGCCTACAACACCGATCGGCTCATGCAGTACTTGAACATGATGTGGAGAATCAGCGGGAACTACGATACCATGTATCTTATCTGCCCAACCTGCATAAAGAAACAGAATAAAAAGTCATACCAATAACTCACTAAAGAAGATTAAACTATGATGAAAACATGATATAATTCTTGCTCGTGCATTGCCTGCATAATATCTGAACAACCGTGTGACCATTGGGATCTCGCCATGAGCTGATTGCTCGTAAGGTTTCCCATTGTCCCAAGTCTCAAGTGCAGCAATCTCGTCATTATGCTTTTCAATCAAATCAGCAAAACGTAATAATATCTTTGATCTTTCCTGAGAATTGGTTAAGAAATCATAATAATAATTGACATACTCCAGAGCATAAATAAAATGGTAAATATGGCATGAGGACTTGCATAGCCGGTCATCCTTGTCCATGGGCCTCCATCAAAGGCCTTGCGAGCAGCTTTGACAGCTCTGTTAATATCTTCGGTATCTCCTTCAGCAACATTGGCAATGACTTCTCCAGTTCTAGGATCTAAGGTGGGAAAAGTCTTACCTACATCCCAGAGGTGTTTGAGATCATTATTTACCATTAACTAATAAACAATTCAATGAAAATTTCCCTGTTGACTAAGTTACCTGATGCTGAATCAACAAATTGGCCATTGATAAAAAGCTTTGTGTAGTTGACTTGAATTGGAGGACTGATGGGATCCTCTAAAGCAACAGCAGTGCTTTGACTTCTAACCCTAGAAAGCAAGCTGGGGATTCTCCCTGAAGATTAAGCTATGAACTATCAAAATCCACTCAACTGTAACAACTAGCTTTGACTTTAATTTTTCTTTCATGCAAATATAAACATAAGCTATTTATTTGACTATAATTCTCTTTTAAAAATTCATAGAATATTTGCTTGATAACAAAAATGATACATCATCACAGAATAGGAATAAAGCCAACTTTTAAAATAGGATAGAAATAAGATAGAAGTAGCTAAATTCATGGAATTTTGGACTGTCTTTCATCCAAAAGCAGATCTTTGATACATCTGAAAACGAAGGTAGATCGTTCTCTTCAAAAAATCAGTTTCTCAATCACAAACATTCTTCTATAAGAATCGAAACCCATAAATCTCTGCAAAGAAAAGAGAATCTGATGCAAGCAATTGTTTCCATCCATCAATAATATCCCTCTAAATCGACTGATACGCAATTCAAATTTTACATAAATACATCCCCCAAGTGAGGGTAAAAAAGAGAGATCCGGGGAGGGGAACACAATTACAATTACGCTAAATAACCAAAAAAAAAAAAGATAGAGCCGATCAAGAGGAAAGACGATCTTAAGAAGAGAAGATAATCGAGAATAAAATTTGGAGGGGAAAGGGATACCTTGAAGACGAGAAGAGGTGGAAGATCGAAGAGCAGCGGAAAGAGATGCAGAGAGGAGATAAGAAGCCATCCATCGCGATGCAGCCGCCATGATCTTTATTGCACCAAATCTTCTTCCCGCAGAGAAAGCTCGAGTTCAGAACAACTGCTCTGTCCTAAAATTGTGCGGGGGCCTCTTGATATTTATGAGGATAACATCATTAATTTCTGGAATTACATCATTTTTAGAATTTTTATATTCCACTTTTTTTTTTTTCGAATTCCATTTTCATTTTATTGTAATTTTAAAATTAACATTATTTTATTTCTGGTCAATTTTACAATTAGTGTGATTGATAAGTACTTTTAGCTAATTTCTAAACCCAATAATTTCTCCACTACCGCAGCACCATCAATGTTATAATTTTTATTATTTTATTAATATTGTAATGTTAAATTTATCATTTAAAATAACAGTTTGAAATAATAACTGTCAACTGACTCCAGCATTGGAGGGCTCTTTAAAGGCTACTCTAAACAAAATCTTCTCTCAACGAATAGGACACGTTTGTTTAGTCAGATTATTGATTGATTTTAATTAAATATCATATTATATGAAAAATTAATTATATTTTATATTATATATTACATACATATTAAAATAATTATTAATTTATATTATATTTTTCAGATATTTTAATATAATAATTAATTTTATTTTACATCACTCATAAATTAAAAAAAAATTATTTAAATTAATTTTAATTTTATTAAATTTAACTCTTACCTATGTATTGTAAACTTGCAGTATTGTCAAAATGCAAAATAAAAAAAGCATTTGAATAGAAAGCAAATTATTAATAAGTTCCTATAATTTATTTACAATCATAATTTAATTCATATTTTAAAATAAAAATTATTTAAATTTTTATTTTGCTTTAATTTTAGATTTTTGCTGTAAATTTTAAAAATTTAAATGAAGAAATTCAAGAAATATTAAAAACTTAAGTAAAAATTTTAAAAAATGTCGATTAAAATATAATTATGTATAGATTATGGGAACCTATAAATAATTTGCGCTTGAATAAGTTACAGCAAAATGATCAACCGGATATGTTTGTTCTTTAAAAAAAATTATTATTATTATTTTTTATTGTACCAGATGTGTATGTAATCCATCAGCGGTATTTAAATATTAGGGTAAAGTACATTCTGCTCCTAAGGTTAGATGGGTATTAAAAATGAATCCTAATTCCTTTAAAATTTCAATTTAAATTCAGTTCTGAGATTGTAAAATTGTTATTATTGATATCAATTAATATATAATTATTAATTTTCAGTATTATGTCATAAAATTGTTCATAATTATAATATTTTTAATTTTTTAAAATATAATTTTAAAATATTAATATTTATATTTAAAATTTAAAAAAAAATAAGCGAAAAAAGAAATTAAATTTTAAATTTTTATTAAATTTTTTAAAAATAATAATAATAGAATGGTATAATAGTTTTTAAAATATTTAAATAGTTCAAATTAGCTAAAAAATAATCAAATTTTATGTTAAAAAAAATAAAAAATGTGAGATTTCAAAATAGAGACCAAAATCATAACATTTTTTTCAATATTAGGAAGTCAAATTAAATTTTTTTTGAAAAAAAGTAATTTATAATTTTTTTCAATTGCTTGGCCTAACTATTAATAGCCAATTTGTCGTGCACGTAAGAATTTTATATTTTAGTGATGTTCTCTTAATATAATAAAAAAATAGTTTAATTGGGATTAAGGAGTGAAAGAAAATCAGAAAATCTCAAGTTTATATCAATAAAGTTAAAGAAATTATGATATCAAGTGAAATAAAAGAAAATTGGGATTTTAGCTGCGGCAATTTTCGGCCCAATTTTAACTTGATTTGATTTAATTTGATATAAAACGGGTCTATATAATAGGGTTAACCTGATTACGACTTGCAAATAATTTATTTATTAAAATTAATATATATTTTATTTCTAATATTAATTAGTAGATGTGTATTATATAATTTTATTGTAATTTTAATATTTTTTAATTAAATATTATAATTATATTAATTCAAAATAAAAATATTAAATTTTTTAATAAGTGAGTTGATAGTTATATTAAAAAATAAGTTGACCCAAATCTAACTCGCAAACTAGAATTATCGCTCCTACTTTAGTTCAGATCGGAAGTTTTAAATTGAAATTAAAGTTCTAATTCTGCCAAATCTGACAATTTGTAAGTTGTTTTCTATTTAATACAGTTTATAACTTCTTATAATATGGGATAAAAAATTAGAAATTATTGAAGTAGCAAAAGCAAAATGTTAGTAATCAAATTATGTAATAGAGTTGATATATCAAAATATTGCATGTGTTAGTATGATATCTCAAAAAATATTAATATTTTTACTTGAGAAAAAGTTTTTTTTTTTAAATATATTTTATATCAATATCTTATATTACATGTAGAAATACATTTCATTCAATCTTATATTATATAATCTAGAGGAGTAAATTGAAAAAGGCTCGTCAAATGAAACATCGTTAAGGAAGATTGCCATCAAAGAAATAGAGGTGCAAGTTATTGACAAAAACTTTAATGAAAATGTCGTCGACGAATGAAACTTAAAACACAAAGTTTGATAAAGGACTTTGGAAATATTTAAAGAGTTTCAGGAATCTGACAATCTGTGACAATTAAGCTAAAGTCTAATAATTTTGAATGCAAAAGAGCCACAAATAGAGGTTTAGAAAACTATGATTGGTGAGAACTGAACTAATAACTCGATGTTTTAACTTCTTATGAGAAGCAAATTTCAGTCTAACAAACACCATTAAAAATAAGAATTTTTGACGAACTTGGCACCTATCCCATGGAAAAGTTACAATTTAATATTTGATGTTATTTAAAGAAAACTCTGGGTAGGAAGTTAGAGGCCTAATATGACGAGCATTGGGAGACCTTTGTGAGGGGGTAATTAAATTTAGTAGTGCTAATCCAAAGAAAGAGAGATTTAGCCTTCTAGTTATGTCATCGTCATCATCCTCTTTTCCACAGAAGTAGAAGAATAAAGATTTTTATTTTCAACTAACTAGTTTTAGGCGAAGAACCATGTAACTTTTTGGTGAGACACCAAAGATAGCCATCCTATTCAAATCTTATTCTCGCTAATAACTGAGTTATTTCACATCTCACATAAAATCAATTCTCCAAATCATAATGAGTACAAGATTTTTAGAAGAGTACTTTCTATAGTCTCTGCTATTTAATGTTGTAGTCAAAATTTCTTCTCAAAAATCTAAAGTTTTTTTAGACCAATGCTTGACTTTCTCCAATGAATTGAATTTCATCGACAAGGTTTGTGATTTTCTTTTGATGCCAACATCTTTCATATAAATAATAAGGTGGATTTCAGTTAGTCTCAGACAACAATAAGTGCTTTCACTTTAGTTCATATATTTTAAAATAGTTTGTTTGGTCTTTATACTATTTCTTGTTGAAAAATAATCTCTGTTGTTGCAGTATACGAGCGAGGACAAGCTAGATGGCTTCGATTAACTTCTTCAAATGAGTTTAGAAGCCTCGAATGAAACTTGATATTCAACCAAATTAAAATTGGATTGCTGCGATCTTCAATCGATGGTAGATATTTCAGTAGAGATACTCATTTTGATGAAATCTGATGATAAATACTCAGAATTAGAAAAATTTATATTGAATAATATAGCTTTCCATTACTTAATTTCGCTCTCAACATCAACATCACTATGACACTTGGACTACTAGATATATCATTTCTATCAAAAAAATCTAATTGTAATCTAATAGTCATAACTAAGTTCATCGTTATCCAACACCTCTTCCTCAACCAATCATTCCGAGTATATTCTTCGCCATTTTGAAGATTCCAACTCCCAAGTGGTTTAAGTTTCAAAAGACTCCAAGTGATTTAGTGAGATGTCAACAACTTGATCAAGGGCATTCACATAAATTATCTCCACATCTCTATCCTCACATGCCCAGCACAAATAGGAATGAAAAAAAAAAAAATTGAACACTATGTTTACTCTTTTTGGTGATACACCAGATTCTATCCCAAAAATAACAAACTTGTCTGTTTATTAGTAAGATTAAACTTAAATAGAGATATTTTTTGATTAAAAATTATGAATGATATGAAATAAAATTAGTCATTATGTTGAGATATATGGGGATGTGATATAAAGTTAGTTATTATATTAGAATATATGAGGGATGTGATATAAGTTAGTTATTATTTTAATAATATGTGTAGAATGTGAAATAAATTTAAATTTTAATATTAAATTTTATGTGTGAAGTAATATGCCAAATTAAAATTAAACCAGATTAATTTTTAACTTCAAAACAAACGAAACGCTATTGTTAATGCAAATTTATGTTACTCCAAAATAACATTGAACCAAATGCCCCCTAAGCATGTAAAATATTAAGATACAACGGGACCAAATGACAATAAGTTGGTAACGTTAGCGACTAAAGTGCTGTGATTCAAAATCAATGGAGGACTTTAAGGACCTAAATATAATTTAACCAAAGCATCATGATAATTTAAAATGAACAAATCAATCTACAAGGGAAGGCGCTCATTGCCATGCACATTCTGGTTCATTGAGAGAACGCAGTAGCCATGAGGAAGAAACAAGTAGACAGCAAGGAAGACCAGAACACCAAGATCTGCCTCTTCACCTACAGCTGGTCGAGGAGGGTTCCGCCAGTATATTTGAATCACACACCACAAGCAATAAAAGCTGGCTGCTGCCAAGATGAGTCCCAAAGATTGATCTGCTTTCATTAATGAAATGGTTTCTCCATGCTTCACTCTGCAAAGCACAAGGATTGAATAGATTTTAGGACAAATTATAGTTGGATTACTGAGGTTTACTCCATTTTTCACACAGATCCATGCAATTTAAAAAAATTTCATATAAGGTTCTGAAGTTATTCAACAATTCCGTGTAGGTACCTGGTAAAGTTATTGTCAATATAAAACTAAAATACTTGTATTACCTTTCATATTCTCATTCTCCATCTCTTTCTCCCCCATCTCCGTGCACCCCACCAATCCTTCTCTCACTCTCTTGTTGGAAAGATTATTGGGTTCAGATAAGCTCGCCAATGTCACAACGGGACACCACTGTCATGCGTCATTTACCACTGTCTTGTGCATGCGAAGAGTTAGCAGGTGGTGACCTTGTGCGGCCACACGAGTTCATAGCACTGATGCACGGTGGCTCGTCACGACACCATATCTGGGATGAAGGTGGGGGAGCGAGGGTATTTTTGTCATTATTTAAAAGATGAAAAAAATACTAAATTAAATAAAAAGAATTTTATTGAAATATGAATGTTAACCTCAGGAACCTCATTAGTGGATTTTGAAATTATGAACCTACACTATATTTTTTCAAATCTCAAGAACTTGAATGATATTTACCCAAATAATGAATCTAATTCCATTAAAAAAAATTAATGAACCCAAACAATGAGAAATAATATTTTGGTCCTGTTTTGGCACTCGCGCCAAACAGGGCCAGACCTTGATATATCTTGTTTGATTATAGTATATTTTTAAGAAATTTTAAGATTTTATAAATAGTAAAAAAAAGTATTTAAATATTATAATATAAAAATAAGCTATTTAATTTATTATTACAATATATACAAGATGTAAAATAAAATTAATTTTTAATTTTAAAATTTGCCGAATCCAACCAAACCTTAGAAAGAATATTATTGTTTCAGTTCTTTATTTTTTTGAGTGCTAATCTTTAAAATCCTTTAAAATCTGTCAAAATCTGTGATGTCACAAATTTTTAATTCTATTAAATTTGACTATTATGTTACAATTTGATCTAATTTTTATAACACGTAGTCCCGATTTGTTTGACAGTTTAAAATTAATCTATTTTAATTTTAAACAAATATATCACATCACACATAAAATTTAATATTAAAAATTAACTTTATTTCACATCCTACACATATTACCAAAATAATAATAATCTTATATCACATCTCTCACATATCTCAATATAATACCTAATTTTATTTCACATTATTTACTAATTTTAATAAAAAAATATCTCTATTAAAATTTAATTTTAATCTTGTTAAATTTAAATCTTATAAACAAACAGTCTGTTTACTTAGCCAGGTTAAATTTAACATTATTGATGTTAAAGTGACATGTCACATAATGCATAAATTTTAAAATTTAAATTTAAATATATTTTACATTTTACATATATTTTAAAATAAAAAATTAATTATATTTTATATTTTATATATATCAAAATAATAGCTAATTTATATTATATTTTTTATATACTTCAACATAATTAATCAAAATCGATAAATTAATTTGTGATGAAAAAAATATTTCATTTGTATAAAATTACTAAAATTCCCTTATTCATATTTTATAAGCCAATTTAGTAAGATCTAACATTAGAGGCATTGAAGGCAGCTCAGAGGTTAAATTGAAATTTCAATATTACAAAGTGATAAAAGGATCATACAATGACAAAACTCAACCCTAGAGACTTAAATGTAATTATTTAGAATTCATAAATTAACATACAAAAATATTAAGATCTCTAAAACCTAAAAGTAATTTATCATTTAATATAAAAAAAATTAGCACGATAACAATCGAAAATGGCGGTTGGTAAGTTATTATGTTGGTGATATGCTTGCCTTGTATAATTGCGGGCCTTGTTTGATTGAAGCTATTTTTTTAGCTCAATATGAGTTTTAATTATAAAAATTAATTTTATTTTGCATCCAACACAAATTCTAATATTACAATTAACTTTATTTTACATCTTATATATTTTTTTTATATTAAAATAATTTTTTTTCTATTAAACTTAAAAAATTGAAGGAGACCAGAGATCAAAATTGAAAAGCATCTGAGCACATTCTTAAGAAGTTTTTTCTATGAATAAGTTTATAATCAACTCAACACTTATTGAGGTAGTATTTGATTTAATATTATCTTAATATTATATCATATTATTTAAATATCTTGATGTCAAGATGAGAGATAATTTTATAATTTTTTTTAAGATTATTAACACGCGGTCAAATTAAATTGTTTTTTTATATAATGTTATATAACCTCAAAATAATATAATTTTTAAACCCCTAGTTACTCAATTAAATTTTGGTTGCATAAACATTGACCTAATTAAATAGGCTTTGAGTTCATTTGTAAAAAAGGACTGAGTCATTTGACACGCATCAAACAAGCAATCCTTTAATTTGTAGGTGAAGCGCAGATAAAAGGACACCTGGCACCGGCTTTAGATTAGCTTTCTTGGTCAAGCATGCAGAGTACAAATTTGAAACACCAACGGCAAAGGGCTTTTATTTTTTTGAAAAGTGAAAAAAAAGGCTTCGTTTTTTTTTAGGACAACGAAAAAAACAGATAACTAAAAACTAATTTCTTTAGTTTTGAATTCACGATATAGTCAAATAAGTTGGCTTGGAAGGCCGATTTGGGTGTTTATCATTCAATTTAAGTTCACTCCTTGTATTTCTCTCATCTTAAGTTCATGAGAATATATTTTGACACTAAAGTGCAGTAGTTATATAAAACTTAGCCTAATTTTTTGGGTTAATAGATGCCCGCTAACACAAATATGTCTCCCATGCTCCTCAATAATCTGGTGTCATATTCAAAGGCTTGGTATAACATCCCGTGATCTCATTGTAGAGGTATTGTCCACTTTGGCTTTAGAAAAATTGTGTGACTTGAGCACTTCCCAGGAAGTCACCCAACCCAATACTATTCCAGCCCAAGCACGCTCAACTACTATGGAGTTTTCCATTGCTAGCCTCACGGTTTTGCCTCAAAAGGCGCTTCTACCATTTGAGATCACGTTATCTACTTATACAACTCAGGATCTCCCTCCCTTTCTTATGTGGAAGCCTGGAAGCCTGCCAGGAGCCGCATTTTGCCTCAGTGATTCCTTTCTCTAAGGACATCACGTCTTCGGCCACGGGCGTCACACTTGGGTGTTGCTCTTATTGCATATTTCTACATGGTTATGAAGACTCTCTCGGAAGTATGTTAGAGTTGGCACAATGGCATTAGAGTGAGAAGAGAAGGAGCACTTTATCTCACAATGTTGATTTTAGCGATGAGTGGTGGCCACTTGTTTTGCATCACACTTTATGCATGGGTGATTGACCCATTTGGATGGAGGAGTGCTCCAATAGTGGATTTTCATATAAGTAAGAAAAATATATTGGTTATACACAAGTAGGTAGTCCTTACCTATAAGCATATGCTTTTAGGTTAATTTGTACTACTAATTTATATATGTGCCTCCCATGCACCCACAATATTCTCCTCCCCACTCTCAAACTGCACTCACTCTTTCCAATGCCTTTTGCTTCCCTATTTCAATCTATTTTCAACATCTCTCAAACTCATTTTTAATTTTTGTTGCTCTCAAGAAAGGAGATCAGAGATGCCAGCATTTGACCATGAATCCATGATTCTACATTCACTTACCCTGTTTGGCGCGAGGATCAAAACAAGATCAAAACAGGACTAAAATAGTACTAATTTAAAAAACAACGATAATAATAAAAAATAAATATTTTAAATTATTTTACACAAAT
>JAEMOT010000670.1:20410-66053 GCA_019297695.1 Apostasia ramifera
AGAGTATACTGGACCTTGATATTTCATAAGAGGAATAAGGCATTGGTGAGAACTGGATAGCATTCACAGATTTTAAAGGACACGATTTGTTTGGTTGGAGGATGAATTTGGATAAGGAAAGAGAAAATATTTTATTTTATAGAGTTGATAGGAAAGAAATTTATTTTAATATTAGGAGGTGTGTAGGATGTGAAATAAAGTTGATTTTTAAGATTGGAATTTGTGTTAGATGTGAAATAAAGTTATTAAAATTTATAATAAATTTAAAATATTATTAAGATATTTTTTTGCCTAAAATTGGGTTCATACTAAACAAGCCCGAACATCACCAGGATATGAAAAAAGTTAAGATATAAAAAAGACGAAAAAGTTAATATTATAAAAGTAATTAGAAATAGTTAATGTATTTTTAATATTTTAATATGTATTTTAACTTTTAAAAATAGTCATTTAATGGAATTAATAAAAAAAATTCATATAACAAAATTTTGAAAAAAAAATAGATAATATATTTTTATTTTTATAAAACTGGATAACATCAATTATGTTTTTGGGAGGAGTCTTTCTGCATACCACCACACTAAAACATTTTGGTTTCCTTTTTCTTCTTGGCCAATGGTCTTTGGTTGCGTTTCTTGTGGGTGGCTGGAATTGTGATAGCTTTGTTAATAATAATGTCCTTTCATCAAATAATAATAATAATAATAATAATAATAATAATAGAAATAATGACCCACATTGAAAAAATAATATGAATATTGTTTGGATAAAAGTTTTTAAACTAAGATTAACATTAAAAAAAGATAGTTAGAATGGAGCTTAAGAAAAAGATGATGAAAGAAAGAGAGAGCTTTTCTTAGGGTCCCTCTCTTTCTAGGATTGTGGCAAGCTGCTTATTGTATTGAAAAGAGTTATGTTGAGAGGTTAAGAGCAGCCAAACAGCGTTAGCCAAAAGCATCTCTTGAGCAGTGAAGTTTGCATTAGGTATAATTCAGAAACTATTCTTCCTGTCTTCGTCTCATCATAAATGTAAATATTTATGATGAAAGAGAAATATATGAGATTAGGTGGTCATCATAAACACTAAAACCGCTAGGTAGAGTGGGCAGACCACTCATGCTTCCTATCAGATCAAGCTTTGATGATAAGCACCTAGCTCCCCCTTTTTCCCTAGATCATGTTCCGTATAATAGGGGCAAGGTTATGAAGGTCAACAAGTACTACTAGCTAGTAACATGTTCGCCTGATGTTGTTCGACTTGCTTCGAGTTATTCAACTTTGAGATATAATTCTGGGTGGTGCTCTGAACTCATTCAGAAACATAATTTGAGTGATTCAATAATAAAGTAGCATAAATATATCACGTGTTAGATTTAACTGATCTGTTTGATTTTTCCCTTAATAAATATTCTTTATGCACATGTTTAGGTCAAATCTATGCTTTTTTAATCAAAATCATTATATCTTGAGTAAAATTAATTTTATATATATCATATTTATATAAATTTTAAAATACATCTGTTTTACATCTTTCCCGTATTCCAAGATTAAAGATATAATAAATATAAGGGACAATTACCTGCATGCCATACAAATCTTTTAATATTACACCACACACATTTTCTTTTTAATCCTATAATTAAATTACTTTTTTTTTTGTTTAACCCAAGGTCAAAAATAATTAGATTTTAAATGCAGAGCTTAACCACTGATCTAGTAGATTATGTATTTCACATATTTGTATGCATATGCCATCTCAATGAAAAATCTACAAAGATGATTATGTTCACATGCACATATATTATAAATCATCTAACAAACTCATTTGATGAAGTCCTAAAATCTTGGCATTTTGAATTATCATTTAGAAATATGAAATATATTTTTATGAAAGTGTGACATTAATCTTTGCATTAATTAAAATACAAAAGAGTATATTAGATTGTATCTTCTTGTAGAAGATTGTAAAAATCAATAAGAAAGTGCATACTCTTCACCCAGATAGAATGCATTTCTAAAAAGTAAATAACTTTAAATGCTTTATAATTTCTTTTAGGGATAATTACACTCGGTCCCTAAATTTAACGCTTAATAACGCATAGGTACACGTTTTTAAAATTATAATATCGGATCTCTGAGTTTTAATAAATTATTAAATGGGTATTTTTTTTATTATTAAAATTTTTTAAAATAATCATTTTACCTCTCCCTCTATCTTCCTCCTCCCGATCCTCGCACACGCGCGTGGCCAAGTGGCCACCGGCAGCTCGCGCGACCGCACGGCGTGCGCGACGCGCCAGTGGGTCGTGTGGCCTCGCGCGTGCATGGCGATCGGGAGGAGNGTGAGCGAGGATCGGGAGGAGAGAGAGAGAGGGAGGGGTTAAAATGGTAATTTTTAAAAATTTTAATAATAAAAAAGAACTTATTTGATAATTTATTAAAACTCAAGGACTCGATGTTAAAGTTTAAAAAAATAAATCTGTGCGTTATTAAGCATTAAACTCAGAGATCCGAGTATAATATCCCTTTCTTTTAATATTTTGTCCTCCTCTTGGCTTCTTTCTTGAATGGAGTTGTGGTTGTTTTCTATTCTTATCATCACCTCTAGTAAATCACTTTCTAGCTTCACAATAAAAAAAAAATCACTTTCTAGTTAGACTCCTTAAATTATTTCTACCCATTTTACGGCTACTATCATCTATATCTGAAATATACTTTCATTCTGCACAATTTGTGGGTGCACTTAAGGCTCTGTTTGACGCGAGAACTAAAATCGGAATAAAAATAGTACTAGTTTAAAAAGTAATAAATAAATTTTTTAATTATTCTACATAAATTTTAATATAAAAATATTATTTTATTTTACATACTCAATTATTTTCAATAAAATTATCAAATTTTTTTTATATTTTAGATCAAAATACTCGATACTTGGTCTATGATATTAAATAAAGTTGATAGTTTTATTAAAAATAATTAAGTATGTGAAATAAAATAATATTTTTTATATTAAAATTTATGTAGAATATAATAAAAATTTATTATTATTATTATTATTATTATTATTATTATTATTATTATTGTCTTTTAAATTATTACTATTTTAATCCTGATTTTAATCCTCACGTTAAACAGGACTTTAAGAGTTAAAATTTTCTGATGAAATATATTTATAATACTCATATGACATTTATTTAACATGATGTCTGCTAGAAAATAAAGTATATTTACGTTTCTTGGTGCGATGATCAAAAAATATTAGTTAAAAAAAAAATAACAGCAATAGCAACAACAACAACAATAATAATAATAATAATAATAATAATAATAATACTAATAATACTAATAATTTTTTATTATATTTCACATAAATTTTAATATAAAAATATTATTTTATTTCATATACTTAATTATTTTTAATAAAATTATCAACTTTACTTTACATTTGAGATTTTCATTTAGGATGTGAAATAAAATTAATAATTTTATTAAAAAAATTAAATATATAAAATAAAATAATATTTTTACATTAAAATTTATATAAAATATAATAAAAATTTATTTATTATTATTTTTTAAATTAATACTATTTTAGTCCTTAAATAGAGCCTTAGAATTTATTTTCCCTACGATCAATAATCAAATCTCATTTAATTAAATTTATCTTTTCTNAATATCCATACTTATATAACATATAAAATAAAATTAATTATTATAATTAAAACTTGTATTAAATTAAAAAAATATCTTAAACTAAATGAGGCCTAAAGACAATAATCAAATCCCTTTAATCTAAAATATACTTATAAGTTTTATCATAATAAGCTGATTTAAATCATAATTAAAATCATCTAAGAATTGATCATTATTCAAGCCAATTTGGCTTGATTTGAATTCAATTTAGGACCAATTTTGAGCAAGCAGAGCTCCAAATCTATCCAATAATAGATCTACATATAGCACATATAGATTTAAAATAATTAATTCAAAATCAAATGAATTTAAATCATCTGAAAATAAATTTAAACTAACTGAATGCCGGCCCTGCCAGCATCAGAAATCCCACAAGTATTCAAACCCATCACTACTCTTTCTTCCCCCAAGATCGAAAAATTATTACTTTCTGCAACCGAATTATGTCAGTAAGTCGCTCACCAATCACACCGCACCACGCACATGAGCGGAGATCACCGAATGCACAATGTTGTAAATGGCGTTAAAATCCCAAATGGCTTGACCGGACAGTCTATTAAAAAATCGAACCTTCAGTTATGCCAATTGAATGGTCTATTATACTACTAGATCAGGTAAGTATTATCTAAAAAAATATGTACCTATTCAAAACAGTAGGTATCATACATACCCACATGAGTCATTCTCTCCAATTGATACTCCTATCTGATGTCAAACTATACCTATTTTTTTGAATGAATACCTACTTTAACATCTACCTGATCCATTAGTCGAACTGACCGTCCACTCAGATCGACCAGATGATCCAATTGGTTAACTAGGTAATTCGATTGTTTTACGGACCATGCGCTTGGCATCTTAACGCCATTTACAGCATTATGTGCATGGCGGAGCGACTGGCTTGTGCAGCGCACACGATAATATCTCCCCCAAATCCAATGCCTAACAAAAACACCATCAGTAACATTCAAAGAAAGAAAAGCCCATCAATCATCTAATGCAACTATTTTATTAAAATCAACTACAAATATTATTCTTGATTCCTATTTACTATTTAATGTGGTTAATAAAGCTGATTAAAGGAGGATATGAATACAAATGAACCAAGATTAACAAAAAATGCAAATCGCTCGTTAAACAATGAAGCGTAGCTAACCATATACAGCAAATTATTCATCATGGCATGGCAATATATATAACAACTATATATAACAACCTTAGTTGAATTAAGCAAGTGATTATATAGATCATACCATGTAAGTCATCCCAACACGAATAATATTCATATGAGGCACGCTCATATTAGCAGCACCAGCCCTGCAGTTCCTCCTCAGGAATGAATAGAAGTAGTTGATCACAAGTTTCTTGATGAACCAAGACTCCTTCCTAGCTCTCACGTCCCCTTGGGCAAGCAGATATGTGAATCCTGATTCCATTGCTTCTCTCAGAGCCGAAAGCTCATATTCCAAGCTCGGGTCTTCGGTAGATGGCAAGGAAGTCGAAGGAAGCAATGAACTTCCATCTTCGACACGTGAAATCCTGCTGCTATCGACAATCTTGCCGGAAAGCAGCGGAACTTGCAGCTCTGGGACATCATTTTGGACCTGAGAGTCCTTTGACATGACCGACTCATTCTCGAAATCAGTTTCTTTTGGAGACATCTCGAGCGCAAGCTCTCGAGCTTCCCTTCTCAAGAACTTTTCGAGGCTCTCTACTAAAAGCTGCTCGAACATGTGGTGATCTTCCTTTCGAACGTCTTTGTATCCGTACCGTGCGACACAACGGAACATGTGAAAATCCTTCTCGCAAACTCGTCGGAAAAGGAAGCGTTCACTTAGAGGAACGACCGGAACGGGGACATATTTGATGCAGACAAAGACGATAACAGAATGAACAGCAGGGAGGGTGACAAGGAGCTGGCCGAATATTGAAGGAATGCCTTGCACCAGCTCATTGTAGACTAGTCCGATTCCTGGAACTCGAACAGTTCCAAGGGAGGACCCGAGCTCAGTGATGAAATCCATGGAAATCTTCTCTCGCACCTCGCTGCGGTACTTGATCACGCTGCCATAGTTCCATACGAACATAACGAAGAGGAAAAACGAAGCAAAGGCAAGTGGCAGCCAGCCGCCTTCTAGGACCTTTGTAAGAACTGCAGACAAGTAGATGAGCTCTATTGTTCCGAAGATGGCAGGAAAACATACAGCGAGAAAAACATTGGTTTTCCATATAAGAAGCATTACTAGTGTTACCAGTGTAGTACTGACCATCATCACCAAAACCTCAGCGATGCCTACAGAAAGAGGAATAGTCAGCCTGGAAATAAGACACCAAATAATATGGATGAAATTTCTCATAATTATCAAGAAGAAATTATAAAATGTAGTACAAATAGCTTGATCAGAAATCATGAACATAACGAATCATTTGAAATAATAATAATTCTAGTAACATGAATTTAACTATAAAACAAGCATTTAACTATACATGCCATTTTTAATTCAACACAACCCATAAAATCACGTCTATCAAATTAATTAATTAATTTACAGATTTAACTTAATAAATAATTTATAACTCATGTCTACCTCTTATTCGGCATGTTGATAACTCGATGTAAGACAGAAATACGAGCAAAAATTTCGGACAAGAAAATCTGCTTCAAGTCTTTCCTCCTTCTTCTTTTTCTTCTTCTCCTTCTTCTTCTCCTTCTTCTTCTTTTTCTTCTTCTCCTTCTTCTTCTTCTTCTCCATCTCCTTCTCCTTCTTCTCCTTCTTCTCCTTCTCCTTCTTCTCCTTCTTCTCCTTCTCCTTCTTCTCCTTCTTCTCCTTCTCCTTCTTCTCCTTCTCCTTCTTCTCCTTCTCCTCCTTCTTCTTTTTCTTCTTCTCCTTCTTCTTCTTCTTTTTCTTCTTCTCCTTCTTCTTCTTCTTTTTCTTCTTCTCCTTCTTCTTCTTCTTCTTCTCCTTCTTCTTCTTCTTCTTTCCCTGCAGGCTGGATGGCATCAAAATTTTATGCGATATCGAAAAGAATTTGTGGGATGGGAGGAGTATAAGAAAACAATCCTTGAAAGGTTTGGGCCAGCTTATGAAGACCCAATGGGGGAGATAGTGAAGCTGAAGCAAACCGGGACTGTTGCAGAGTACCAGGATAGATTTGATCCTCTCAACACGCTCATAGGGTTGGATGAAGGAAAGGCTATAAGTTGTTTTCTAGCGGGGTTGAAGGAAGAGATTGCTCATCAAGTGAGATTCATGATGCCCAGATCCCTGCAGCTTGCATACGGGTATGCAAAGTTACAAGAAGCATCAATTTCTGCACTTAGCCGAAGTCTGAAACATATTTTTCTCTCCAAGCGCGGGCGACACGCGGAAAAGGGCAGAACAATTACATTTTGGTCCTCCCATTTTCTTGCCCTTATAAATAGGTCCAAACAATATTATTTTTAGGTCCAAACAATATTATTTTTAGGTTCAAAAATTATTATTTTTAGGTCCATCAATAAAGAAGCTTGAGGAGAAGTGGATTTTGAATCAGCAAACAAATAAGAACGTGAAGTCTAAGGTTGACAGCCATGCTGACTGTCTGCAAACGAAGAGATTGATATTGCTTTGCTTTTTTGTCATGATGATTCTAAACTTCTTGCTGTCATGGGCTTCTCTTATTATGAACATTTTCTTGCTTTTTTAACAATTTTTTTTTTAATTGGTTTGGTTGAACATTCTAATTTTTTTTTACAATTTTCTTCTTCTTTTTTTTTTTTGTGCTTTTTTGCAAATAATTTGTTTCCTTTGTAGATGGTCATTTTTAAATCACTATATTTTATTTTCTCTATCTTGACTACTAGACTTTACTAGATTATTGTGGATCGATAAGGACAACACACATGCATCTATTGTACACTGAATCCTACAACTAACTACCTTCAAAAAAAAAAATCCTACAACTTAATCTAAATGCGCCCCAAGTATAGCTAAGAAAAGGTGCAAAAGGTTCAAAAGTTACCAACCATATGCATTAGCAATGTCGGTTGTGCTCCTGAAAGTCGCGACAATGAGTATGCACATGGCCATCAAGAACCAGTTGATATTAGGAATATAAATCTGGCCCATGAATCTCTTAGAGGTGTGTATGATCTTCAGTCTAGGGAAGCAACCAAGAGCCATGGACTGCTTAATGCAGGAAAATGTAGCTGATATCATCGCCTGACTAGCTATCATTGCAGCAAGAGTAGCTATCACGAAAATAGGCCAGAAGAAAATATCTGCTCACAGAATTCAAAAATCAAGCATGTCAAGAACTGTGGTTGATGACAGATTTCAACCAAGTTAACAGTCTACTACAACTTTAACACCAGACTATGAGAGTCAACTCAGTAACACGACAATTATAATAGATTAGGTCACCTGGAACAGAATCATAGAAGACTCTTTCAACTGAACCTGGGTTTTTTATCAGATATGCAGCCTGGCCAAAGTATGCAAGGAAAAGGCAGGGAAGCACTATGAATGTGAAGGCCAGCTGCAAATAAGCATGCCTAAAGTTAAGAGAGGCTTTCTTAATCGGGAAGAGAGCAGATAAAAAACAAGCTGTGAAATAGGGAATAAAACAAAAAAGATTATTATGTTTGGACTTTTACCTGTATGGATCTAACGGAGAAATGGCCAAGGTCTGCAAACATTGCTTCAGCTCCTGCATTTATGAGTGGAAATTTAAACGAAATCCAAAAGAACATGGTTTTAAAAAGCAAACTTCTAACATAAAATTGTTAACACATGAAACGAAAAAAATCTAATAATGTTATAAACTCAGGGTATACTAGATAGCTCCAAATAGAATCTGAAGAAAATTGAGACATACACTTTATAAAATAAGGTTTCAAAGATCAAAATTTCTAGCACATTAAGAATGATGACGAGTAGTATCGTGCATGCTCCCATTACAAACTAGCGCTATCTTGACTTTCAAAATCAGGCGTCGAATTCTGGAAACGAAAGTATCCTTACCACCTTCTTTAATCCACTCCAACAACAAATAAGTACAATAACAACAAGGCCTTAATATGAATAATTTGGGAACAACTACACAGGTTTCTCTTTAACATGCACCTACATGTAAAGCAATGCTTTCTGCGAGCGCAAGTGATTTAAAGTCACTTTCTACAATGCTATCGCAAGTCACATTAGATCTATTACTTCGCCTCTTTAATCCCCTTGTAAGTCGCTATTAGGCCTTTAATGGTCAAAAATAAATAAATGAACAACAAAATGAAAAAAGGATGGTGAAGTAGAAGACATGAATGAATCTCATATATTCATAATGGAGTAAATGCCACCAAATTTAAGGCTATTCTTATGAATATTTTTATGAAAATAATGAGGAATCAACAAAATCATGAAGAGAATCCTTTAATAAAGTTGACGAACAGTTCCTAGATGCAAGGGAATATTTAGGATTATTAATTTTATTTGATGTTTACTTTTGCACACATTAATTTTGAGCATTTTATACAATTTTAAGTTAAATTTGAATGTTTGCATTGCATTTGAGGGAAATGCCCGCTAGAAGTCATGTAATGGGATATGAGTGTATTTGAGACTCGCTTGGGTGATTTGGGTTGAATGAGATTAGAATTGATTAAGATAAGCTGAAATAAGACCAGCTTGTAAGGAAGGTTGAAAATTGGGGATTGCACTGTAATTTGCCTACCCCACTACATACATGTGGCTAATTTTATTAGAGATATGCAATTTAATCCCTTTGTTTGAGATTCATTCCGGACAACAACTTGAAGAAAAACATTATTAATTAGCATAAGTTAATTGAGGGGGTAAAAAAATCTATTTTCTTCTACACTTAGTCCACTACTTAAAGATGCGGAAGAGAGAATTTCACTCTGTAAAAAGAGGCATTTTTGTGCAGCAAAGGGATTTTGGAGACATTATGATAAGTTGATGAAAATGATTCTTGCAGTAGGAGTTGCTATGGAGATTTTGCTGTCCAGATTAGTGACGGTTGGATTTGTAGATCAGAGGTGCTGATCAACTGTTTTGCCAATTTTTCATTTTCTCAATATCATAATCCGCACGTAATCTTCTTTGTGAGAATTATAAAAGCTTTTCTCAGTTCTTTAAAATTTCTACTGCATGGGGCGATAACATTAAGGCACATATTGATGAGTTCAATAGCATTGTCATAGATCTAGAGATGATAAGAGGAAAAGTACAAGCATGGGAACTTAACTGGTCCTTCGCCAAGTTCGCCTCCACTATAGTATAAAAACTTCAGGGATTTCATGTTATATGGAAGAGAGTTATCTCAAGCATTGTTGTCGAAGATTTTATTCATTTCTCGATTAGAGGCTTAATAGTTGAAGATGGAAGATAAAGAAGGGCCTACGCAAAAATAAGCAGAGGGAGAAAGCGCAAACAACCAAATACCAAAACCTTGTTTGCTACCATTACTTGCGTCATAGCTCACTGCCCTCAAAGGAAGAGCAAACAACAGAGAATGGAGAGCTACTTGATAACCACTGAGATACGAAGAATATGAAATCGTTGTTTATGCATTTTTGGAGGTATATAGACAAAAGGCCTGATGAACCTAACACATTCGAAGAGGTAGTCTCATGTTATGATTCTTTACATTAGTTTTTCGCAATGCAGAAAGAAATGGAGTCCCTTTAATGAAATCCAATCTGAGAACTCAATGAGCTTCCTAGAGGCAAGAAAGCGATCGCATGCAAATGAGTATTTAAAAAGATAAGTGAAATACCAAGAGTTCAAGACCTTAGACTTAAGGATGGACTAATAGAAAGGGGCTCCAGTCAAATTTCAAGCAAAAATTTCACCAAAGTGTTCTCTTCGGTGGTGAAGCAACATCTCTCACATCTCACTAGGGCTTGTTACCCAACAACTGGATGTTAGAACAATATTTGTACAAGATAAGTTGGATGAGATATGCATGTAATAGCCTGATATGTCTCTGGTGGTTAACACAGAGGACCGCATGCACCAATTGAATGGGAGCTTTACACTTATTTGCTAGGACATGGTTTTTCGAGGAGTGACAAAGAAGACATTTAGCATGAAAATTCACAAGAATCACAGAAAGGAAAATTTGTTTTCTCAAAAAAGGTACAACTGAAATTCTTGAAGGTAGCTTCACAACATTGCCAACACATTTTTTACTTTTAGTGAAATAGATGTAGAAGATGTTAAGGCGAAACTCGAGTTATGAAAAAATGCATTAGAACTTAAAAGGTTTTCATCTTAATTGATCAAAAATCGAATATATGAACTATAAATTTAGTTAAGATAAAAGCTATTGCAGTAAGGAGATAACAACTGATGATTAAATTACTAGGAAGAGCGAGCGGCTTAAATATCTTGGATCAATCATACAGAGCAACGGTAAAATAGATAGTGATGTTATTAACAAGATCCAAGTAAGATGGATAAAAAGAAGAAATGCATCTGCCAAATTGTATGTTAGAAAAATTCTATTCAAACTTAAAGTTAAATTTTATAAAACAGTTGTACAGCCAACGATGTTATATAGAGTTGAACGCTGGCCTACAAAGTAAAAACACACAAACAAGATAAGTGTCGCAGAAATGAGAATGCTAACGTCAATGAACAAGTATACGTAAAAGGACAAGAAAAATAAGAATATGCGAGAAGATTGGAGTGGCCTCAGTTAAGGATAAACTCAGAGAGAGTCGACTAGATGGTTTGGACATATAAATTGTAGGCCGATAGCAGCTACAATAAGAAAAATTAAATTATTGGATCTTGCACATATAAAAAGAGAAAAAGGAAGGCCAAAAAAGACATGATAAGAAACTACAAGAAATGATTTTATATATTTGAAGCTAAAAGGTGATTTATTATTTGATAGCGTGAAATAAAAATAAAAAATTCATGTAGCCAACCCCACCTAATGGAATAAAGGCATAGTTTGTTGTTGATGTTTAGTGAAATAGATGTAGAAGGCTAAAGAGTAGGAACACCTGAAGAGTGTTCCTATGCGAGTGTAGGGATCAGCTTAATGTCTACGTGATATGCACTCAACAAACCAGATCTTGCAAGCACAGAATATAGCTAATAAGTACATAGCAAATTCAGGACATCAAAATTGGCATGCAATAAAGTGATTTTGTAGCATCCTCGACGAATAACAAGTGCATGTTTCCAGCTTCATAGTTAGGTACTATGCTGAAACCTTGATAGAGACAAAGTTTCAAGTTCACCCCGGGATGATATGTGTTTGGTTGGAGGTCTTTATTACAATGAATGATTGCATTTTCTACTCATGAGGTAGAGCTTATAGCAATCATAAAGGTTGTGAAGTTATCCGATTGAAAGGCTTACTTAAAGAGATTAGTGGTTTCCTTAGCAATGTCACAATTTACTGTGACAGTAGGAGTGTCTTCTACTTTACACTAGATCAAATGTTTCACGAGAATGCGAAACATTTTGATGTTAGATATTATTTTGTACAAGAATTCACAGCTAGACATTATATTTTGGTAAGTAAGATTAGTACTCCATAAGAGATTGAACTTTGTTGACCAAGGTCAGTCTCTTCTAACTTCAAAGATTAAACTCCGTTCGACTTTGATTTATAATATTCATCTAAAAGGTGTCCTTAGGGACGTTTGATGGTAGAAGTTGTGCAAAGGAATTTCAAGTGAAAGTAGAGGATTGTTGGAATAGTAGCTTGGTTTCTCAAGGTGGAGAATCTCTTTGACAATACCATTTCTTCAAGAAGCCATTTTCAAGATTAAATGTGAATCCATTCTTCTTAGTGAAGGCTTTTGACGACAAGGGTTAATGAAGACATGATCATTATTCAACATCTTTTGATAGCTAAAGGCGTGTTGTCAGAAGTTAGTATCTAGATGTGCAAGTCAAGACTTGATAGACAGGATGGAAGTAGAATCAGTCCTTGGAAAATGAATAAAGTAGTCAAAATTATATTTTCAAGATGTGTTCTCGAAATTTCTCATGATGTTTTCTGTCATTAGGTGTTCTTTGAGTCTGATTCATCTTCATACTCAAGACTCGAAAAAACGATATTTGGAGAGATTGTACAAAAAGGCATAATAGCCAGTCAATTAAGGGAAAATGTGGGAATGTCATTCTTCAAAATTCGTTAGCATCCAATACCCTGTTGTCCTACTATAAAAGGAGACTTCTATAGCATTTGATGTAGTTGTTATGCTAAATTTCTCATTTATTTAATGTTGTAATCCTCATGTAATTCTTTTTCTGAGGATTAGTAAAGTTCTTGTTTTCTCTGCTCTCCATTGATCTCTAACAAGGATTTCCACATAAATCTCAGTGTCCATTGTTTATTTTCTGATTGTTTACTTAAACGCATTGCTTGTTATCTCATCTTTTCTTTCTGTGTTTCTCAATTGGTTGTGGAAGAAATACTCAGATTTCTTCTGATGTGCCAACGATATTTAATTAAATGCAAAGTTCTAAATGGATGCTGAGCGTCATTGGAAGAGGAATAAAAATCAAGAGTGACATGACAATTCAGAAAGATATAATCTGCAATCACGATTTCAAAGGAAGAATTTTCAAGATATAGGGCATGAACCTGTAATGCACAAGACGACACCACCAAGAGCAGACCAAGCCTTTAAGTTATTCCTCTTGAAAAAGAAATAGATGTAAGCAGGATTCAAAGCTCTCAGAATAGAAATGTCATACTTAATGATGTTGTACAATCCTATGGAGCCAATACCGAAGAACCACAGTGCTAAAGCTGGGGCAAATAGAAACCCGACTTTTCCAGTTCCAAACCTCTGTATACTAAACAAACCCACAAGGATAATGACGGAGACAAGCACTACAGCATCTGGAAAAGATAAAGCAATACAAATTGTGAGAAATTTGAAAGGATTGTGAAAGAGAATGACAGACACGTAAGTCATTAAAATTGAAAAAAAAAAAGGTAAAATTTTGCTTCCAAAAAGCCCGATACCTGTATTAAATCCAGCAATAGCACCCTGAAGACCACTGACTGCAGACATAACTGTAGGCAAAAGGCAAGGATAATACCAGTAAATATTTCTAAGCATAGGAAATGATTAGAGCAACCTCAGTTTATCTCTCTCTATCTATTTATTCACCTACACACTTCTATATACAGAGATATAGATTTATATCTACAAAAGTATGCGTGTAATTGAGCATTTTATGATAACTAAAGGTTATTTTCATAAAGTGCATATATTTACATATGAATATATACATATTAAAAAAATTGTTTATATCAATTACATATTTATAATTCATAATAAATACAAAATTTACAGTTGTTTTCCTCATCAATCCAAACATTTTCTCCCAATTAAATCTTGCTCAACTATACACTCATTTCAAACCAGATTAAAAATACCCATGAGCTAAACTTACTCTCAAGAGATCATCATCATCGCAGATTTACACCATACGTAAACACTCATTTAGAAATGAACGCTAGTAAAACAAGGAGACGCTACCTGACATGGATGGAGTAAGAATACCATCACCAATTACCATAGAAGTGCCCATGAGCACTAGTAGTAAAAGAAGTGTTTTGAAAGGAGCATTTCTTTCCAAACAGTCTTTTATTCTTAGTGCCCTTTCCAACTCAGGTGTAGGCAATTTTAGCCGAAAGCTGGAGATATCTTCATCTGCACGCTGCTGATTTGGAAGTTGACTAACTTTGGCATATCTACAAATCAGAGAATATAATGCAAAAGTACCACCTGACAAATATAATTGGAATTTCAGGAAGATAAATGTTTTGAGTAAACAGACATAGATAATATGTGCACAGCGAATTCATACAACAAACGGGTATTATACAAAAGTAGCTAGAAACAATGAGTTAGTACAAGAAAATTTATCATTTACCTTCACCATTATCATTAGCTTTCAGCACTACAAAGACATATTTTGCAAAGGGAATGAGTGCAATTGTGTAGATAACTAGAGACAATGCCCCCAACACGTCGAGTTCTGATTTAATTGGAACTTTGCTGAAAACATCACTGAACACATATAAAGGACTGGTGCCCATGTCACCATAAACAACACCAAGAGTTTGAAAAGCCATGGCAAGTGTGCTCCATGTTGAAGGACCCTGAATCAAATAAAAAAGACAAAGGATTAGGTAAGCTGGCACCTAAAAATTGTGATAATCAACTGCAAGAGGTAACAGCATGTGCACTTCTCTACGATATGATAACAAGCAATGTTGGAAAGGACAAATACACAGGATTGATTATACTGAGAATTGAAGATGCCACATATGGGTTAAAATAAGAAAGGGAATCAGTAAATGTGGGCATATTATTTCAGCCAACTTGTCCATCTATCATGATCATTGCAAGCAACCAACTGATTTCATGTGATTATGACAGGATTGCAGAAAAAACTTCAAACCAACACAGATTGCATCATTCCTTATGCTTCAAGTTTGACTCCCTTTGATGTAGGAAAAGGGGATCATTTTAGTTTCACACTTTAGGGAAATATTCTTTATTTTCTTGGACAGTTCAAAGTGAATGTCAATCTTGAGACAATCTTTAGCATTGATAAATATTTGAGCATACTCCAAGATATCTTGCATGGAGAATGGTTGATACTTTGATAATGAAAGATAGAATGTGCTGGTTTTCAGTAATCTCATATGAGTGGCATACATAGACATGTCCTCATACCATTAACTTTCATGTTGGCTAGGAGGAACTAATAATGTAACTCCATGTAGCTTCTCTGAGAGTTTGCATAATATTACTAAGAGAGAAATTCTTATTGAGGAGCAAAATGAGAGATAAACACCTTGACCATTGGATCATACCTTTAGGGAAATTCTGATTAATGTCCTTATGTATTTTTTTCTACTATATAGGTATGTCATTAATTGTAGTGTAATTAAAAGATTAAAATGTAAAGTTTTGTTACAAAAACTGATAGCGAAACCATACAATACTCCAGCCCTATAGTAACTATTGTTCTGAGACTTTTACACATTAATACCAAACTGTAACCTAACAGTTGTATTGCACCAATGCTGTTGTAGTTTCAAAAAAGGAAGCAAACAGATTATATTCCTTCACACTCAAACTTAGGATGCAAGAAGGCTACAACAACAACAACAACAACAACAACAACCAAGCCTTAATCCCACTAGGTGGGGTCGGCTACATGAATCCTTCGTTTCCATTATGCTCTATCAGTTAACATATTCTTATTTAAGTCTAAGTAACTAAGATCACTCTTTATATTTTCTTGTTATGTCTTCTTTGGTCTCCCTCTTCCTTTTTGTATATGGACAAGATTCAATAACTCGATTTTTCTAATTGGAGCTTCAATCGGCCAACAATTTATATGTCCAAACGATCTAAGCCGACTTTCTCTAAGTTTATCCTCAATTGGTGTAACACCAACTTTCTTTCGGAAATACTCATTTCTCATTCTATCCTTTCCTGTATATCCACACACCACGCACCGTTGCCGGGTCCCAAGTCTCGGATGAGAACGTAGAGAGTTGCGGTAGGCAGTCGACAGCCAACATAAAACTTGTCGAATCAATTGGGATGCAAGAAGGCTAACTACGAAAAAAAACCCATATGTAAGGTACCCCATTAAGCAATGGTACATGGTAAATGAGGCAAACATTGACTTAGAGAGGACAAGCTATTACTACAGACCTATTTGAAAGAATAACATGCAAGTCAGCATCATAGGAATGTCATGATTAAGGGGTTAAGTCCAGCGATCTCAAATACCATTATAGCTTCCAATTACTCAAAAACTTCATCAGTGGACAATTTCAAAGATTTGAAGATCATTAGAGAAAGTAGGGAAGGCTTATAATGACTTGGACAAAATAGCTCTAACAAAACCTTAAAACATTAGATAATCTCACACATAAACCAATGCACATGCCCATGGAAAGCCCTCATTCTCTCACCAATCCTAAATAAAAAATGTGATGCTTTTCATCTGTTTTAGATTGTTAATTTAAGTAACTTAAATAGCTACGTTACTGATACTCTTATACAGACAGCAGTAAAGCCTTCATCGAATTCTTCAAGGTGAAACTAGAACAAAACCTAGTCACTACATTGCAGATTGAAACCAAGGGCTCATTGACACTGTGATCGCTCATGAATCAATCTAAAACCACCGAATGTACATAAAGTTTCTTTCTGTGTGTTTCTTCCTTGTTTACTATCCATGTCGATGGTACTATAATCTGCTACGTTCCCAATGATTTTACATGCATATGTTGGGACAAATTTGTCATGAGCTATTGTCGTGAGGCTTATAGATCCAATCACTCAACCACTTAAAACCAAAGAGCATGTTGAATAACCAAACATCTAAAGGACACAATAGCCAGCATGGCTTAAGCCTTTAGGTCTCAGTATTTTAGGTGGTAAGTTCATCTAGCCTGCATTTAGCTTGTTATAAATATTCTTCTGACAAGAAACAACCAACATCCCAAGCCATAGTAATGATGATTTTAATATGTTTGTAGAATAGCATGCCATAGTAATGATGATTTTAATATGTATGCATAAACAAATATGTATGCGTTTATGCACATACACGTGGTCCACATGGACCATACAACAAAAAATTCATGGAATTTTTCTTGAGCTCCAATCATATAGGAGTACAAAACCTTGACAGAGATAAATTTTTAGTACTATACGATTGAAGCCCAAGGCTTGTAAAAAAAAAATATGAAGTTATTCTGCTAAATGATGAGAACCCTTCTCCCTCAGATAGTATAAGAGTATGAAATCTTCATGGAAATGTAGGCTTCATACTCTTATACAATCCAGGTATGCGAGAAGCAACTGCAGGGCCTTGACGAGGATCACTTCATATTTCCATGTGAATCTTTTTCGGCAAAACATCTCATGCAAATGACTAGATCACATGGCTATATGGAACCTCAGAAAAGTGGGGATCACCTAGATAACATCTCTACTTCTTCCATTTACTAGATGCCAGTTTCTGATTGGTTGTGCACAAATTGTATGGTTACACTTTGCACACCTAAGAATCTCTCCATAGAACCATCGAGAACCTTTTTTATTTCCTATAAAACTATATAAAATCCAGAATTTAACCTTTTAAGTGCTACAAAATTAATCTGTACCTTCTGGCAAATAGCAACAACATTTTGCTCATCCAACCCTGGAATTTTAAAACTTCAACAAATAGTAAAATTTTAACCCTAGAAAAAGGAAAACATACTTAAAAAAAACATCACAAATTTGTCCTTGTTTATTTAGCAGTTCAAAATTAACCTGATTTAATTTTAAACAGGTATATCACATCATACATAAAATTAATATTAAAAATTAACTTTATTTCACATTCTACACATATTATCAAAATAACAACTAACTTATATCACATCTGTCACATATCTCAACATAATAACTAACTTTATATCACATCCCTCACATATCTCAATATAATAACTAACTTTATTTCACATCATTCACAACTTTCAATAAAAAATATCTCTATCCAACTTTAATTTTAACCTCGTTAAACAAACAGGCCCAAAAGGGCAAAGGCATTGTCAGTGGATGAATGCATTAATATACCAACAAAACCCTATCCACAACTGCCATAATTTCAGATCATATTGATGTACCACTAACAAAAATTTAAAATGAATACAAAAGTAACGCAAACCCTATCAAAACAACATAAAAAAAAAACAAAACAAAAAAAGTCGGCAAAAACAGGGATCAAACTGGAGCTTGAAAGCGATTTACCTTCCGGTGATGCCCGTAAGAACCGGCGACAGCCATTGCCTCCACATCCAGCGAGTCAACCCGCTTGGGCTTCTTCCAGAGTCTCCTCCTTAAGCTCGCCTCCTCCCCCAACGCCCCATGGCCCCCGCTCCTCTCATCACCTTCCAGCGACCACGGCGGCGACTCCGAGTCCACCTCGCTCCCGTCCACCCATCTCGAGTCCACCCTCGTTAGCCGCGCGATCCCCTCCTCCTCGATCCCCCCTTCCTCCATTACAGCAGTTCCGGTCTTGGGAGACAAACCCTTACACCCTCATCAGGGGGACGAAACCACAGCAAAATCCATTACGGTCATCTTTTTCAAGCTTGCATTGTGATGTGGGATAGGTTCCGTGAGGGAGTTGGGGAGGATCGGCATCGTCCGACGTTGATCCCTCCAAAGCGATATGAGATGACTTCTAGCACGAAGATGATTCGCCGTTCCGCCGCACGGACCATGCCGCTTCTATTCGCCAATGGTGCCAGAGGGAATCATGAATCTTAGCGTAATTTCTAATTTTGGGAAGGCTAATTCTGTTGTTTTGCCAAAACAAAAAAAAAATAAAATAAAATAAAAAATAAAAAATCTTAAATTATCCTAATTCATAGTAATGTTGATCATTTAGATTCTATTTTGCCCACAAATTATTTAATTGGATCCATTTTGACTTATTTCATTAAAACTACCATTAAAATTATTATTTTTTAAATAAAAATGTAATGATAAATAACTATTATGTTCTCCTCTCTCTTGTACAGGCACACGTGCGCCTATGTAGAGGGTGGCAACCCTCTCTCCTCTCTCTCCCCTCTCTCTCTCTCCTACACAGGCGCACTTGCGCCTATGCGAAGGGTGGAGGGTTGTCGGTACCCACCTCTCTCTCTCTATTGCTCTCTCGCTCTTTCCTGCATAGGCCATGCTTGTGCAGTCACATGCTGATTGTGCTAGCCTTGTGAGCAAGCATGGCAGCTGTGCTTTGGCTGACAGAAGTAGGCTGCAATAGCCCTATGAATGAGCAATGCTATCTATGAGCAAACAACTTGCACGCACAAGCAACAACTATCGCTTAAGTAGGTCGCGCTAGCCTATGAACGAGCACAACCACAAGTAATCGCAATTATAGAGAAAAAGAGTGGAAGGAGAATATTTGAGTTTTTTCACTGTTATTTGATGATTACAGTAACGAAAGGCTCCAGATGAGCAAAATCTACAAATAAAAAGATATAGAGAGCACGTTTAAGATTTTATAGATTTATATAAACTTATTAGCCTATCTCAAAAGACTGAACGTAATTTACTCAAAAAATATTCTACTGTTTTCATGATCCGAAGAAATTAATATGAATTTATTTGGTTGGACAAAAAATTTAATAATTTTTTTATCTGATTTAATAAATTTTTTTGCCATCCTTAAAATATGTGTATTGCTGAAAAATAAATTTTATTAATTATGTTAAAAATAATATAAAATATAAAATAAAATTGATATTATATTAAAATTTATGCTGTAATATAAAATTAACTTTTTACATAAATTTTTGTGTTTAATTTAGTGTAAAATTAATTTAAAAAATTAATTATTAAAAGGGGTAAATTATCTCTAGATCCTTGTATTGAGAACATAATATCATGTAAATTTATATTTTTTAATTTTTTAATATTTTAGTCTGTAAGCTTCATTTAATACATCAAATATGCCTTTTTAGTTTTAAATAATTAAATTATATATAATTTTAATTTTATATTCTCTTTATGTTGCACTCTCTAGTGTGGCCAATAGAGCGGTTGGCCAAGTAGAGGCCTGCCTCTCTATCTTGCTCCTCTCTCCTTCTAGTGCTATACAAGGAAGCTGACGGAAGAACAGTATCTCTTCTCTCTCACTCTATCTCGCGAAAGACCGAACGAGAGCATGAGAGAAGAGGTCTTCTACCTTCTCTGTGGGCCTCTTTATAGGGCATTGATGAGAGAAAAAAAGAAGTAAAGTTGGTGGCTTATCCGGCCCTCTCACCATATGTAACATCCCGTGATCCCATTGTAGAGGTATTGTCCGCTTTGAATTTAGAAAAACTGCGTGACTTGAGCATTTTCTAGGAGGTCACTCATCCCAGTGCTACACGATTTTGCCTCAAAAAGGCATATCTACAATTTGAGATTATGTTATCTACTTATACATCTCAGGGTTTTCCTTCCTTTTTGATGTGAGATGACTCATTCTTGTGCCCTTCTCACCACTCTTTATTCTGCCTAGAAGATCACTCCCTGCCCTCTTCGGCCATGAGCGTCACAGGCCCGCCTGGTTCGTCCTCGAATCACATAGGAGGTTGGCTCTAATACCATATTGTAACATCTCGTAATCTCATTGTAGAAGTATTGTCCTCTTTGATTTTAGGAAAACTAGGTGACTTAAGAGGTCACTCATCCCAATGCTACTCCAACCCAAGCACGCTCAACTACAAAATTTTTCATCATTAGCCTCACAGTTTTTCTCCAAAAGACGTCTCTACCATTTGAGATCACATTATCTACTTATACAGCTTAGGATCTCAGGATCTCCTTCTTTTTTCAAATGTGAGACGATTCATTTTTGTGTCCCTCTCACCACTCATTATTCGGCTTAGAAGCCTGTCAGGAGCCACACTTTACCTCAGTGATTCCTTTCTCTTAGGATATTACCCGGCAGTTACTCCCCTCTCTCTTCGACTATGGGCGTCACACCATAGGTGAAGTGCAGAAGAAAGAAGGAGAGATTGTAGGCGAAGAGTGTGAAAAAAAAAATGAGGATTTTATAAAAAAAAATTATAAAAAAATTTAATTGATAAGTATGTTAAAAATTAGAAAATTCAAAATCTGCATTACATTATAATCTAAATTAAGAAATTAAAATGTAATTTATCAAAAAATTTATGGCTTAATTTTTTACGTCACGCAGGCCCTCCAAGTTGTACTGTCTGTCTGGCTCCACGTGATGAGATGGAGACATCTTTTGGCATGGAGCCCAACATTTGAGAAAATTTTTTGTTTCTTCATTAATTTTTACATTTCTTAGGCTCTGTTTGATAATTTAAAAAAAATTGATTAAAATTTTTAATCAATTTTTTAAAATATGTATAAAAAAAAATTGATTAAAATTTTAATTAATTTTAAAAAATATGTATGATGTGAAATAAAGTAAATTAATTATATTAAAAATTATGTAGAATGTGAAATAAAGTTGATTGATTTATTGAGAATTGTGTTGGATGTGAAATAAAATGATTGTTTAATGTTGAAATTTGTGCGAGATGAGATATAAAATAATTTTTTAAATTTTTTTAAAATAAACTTAAGAATTTAGTTATGACTAATTTTTGCCATGATTTTTAGCCTATTGCCAAACAAGACCTTAGAGAAATGACTCATTTTTTGAATAATTTTTTAATTAAATTTTTCCTAACAATTATTATGCTACCTCTTTCTATTTCATTGATTTTTCCACGATTCTCACGTGAGAATTATAATAATTATGATAATGTGGAATGGAACGAACTTGTTCGGTCTATCGGTTTTTCACACATATCAAATTTTATCACATTTTATATAATTTTTAATATAAAAATATTAATTAAATTTTATATTATATATATATAATTTGTAATATAACTAATTTATTTTATTTATTATTATACATAATTAGATTAAAATTATATATTTTGTTTAATAAAATTGAGATGTACTTGAATTATTATTCCAAATTTGATATTCAATAACTTAAATACACTTTTGCAAGGTTTTATTGTATAAATAGATATTTTCAATGTTTTATATATGTAAATCAGATAGAATCTTGGAAAATATTTCAGGTATCAGTAACTGATTCTAAGCACTATGTTGCCTTGGCATTGTTCATAGGATATCCGATTTAAATGTATGTTACATGAGAAATGCCAGGGAGGTTAAGTCGAGTCTAATATACAAATGAATGGATAATATTATCTCAACAATCTCTTTCTTGCACGAGAATCTATTCACGTTGGTCTTCTCTTATCCTAATAGGTCATTTTAAATTCATCAAAGTGCATATACATTAAGTGCCAACTCAACCACTTAGAAGCACTGTAGTAGTCACTATTTTCTACTCAGCTATGATTGAGGATGATGAAAACCCATGTAGCACAACTCACATGAATCGCTTGATCCAGCCTAACCATCAGCTCTGCTAACACTTGTTATGGGAAAATACTAGGGGCCTAACTACAAAAAAATGCAGCTTCTGCGACAGTAAATTTCGTCACAGAACCATTGAAAACTGTCGCAAAAATAATTTGCACTGTCGCGGATACCATCGTCGCAGATGGTATCTGCGACGGTTGATACGGTCGTAGAAGGGTTCTGCGACAGCTATCGCTGCTCGTCGCGGAAGCATCCTGCGACGGTCAAGATACTGCGGTTGCCGTCGCAGGAAGCTGCAGGGCCGCACTGGGAAAGCACGGACGGCGACACTGCCCCATAGAGGCCGCCAAGGCCGATGAGGAGGTTTCGCAGTCCCGAAGCAGCGCTCATGTTTCTTGATCTTCAGCGGAGGCTTCTTCGGGTGGTTGATGGCCTGGAAGGAGCAGGCAGGGAAGGGAAGAGAAGCTCCCTATAGCAGGAGGTCGCAAGAAGCTTCTGCAATGGTGTACGTACAGTGACAATATATACTGTCACACAAGCTTTTTGCCATGGCATCAATAACAAACAAAAGAAATGGATCCAATGCAGCCAAATGCATTTTTATGCCAAAAAAATCAAATATTAAAAAAACTAACATTTAATCATAAATGTATCAATCAGATTTACATTTGAAACCACGTAACTCGAAATAGCTAACTAATGTGATGATCCACGATCCCTTTTGTTTTGATCCCTAATCACTTGACGAATGATCACCTTCTAGCACCGTTGCTCGAGATTCATATACTTGACGCAGGAGCTCTCTCATCTCCCTCAACTCCGTCATAATTTTGTCTTGTTACTCATACTGTGCATTAACTATCGCTTTAAGATCCAAACAAACTATCTCAACACGTCGTTGTACCTCCTCTTCAATCATTGAACAATATCTTGATACCTCAATATGACGCTGCGATGAATATTGAGGCATAATTAAAGAAACAGGTTTATAGATTGAGAATTCATATACTCTGCCTCTCGGCTCTCCCGTGGCCTCAAGCCATGTGTCAGCATCGAATAACTTTTGTTATGTAGATGAATCAGAGCCTTACTGAGAAATTGCTTTTTAATACCTATCCTGTATAATAGTATTTTTTCATTATAACAACCTTGCAAATGGAAGAAAGAAAAAAAAAATATATAAATATTCTGTAAATTAAGAAAATATCTTGCCCAATTTCATAACCAGTTGGACTCCTATCTTCTTGGTAAATTTGAAATCTAATCTATAATGCAACATTTATAAGATTTCATAATTGCAATAAATATGAGAATTAGCAACATGTAAAATAACAGTAAAATCTAAGCCAGATTCAACTGAAAGCAGCCACAATAAACCAATTCAGAGACTTCAAATAACCATTAACAGATGAGAAATTGATGTGACAGAAAGTTATAATCACTTCAATTCAGCAATGAATAATAATTTAAAAAAAACTACTGCCAATCAGTAAAACAAAATGAATTGAATGGGATTACAATCAATCACCAGGCTCATAATTCAAAAAAAAATAAATTACAAGTAGGTTCCTATTATTTGATCGTATGTACAAATAGGTCGAATTTTTTGAAAAATGCTCAAATTGGTCCATTTAGTTTTAGGTAATATATAATTAAGTCTAAAATTTAGTTTTGGCAGTAAAAAAATATATGAAATGATATTTTTACCCTTAAAATTTTCTCTCTCTCTCTCTGGGGCAGCCGGATCTTGGCCACCCATTTCCCTCATTGCCGCTGCCTCACTAGAGAGAGAACTCGGCTACCCATTTCCCCATTCCGCTACCTCACTCCTCAGAAGAGAGAGAAAGAGATAGAAGAGAGAGAAATTTTTAAAGATAAAAATATCATTTCATATATTTTTTATTGTCAAGACTAAATTTTGGACTTACTTGCACATTACTTGAAACTAATGAACTAATTTGAGTAATTTTCAAAAAGTTAGATCTACTTGTACATACGATCAAACAATAGGACCTACTTGCAATTTATCCTTCAAAAAAAAGCAAATATATAATATTATTTATTTGTTTATCAATTTTCCCCATGATTGATGATACTATGGACCCGCCTCAATCCAACTTCAAGTCATTTGGTAGCAGGGTTGCGGGGACTGGCCGGAGGCGGCGGAGTGGCGAAGATGCCGGGTCCTGGGCCGCACATGATGTACGCGCTCGGCGCAGGAACGGGTCTGATGCGCGTGAGCCGTGGCCGCTTCAGCCCCCATCACTGCCTCTTCTATGCTGCCAACGCTTTCGTCGGCCCCGATCTCGGCTCCTTCGCCGAATGGCTCTCCTCCTTCAGCCCCGACGGTGGTTCCGGCCGACGTCTCGGATCCCTCGCCATGGATCTCGTTCACCACCCTTTTTACTATGTCCTGCTCCTCGGATTGCCCCTGGCCTTTTTCTATGCCTGGCTATCTCGGTTCCTCCTTAAGAAGGGCATCCTTGATACAATCTCAGGGGTAAGTTTTGACCCGATGTTTGTCTTTCTTTTATGTTTGTTTGATGGGATGCTCTTTAATTTGCATATATTTCTTGAGTTTAGGTTCCTTTGAGCCGTAAACAGTGTTTCTGCCTGGTGGCTGCTGGTTCTTTGACTCATTTTTTCCTGGATCATTTGTTTGAGGTGAGTAAAATGGATGCTTTGTAGCCCCAATAAGAGACTCTAAATTTTAAAGCCAACTATAATTTTTATGTGGCAATGGTGCTACATAGATAAAAATAACTTTCTTGTGAATTCAAAGTTTGGGGTCATTTATTGGGGATGTGTAGCATTACTCTTTTGCATATTATATTTTGAGTATGGTCTTGTTATGAATATGTGTTTCTTTATCTGGTGTATCTAAAAGTGAAAATATATATGAAAGGCATGACATTGCCTTGCACTCCACAATTTACTAAGAGGGTGTTTGGTTTAATATTATCTTAATGTCATGTTATCTAGAGAAAATAATTGTGTAGTTTGATGACATATATAGATAATTTTGTAAAATATTATAGAATTGCCATTCAAAAGATAGAATCTAGATGTCTGAACACTTACATAATATGGCATTATATCAAAATAATATTGAACTAAATGCCCCCTAAAAGAAGTTTAGATTATGCCGCTTCTATGCTGTTATTTTTCGTAGATTGATTTGTTTGGCTTCTTTAGATTTATTTCTTGCAGTAATGTGCATTTTCTTTCATCAATCTTCTTTTGTGCAGCCCATGTGATCAAAGGTTTGTGGTAGGTGATCATTGATTGATTCATAAGCTCAATGCATTTACATCTGCGAGCCACACCGATTAAATGGCTAGATATTGCTGGCCAAACTTCTGCCAAGATCTTCTCCAATAGTTTCCTGTTGCTTCTCAAGCTATGTTGGTGTTCATTCCATGGATGTCTTGAATAAGCTTACAGCATGTAGCTTGCTTATTACTCTTGAAAAGATAACCATATAGTCTAGCAGACTATCAATATAGGATGGCTTAGGTGCAAAGTATGTCATGCTAGAATGATATGCCAAATAAAAATGCTACATAGTGGATCTATTAACAGAATCAAATTGAGGCTGGGAACCTAAATTTTTTTTTTGAATTTTATTATATGCATGAATATAAGAAAATAATATTCATTATGCAAGCTAGGAGTTATCTTGAAAATGTTTAACATCTTTGATCTCAAGGAAGGTTAGGTCAAATTGAGGCTTGGGATAGACTAAAATTAAAATTCAGAGAGAAGTATATCCCTATCTTACATTGGGTTGCACAAGGCTTATAGAAATGTTGATGTAGAATGTATATGGAGAAATTGAAGAATAATTAGAAGAAGAGGAAAATGACGAGAAAAAAAGAGGAGAAACTAGAAAGAATTTTATTCAAATCATTCAAATTCATCAATTATAATGATAGGAGGCTTATTTATAGTCAATTTGCTTCAACTAAATTAGAAAAAATCTACACTAATAATAATGAAAAATAAATATATACTACTTATTTATATTAATGAAATTATTTTAAAATCTATTTAAATTTTATAAATTATCATTGTCTATCTAAAAGATAAGTACAAAATAAAAATTAGTCATTATGCCTTTTTTTGCAACTAAAATAAATGCACAGATAGTCTTTTTTATATTCAGGTGGATCGCCATTATTTCCTCCATGTTGAAGAAAACTCGACTCCATTAAGATAGAATGTAGATAGGAGTTTAGAATGACTAGGTTCGATCTTTTGCACCGCCCCTCAGTGATCCAAGTAGTTCTAGATGCTGACCAACCTTTTCCTAAAATTGTGGCCTTGATCAAATTAATAGCCTACAACCTTCAAGAGACTTCCAACATGCAATCGCGATTCACATTGCTAGATTGATATCTCGTATCTATTTTTTTCGTATTACTCATACAAATAAAAATGCAATAGTGCCGCTGACTACCTTACTCATTTATCTATGTTAGATGACTTTCATTAGGTGAGGGAATGCCCCTTCCCATCGATTTTGTAATATTCTCAAAGAGAATGTGACTTGACTACTCTTTTGTAGGTTTTTTATACTTAAGCATGGAGGTTCTTGAAGGAATTTCTAGGTAAGCATTTAGAGCAAATACGAACTATTATAAAATCACCAATGTTATCCTTATGGTGAACATTGACAACAAATTTATATTCAAAATTACTTGCGACAATTTTTCAATTAATCTCAACATGAAATTCATGTATATGGCATGCAAAATATTTAGCAAAATAAAAAACACGTAGGTTAGGAGGTAGAGGAACAAGATCAAGTGGAGCATAGGGTTTATATTCACAGATACATTCAAAAGAATTAATACTAATGGATCTATTAATAGAATTATTATAAAAAATTTAGCAATTGGTAGATATGATCTCTTTTTTCAGGTTTATCTCTCACAAGACACCTCAACAAATTACCTAAACTTTGGTTAACAACTTCAGTTTAATCATTTGTTTGTGGATGATAGATAGGAAAAAATTTAAGCTTAGTGCCACATAATTTCCAAAAATTTAGCTCATATACTAAATGATGCAGAACTTATTTAGAGAAATAAAGGAATAATTAGAAGAAAGGAAAAAGATGGGAAAAAATGAGAGAAAACTAGAGTGAGTTTTATTCAAATCATTGAAAGCTCCTAATTATAATGATGAGAAGCTTATTTATAGCCAATTTGCCTCAACTAAATTAAAGAAATTCTAAGTTAATAATAATGAAAAATAAATTCTTATTAATTATCCGCACTAGTGGAATTATTTTAAAATTTATTTAAATTTTAAATATTTAACATTTATAATCTAAATAAACTATCAATATTTAACTAAAAGATAAATATAAAATAAAAATTAGTCCTTTCACCTTTGTTTGAACGTAAAATAAGTATGCTGATAGTCCTTTCTGTGCTCAGTTTGATCACTACTATAGATGCCAAACAATTTTGGTTCCTTGACGATGTGACCTTAAACCTACTGCTATGAGGCCAGCAACTACAATAGGGAGGACTTCATTTTCTCCTATTTTATAGTTAGTTCACCTTCTTTGAGGGAGGATAGGATAGAATACAAACCTATCTCTTGGCAATCCCAAAATGACTCCTAGAATTTATAATAAGACACAGGGTGACATGAATTTACTAGATACATTGAACACAAAAGTGACCATTTGATTTTCTGTTCATAAACATGGTAATCCAAAAGTAAAGACTTCATACTATTACTAATTTCCAAAAATATACTTTAAATTTAACATGAGTTGCTTCGATGACATCTCCATCTTGCTTAAGTGCTCGACCAGCTAAGGCATCAATCCCTATGTTGTTAAGAATGAAGTTGATTATTCGTTGATTACTCGCTGAACTTTGGTCATTAGTAAGGTGGGTGATGTTGGTGATGTGAATCTTATATGTAATATTTTGCTGCACATCAGGAATTTCATCCAAGTCACTCTTCAAAATCTCAATCATGGCTTTGAGGTAATGATTTTGAGCTTTGGAAAAAGCTTTGTTTGTTTCAGATTAAATCAGGCGAGCTTATGTTTGAACTTAATTGTAGGGCTTAGTTTTGAACTCGTGAAAAAAACGCTTTGTTTTCCAGTGAGATTAATGTTGTTTGATCTGAAAGGTGTTTGGTTGGTAATGTGGTAAATTGTGATTAAATGTATTTCAATTAGTTTTTGGATGTTGTGTCATGGGTCAGAGTGTGGGTCGGGATTAGATTTGAAAATTGGATTAAAGGATTTAAATTATTATCTGAGCTTAACCTCATTTTGGTGTTTGGTAGTCCTAACTAAAAATTTTGATTAAAAAGTGAGATTGGTTTTTAAATTCCCAAACGAATGCATGGGTTTTGTACAATACTACTCTCTAAATTTTGTGTTGGTGTAAGATGTGCAAATTAGGCGTTCCTACTTCCGTGTTGCAAGCCGTTCTTTTCAATGAGTGTAACTGTACAAGTTGAATAATGTTGCTGAATGTGATGACTATGAAAATTAGGTTTAGGACTCGATGAAATTATTCTGATATAGGTTTGGCTAAATTCAAAAATGCGATGAATGTCTTTTGCAACTAAATATTAATAATCTAAAAGATACTAGAGAACGTTAAATGTTTTTATTGCAAGGTCTGCTGTTAAAATATTACTCTTTTATTTGTGAATTGTTATTTTTCATTTTGCCCTCATATCATATTTGCAGGAAAATGGGCATTCTTCAATGTATGCATGGATTTTGAGCACAGGGTGGTGGCAAGGCAAGGCACCCATAAACCCAGATTCTGTGTTTATTATAGGATTCTTGTGCACTTGTTTAATAGTGGGATTTATATATATCAACAGGTAACTCTAGCAATTCTATTTACTATTGTTGATACATTGGAATGAATCGCATGATCATTAGAAGAAGTACCCTCATCCTGCACTTCAAGCTTCAACACTTTAATTGTGATTAGTGTAGTTTAAATGTTGAAATGCTTTGAATCATATTCTATTCGGTGTTCCAATAACTTACCCTATCCGATCATTAAACCGGTGTGTTTTGCACAAATGTTCCATGGGTATGAGAGCAACTCCCCCAGTGGGGATCTCACTCATTCTAGAATTTCTGGAGCTCTGTATTTATATGATTGCTCTGGGTATTTTCTACTTGTTTTCGATTGTTTAGGGCTTATGCTTAGTGATACTTTCTCTGTATTTTGAATTGTTTAGTAAAAAATTTCATTTTGGTGCTGCCTGAGGATGCAACCCTAGGTTAGGGTGAATATCGCAAAATCTATGTTCGTGTGTGATTTGAATTTTGTTTGCATCAATTTTCTAACATAAAGCATTGGTTTACCAATATTTTGTAAGAGAGCTATATCATTCATGTAAATTACAGAAATACTGTAGCTTAGTAATCTCTTTGATGATTTTCTATCTGATCATCACTTCCACCAATAAGTATTCAGCTAAACAAACATCAACAACATATCATTAGCTTAATCCCATTGACATAGGTTTAAATTATATGAATTCTTTTTCAAACTTATTCATGTTTAGTGTTGCATGTAATGTTTGTGGTTTGCGCGCTTGTGCATCTTCTACTTGTTATCCATTCATCCTATTTTATTAGTACAAAAATTCTTGGGTAAGTACACGTAAGTCTTTTAAGTTTTAACCTATTATTCATGCAATCCACATTTTTTAACTTGTTTTATGAAGGTCTTTTTTTATGACTTTGTTGTCGTAGATCTCTAGTATTCCTAATTTCCTTTATTTAAATAATTTGTCCATTTAGTTGGTTTAGATCAAGTCGCCTCTCTCTCTCACACATTTAAATTTTATTCATTTAAACAATTTATGCTCATTTAAGTGGTTTAGGTCATCTCTCTCTCCCCCCCCCTCTCTCCCCCCCCTTTCTCTCTCTGTCACTCTCTCTCTCTCACACACACACACATTTAAATTTTGTTCATTTAAATAGTTCTTGCATTTACTGTTTGGCGCGAGGACCAAAATCAGGATCAAAATAGTACTAGTTTAAAAAATAATAATAATAATAATAAATAAATTTTTTAATTATTCTATACAAATTTTAATATAAAAAATAATATTTTATTTCACATACTCAATAATTTTTAATAAAAATATAAATTTTATTTCACATCCTAGATCAAAATACTCGATTCGGATATTTTGGTCTAGAATGTGAAATAAAATTGATATTTTTATTTTAAATTATTGAGTATGTGAAGTAAAATAATATTTTTTAATATTAGAATTTGTATAGAATGGTTTTAAAAAATTATTTATTATTATTATTATTGTTTTTTAAATTAGTACCATTTTGGTTCTGTTTTGGTCCTCGCGCCAAACAGGGCCAAGTGTCTTAGGTACCTCCCTTCCTCGCTTGTTTATGCAGCAAGCATCCCTACCCTCTCTTTTAACAAGAAAGGAGAGGTGTGGTGACTCTCTCAACATGAGGAACAATTATTAGGGTTGGACAACTTATATGGTAAGCTGTGCGAAACCCAATAATATTGTGTTATGTGGGCAAGCGTGGGCCCCAGCGTTAAATACGCTGTGTTCAGTGTACTTAACGATATGGAAGTGTCGTTTAAAATTTTTTACTTAGTATGAACCATTGTTTACTTAGTATAAATATATTTTAACTTAGTATATATATTTTTTGTTTGATATAGGCATTTATTTTGTTTGGTAAAAAATTTTTTTGTATATGCATTTTTTCCTTGGTATAATACATATATCAAGCAAAAATGACTATACCAAGACAAGATAATTTTTATCAAGCAAAAAATGCGTATATTAAGCAAAAAAATTTATACCGCACAAAAAACAATATAAATGGGTCTTACCAAGCAAAAAAATTTAAAAAGCGCTTTGACGCCTTGGGGGCCATGCAATACCACATGGCGTCCTATAATTGTGTGCCAAATGAATGAGCTAGTGAGCTCATCTGAACCTAATAATTTTTCCAACAATAGAGTGATAGAAGGGTTGGTGGCGTGCAGGGAGCTGGGGGGAGAGAAAGAGATGGAGAATGAGAATATGAAAGGTAATACAAGTATTTTAGTTTTATATTGACAATAACTTTACCAGGTACCTACATGGAATTGTTGAACAACTTCAGAACCTTATATGAAATTTTTTTAAATTGCATGGATCTGTGTGAAAAATGGAGTAAACCTCAGTAAACCAACTATAATTTGTCCTAAAATCTATTCAATCCTTGTGCTTTGCAGAGTGAGGCATGGAGAAACCATTTCATTAATGAAAGCAAATCAATCTTTGGGACTCATCTTGGCAGCAGCCAGCTTTTATTGCTTGTGGTGTGTGATTCAAATATACTGGCGGAACCCTCCTCGACCAGCTGTAGGTGAAGAGGCAGATCTTGGTGTTCTGGTCTTCCTTGCTGTCTACTTGTTTCTTCCTCATGGCTACTGCGTTCTCTCAATGAACCAGAATGTGCATGGCAATGAGCGCCTTCCCTTGTAGATTGATTTGTTCATTTAAATTATCATGATGCTTTGGTTAAATTATATTTAGGTCCTTAAAGTCCTCCATTGATTTTGAATCACAGCACTTTAGTCGCTAACGTTACCAACTTATTGTCATTTGGTCCCGTTGTATCTTAATATTTTACATGCTTAGGGGGCATTTGGTTCAATATTATTTTGGAGTAACATAAATTTGCATTAACAATAACGTTTCGTTTGTTTTGAAGTTAAAAATTAATCTGGTTTAATTTTAATTTGGCATACTACTTCACACATAAAATTTAATATTAAAAATTAAATTTATTTCACATTCTACACACACATTATTAAAATTATAATTAATTTATATCGCATCCCTCACATATTTAATATAATAATTAATTTTATATCACATCTCACACATATCTCAATATATATTTTATATTATTTATAATTTTTAATAAAAAAAATATGTATTTAAGTTTAATTTTAATTTTGTTAAATTTAATTTTACAAATAAACAAATTAAGTTTATTATTTTTGGGATAGAATCTGGTGTATCACCAAAAAGAATAAACATAGTATTCATTTTTTTTTTTAAATTTTCATTCCTTTTTGTGCTGGGCATGTGGGGAATAAAGATGTGGAGATAATTTATGTGAATGCCCGTGATCAAGTTGTCGACTAAACCACTTGGAGTCTTTTGAAACTTTAAACCACTTGGGAGTTAGAATCTTCAAAATGGCAAAGAATATACTCGGAATGATTGGTTGAGGAAAGATTGCAGCAATCCAATTTTAATTTGGTTGAATATCAAGATTCATTCGAGGCTTCTAAACTCATTTGAAGAAGTTAATCGAAGCAATCTAGCTTGTCCTCGCTCGTATACTGCAGCAACAGAGATTATTTTCCAACAAGAAATGATATAAGGACCAAACAAACTATTTTAAAATATATGAAGTTATGAACTAAAGTGAAAGCACTTATTGCTGTCTGGGACTAAATGAAATCCACCTTATTATTTATATGAAAGATGTTGGCGTCAAAAGAAAATCACAAACCTTGTCGATGAAATTCAATTCATTGGAGAAAGTCAAGCATTGGTCTAAAAAAATTTTAGATTTTCGAGAAGAAATTTTGACTACAACATTAAATAGCAGAGACTGTAGAAAGCACTCTTCTAAAAATCTTGTACTCATTATGATTTGGAGAATTGATTTTATGTGAGATGTGAAATAACTCAGTTATTAGCGAGAATAAGATTTGAATAGGGTGGCTATCTTTGGTGTCTCACCAAAAAGTAACATGGTTCTTCGCCTAAAACTATTTAGTTGAAACTAAAAATCTTTATTCTTCTACTTCTGTGGCAAAGAATAATTAACTAATTGATTATAAAATTTTATATACACATATTTTAACTTATTCCCCTCACAAAGGTCAAAAAACCTTGGCTTCTCGGCTGGCAACCCATTTCAAACTTTCTGAGATTGTGATCTGAACGACATTGAGATCAAGTTTTTTGAGTTGAAACGATTCGAAGCACGCAAAGTCGAGTACCGGATTACGACCACAGTGCAAGTCATCAGCCATGGCAAAGGTGAGGCATTATGGCAGATGTTTGTGATCACTGAATTGTCGTTGTTTTTCTCTCGAGTTACTTTCAGGAATGAGATATATATTGGATGCAGAAAGGTTAGCGTTTCATCACATTTTTTTTTTTTCCATTGATGTGTGCTGTTTCATGTAATAATGAGAGATACGTGAATTTTGCATGGCTTCTGATGTTCTGAACGATCATAAAGGGTGAATTGCACTGGGGTCCCTGGGGTTTAACTGAGGGTAAATAGCATTTTGGTTCATTTTGTTTTCCTTTATATGAATATATATGTTCCGCCAGTTTTAAGTCAAGCATATGGATTAATCAGTGAATAAAAGAACAAACGAGTCCTTTTATTAAAATTAACGTTACTTTTATGGCAAGAAAAAATTATTAAAATAATCACTTATAGTAGAGTTGAGTAAGCAGCGCTATGTGAATCTGTGATAACTTTCATCATTAAAAAATTATAAAAATAATTTTTTTTTACTAAAAATAATATTCATTAAAAAAAAACTTACCTAAATTTTTATTCAAATTAATAGATTAATTTATCTAATTTAAAAAAAATAGATGAACTTATATGAATATATAAAGATAAATAAGAAAAATTAATATATTATTTATCTTTTTTACATGTGTGCGAACTTCTGAACCGTAATGCGTGTCGTTTGAGGAAGTTTTAACATGTACATGTGAGCATGTTCAGAAGGTTGCCTTTTTGGATAAAAAATGAATGAGATAATTGTCAACATATCACACAATTTAATTTTATTTATATTTTATCTATTCATTTTTAGTTAATTACGCTATACACACTCAAAATATTATAAAATCTCTCTTTCTTTAGATTAGCACTACTAAATTTAATTATCCCCTCACAAAGGTCTCCCAATACTCTTCATATTAGGCCTCTAACTTCCTACCTAGAGTTTCTTTTAAATAGCATCAAATAGTAAAGTGTAACTCATACTGCTTCCCGTTTTATACTTAAAGAAGAGGTGATAGAACTTGAGCATTATCTCGAAGAATGCTTTCACATGATGTTGTCCTATGCAGCCTTGGCAATTTAGTTGTGGGATGATGTAGGCCCCAGCTCTATAATTGTTCATATATATATATATATAGCCACTTTCTCGTAATTTTAAGTTTTTTTTAATTGTTTAAAAGCACATATTCAATTCAACTTGAAAAAATATCTTCTTTTTAAATAAATGAACTAGTATTTTTTCCATGGGATAGGTGCCAAGTTCGTCAAAAATTCTTATTTTTAATGGTGTTTGTTAGACTGAAATTTGCTTCTCATAAGAAGTTAAAACATCAAGTTATTAGTTCAGTTCTCACCAATCATAGTTTTTTGAACCTCTATTTGTGGCTCTTTTGCATTCAAAATTATTAGACTTTAGCTTAATTGTCACATATTGTCAGATTCCTGAAACTCTTTAAATATTTCCAAATTCCTTTATCAAACTTAGTGTTATAAGTTTCATTCGTTGACGGCATTTTCATTAAAGTTTTTGTCAATAACTTGCACCTCTATTTCTTTGATGGCAATCTTCCGTAACGATGTTACATTTGACGAGTCTTTTTTAATTTACTCCTCTGAATAATAATAATTATTTTAAGAATTATATAATTATTATTTTAAAAAAATAATATTTAAATATTATAATATTTAGATAATATAATATAAGATTGAATGAAATGTATTTCTACATGTAATATAAGATATCGATATAAAATATATTTTAAAAAAAAAACTTTTTCTCAAGTAAAAATATTAATATTTTTTGAGATATCATACTATAATACACATGCAATATTTTGATATATCAACTCTATTACATAATTTGATTACTAACATTTTGCTTTTGCTAATTCAATGATTTCTAACTTTTTATCTCATATTATAAGAAGTTATAAACTGTATTAAATAGAAAACAACTTACTAATTGTCAGATTTGGCAGAATTAAAACTTTAATTTCAAATTAAAACTTATGATCTGAACTAAAGTAGGAGTGGTAATTCTAGTTTGCGAGTTAGATTTGGGTCAACTTATTTTTTAATATAACTATCAACTCACTTATTAAAAAATTTAATATTTTTATTTTGAATTAATATAATTATAATATTTAATTAAAAATATTAAAATTACAATAAAATTATATAATACACATCTACTAATTAATATTAGAAATAAAATATATATTAATTTTGATAAATAGATCATTTGCAAGTCGTAATCAGGTTAACCCCATTATATAGACCCGCTTTATATCAGATTAAATCAAATCAAATTAAAATTGGGCCGAAAATTGCCGCAGCTAAAATCCCAATTTTTTTTTATTTCACTTGATATCATAATTTCTTTAACTTTATTGATATAAACTTGAGATTTTCTGATTTTCTTTCACTCCTTAATCCCAATTAAACTATTTTTTTATTATATTAAGAGAACATCACTAAAATATAAAATTCTTACGTGCACGACAAATTGGCTATTAATAGTTAGGCCAAGCAATTGAAAAAAATTATAAATTATTTTTTTTCAAAAAAAATTAATTTGACTTCCTAATATTGAAAAAAATGTTATGATTTTGGTCTCTATTTTGAAATCTCATATTTTTTTTATTTTTTTAACATAAAATTTGATTATTTTTTAACTAATTTGAACTATTTAAATATTTTAAAAACTATTATACCATTCTATTATTATTATTTTTTAAAAATTTAATAAAAATTTAAAATATAATTTCTTTTATCGCTTATTTTTTTTCTAAAATTTTAAAATATAAATATTAATATTTTAAAATTATATTTTAAAAATTAAAATATTACTAATTATGAACAATTTTATGACATAATACTGAAAATTAATAATTATATATTAATTGATATCAAATGATAACAATTTTACAATCTTGAATTTAAATTGAAATTTTAAAGGAATTAGGATTCATTTTCAATACCCATCTAATCTTAGGAGCAGAATGTACTTTTCCTAATATTTAAATGCCGCTGATGGATTACATGCACATCCCGTCAAATAAAAAAATAAGAATTTTTACATACGGAACATAAAATTTATATAAAATTATGTATTTCACCATCAATTCATAAATATTACCACTATCACACCACATTCATTTAAATTTTACGCATTTCACATACTTCACACTATATTCTTTGATAGTGAACTTCACATTTCTAAATTGGCCTTGATCTTAACTATATTATTAATATATTAATTAAATAATATAAATAAATTAATTTATATAAATAACAATTTAAATATTTATGAATTTATGTATTTTAATTTATTTATCCTATTTGAAATTTTCAATTAGGGTGCCGAATTTAAATCCACATGACTATAATTTTTAATTGAAGTAAGAAAATTGATGTTTTACAGTAAAAAATAAAAATATATATTAGAATTTAAATATTAATAAATTTATGCATTTTAATTTACATATAATATTATAAAGTATATAAAATATGTGAAATGCGTAAAAGTTAAATGAATATGGTGTGATAGTGATAATATTTACGAATTGATGGTGAAATGCGTAATTTCAATGTCCTGTATGTAAAAACCCTTAAAAAATAATAATAATTTTTTTTTAAAGAACAGACATATCCGGTTGATCGTTTTGCTGTAACTTATTCAAGCGCAAATTATTTATAGGTTCCAAATTCGAGGCTTCTAAACTCATTTGAAGAAGTTAATCGAAGCCATCTAGCTTGTCCTCGCTCGTATACTGCAGCAACAGAGATTATTTTCCAACAAGAAATAGTATAAAGACCAAACAAACTATTTTAAAATATATGAACTAAAGTGAAAGCACTTATTGCTGTCTGGGACTAAATGAAGTTCACCTTATTATTTATACGAAAGATGTTGGCGTCAAAAGAAAATCACAAACCTTGTCGATGAAATTCAATTCATTGGAGAAAGTCGAGCATTAGTCTAAAAAAATTTTAGATTTTCGAGAAGAAATTTTGACTACAACATTAAATAGTAGAGACTGTAGAAAGTACTATTCTAAAAATCTTGTACTCATTATGATTTGGAGAATTGATTTTATGTAAAATGTGAAATAACTCAGTTATTAGCGAGAATAAGATTTGAATAGGGCGGCTCTCTTTGGGGCGGCTATTCTAGTTTGCGGGTCAGATTTGGGTCAACTTATTTTTTAATATAATTCATTTAAGTTTAATTCAAATTCAATTTACTTATTAAACGTACGAAGCATCAAGACACATATTCGATCTATTCTATAAACAGGTTATTTAATTTGACCTATCAACTCATTTATTAAAAAATTTAATATTTTTTATTTTAAATTAATATAAACATAAAATTTACTTAAAAATATTAAAAATATAATAAAATTTTGTAATACACATCTACTAATTAAAATTAAAAATAAAATATATACTAATTTTGATAAATAGATTATTTGTAAGTCATAATCAGGTTAACCCGGTTATATAAACCTGCTTAATATCAGATTAAATAAAATTAAGTTCAAATTGGGCCGAAAATTGCCGCCCTTAAATTCCAATTTTTTTTTATTTCACTTTTGATACTTTAATTTCTTTTATCTTATTTAAAAATTATAATTGTGTGATATAAACTTGAGATTTTCTGATTTTTAGTTAAATTTTTTTTGGGATATTTATAGATAAAAAATTAAGCTAATTTACGAATTTTATCATAAATCTCAAAATATTACAAATATCACATTTAAAACAGCTATTTTTTCGTTTTTCACATCCTGCGATAAATTCTATCAGAAGATTTAACCATAGTTAAATCTCAATAAAATCTCAGCCATTGATTTCATCGTTTAACCATCGACCTTTATGTTAGGGCATCGCGGAGCTGCATTGGTTCCGGCAGCAGCATATTCACGTGAGGTGACAGCGTATTCATGCAAGTATCATTCTGCTATTTGCATCTTCTTCTTATACGGGCATCACGAGCGAGCATCAGACCTTTCTGAGATTTAATTATAATTAAATTTTCTGATAGAATTTACTGTCGAATGTGAAAAATAAAAAAAATAGCTGTTTTAGATGTGATATCTGTAATATTTTGAGATTATAGTAAAATTCATAAATTAATTTAATTTTTGTATACAGAGTAAATTTTTTTTTTTTTTTTACTGAACATCACTAAAATATAAAATTATTAACAGCATCACCTTTAGCATCAGCCCTACCAGTGGCAGTGCGAGTAAAATGACAAGTGACAGAGACTGGACAGTCCATATGAACAAGCACTAAATTCTTACGTGCACGGCAAATTGGCTATTAATATTTAGGACAAATTATTTTTTTTTAAAAAAAAATTAATTTAAGAAACTGTTTAATTGGAGAATAAATTTTAAAAAAAAAATTATTTTATAAGATTAATAAAAAAAAATTTAATATTAAAAGTTATGTAGAATATGAACTAAAATTAATTTTAAAATTGAAATTATTATTAAATATGAAATAAAGTTATTAAAATTTATAATAAATTTAAAATATTAATAAAAAAAAATTATCTATTTTTGAAGTTCCTAATATTAAAAAAAGTGCTATGATTTTAGTTGCTATTTTAAAATCTAACTATTTTTATTTCTTTCTGACATAAAATTTGGTTATTTTTAAATTAATTTAAACTATTTAAATATTTTAAAGACTATTATACCATTTTATTATCATCATTTTTTAAATATTTAATGAAATTCTAAATTTTAATTTCTTTTGTCTCTTTTTTTTTCACAAATTTAAAATATAAATATTAATATTTCAAAATTATATTTCAAAAAATCAAAATATTACTAATTATAAATAATTTTATGATATATTACTAAAAATTAATAATTACATTTTAATTGAGACCAAATAATAATATTTTTATAATCTCAAAAACTCAAATTAATATTTTTAAAAAAAAATTAGAATTAATTTTCAATGCCCATCTAACCTCTGGAGCAGAATGCACTTTACCCTAATGTTTAAATGCCGGAAGGAGGGACAACTTCGTTGATGGATTGCATATATATTCGCTACAATCAAAAACAAATATATATATATATATATATTAAAAAAAAATACATATCCGGTTGATCGTTTTGCTAGTAACTTATTCAAGCGCAAATTATTTATAGGTTCCCATTATTTATACATAATTATATTTTAATTTATATTTTTTTAAATTTCTCCACTTAAGGTTTTTAATATTTCTTGAATTTTTCACTTTAAATCTTTGGAATTTACAGCAAAAACCTAAAATTAAAGCAAAATAAAAATTTAAATACAATTTTTTATAAAAAAAAATATGAATTAAATTATAATTATAAATAAATTATATCAACTTATTAATAATTTACTTTTTAATCAAATGCTTTCTTTATTTTGCATTTTGACAATGCTACAAGTTTACAATATATAACCCGTTTAAATGTAAGGATTAATTTTAATAAAATTAAAATTAATTTAAATAAAAATATTTTCTTATTAAATTTCTAAATAATGTGAAATAAAATTAATTATTATATTAAAATATGTGAAAAATATAATATAAATTAGTAATTATTTTAATATATATATATATATATGATGTGAAATAAAATTAATTTTTTATTTTATATTATTTATATAATGTAAAATATAATTATTTTTTCATATAATATGATATTTAATTAAAATCAATCAATAATCTGACTAAACAAATGTGTACTATTCGTTGAGAGAAGATTTTGTTTAGAGTAGCCTTTAAAGAGCCCTCCAATGCTGGAGTGAGTTGACAGTTATTATTTCAAACTGTTATTTTAAATGATAAATTTAACATTACAATATTAATAAAATAATAAAAATTATAACATTTTTTTTTTTGATGATGGTGCTGCGGTAGTGGAGAAATTATTGGGTTTAAAAATTAGCTAAAGTACTTATCAATCACACTAATTGTAAAATAGACCAGAAATAAAATAATGTTAATTTTAAAATTACAATAAAATGAAAATGGAATTGGAAAAAAAAAAAGTGGAATATAAAAATTCTAAAAATGATGTAATTCCAGAAATCAATGATGTTATCCTCATAAATATCAAGAGGCCCCCGCACAATTTTAGGACAGAGCAGTTGTTCTGAACTCGAGCTTTCTCTGCGGGAAGAAGATTTGGTGCAATAAAGATCATGGCGGCTGCATCGCGATGGATGGCTTCTTATCTCCTTTCTGCATCTCTTTCCGCTGCTCTTCGATCTTCCACCTCTTCTCATCTTCAAGGTAACCCTTTCCCCGCCAAATTTTATTCTCGATTATCTTCTCTTCTTAAGATCGTCTTTCCTCTTGATCGGCTCTATCTGTTTTTTTTTTTGGTTATTTAGCGTAATTGTAATTGTGTTCCCCTCCTCGGATATCTCTTTTTTACCCACTTGGAGGATGTATTTATGTAAAATTTGAATTACGTATCAGTCGATTTAGAGGGATATTCTTATATTGGAGATGTGATAATTGGTGATCAAATTATCAAGAAGAGTGAACGTTTTACATACTTTGGATTAATTATATAAAATAATAGTAAAATAGATAATAACGTTATTAGCAGGATTCAAGTAGGATAAGTAAAGTGGAGAAACGCTTCTAGTGTATTATGCGATAGAAAATTTTTATCCAGAATCAAGGGTAAATTTTATAAAACTGTAGTAAGATCAGCGATGATATATGTTGCAGAAATGAAGATGCTAAGGTGGATGTGTGGATATACACGAAAGGATAAAATAAGAAATAAATATATCCGAAAAAAAGTTGGTGTTGCACTAATTGAGGTTAAACTTAGAGAAAGTCGGCTTAGATGATTTAGACATATAAATCGTAGGCATCTAATATCCAGTTAAAAAATTAAGTTATTGAATCTTGCTCATGTACAAAGAAGAAGATGAAGCCCAAAGAAGACATGACAAGAAACTATAAGGAGTGATGATGCAGGACGGAAAAAGATGCCAATAATATTTTATATTTATATTCAGTAAAATTGATTAGCAAATTATTTTAATTAAGAGAAAAATATTTTCTAGATAAATTATATGAAAAATAAGATTTGAATCCCATAAATTAAGATATTTTAAAATAAAAATTAAACTAGATCGTATGATAAATAAGAATTTATCAACTTAGATTAGGGCGTCAATTTAAATTCAATAAATCAAATCCAAGGTTCAGGAATTTAGGACAGACGTCTCACAGTTAAATCCAACAATAATTGACACACAAAGAAATATAGGGTCACACAATTAGAGCCAAAAAAATAATCCAAGTCAAGCGAAATAATTTGTGTTGAAATCAAATAATCAGCTTAGTTGCGTTCGGGAAAGAATTTACCAGCGATNAGGTGCGGCCGCCGGGCGCGCTCAGAGCGCAGGTGAGTCGGATGAGTCTGGCGGAACTGCATAGCGCTACGAGCGGAGCGAGCTTCGGAGGTAGGTGAGTGCACAAAGATTTATTTTTTTTTTGAAAAGTGGATGACTAGGCTAATTTGAGGATTCTCACCAAAGGCTAACCCTACCCTTTCCTTCACTGGAATATCGACCCCTTAACCCGAATTTAGGCTCTGAGAAAACTCAACGTAATTTCATTCATCAAATGATATTTCTTTACAATGCAAGGCGACCTTTTTATATAGAGAAATCCCATGTAAAAATTTGAAAATATAATATTAAATGCAGAAAATAAAATACCAAATAAATAAAAGCAAATATGGAACTAATTCTATTACAATAAAATAAAATCAGCTCCAAATATGATGAGTCTCTAAATCTTTCAGATATGCTCTGAATCAAATCAAATCAAATCTAAATAAAGCTAATATGAAAATCTGTAATAGCTCTAATTAATTTGAATTTGAATTTTGGTTCAGTACATAACGTCATCCTAGCCATCTAATTCGATGCTGATCTGTATCCCCACCAAGTGATTTTAGATATTAGACTTAGATAAGAATTTGATAATTAATAGAGCGCAATAAAAATAAAAGATTCATGTAGCCGACCCCACCCAGTGGGAATAAGTTTTGGTTGTTGTTGTTATTGTATTGATGGATGGAAACAATTGCTTGCATCAGATTCTCTTTTCTTTGCAGAGATTTATGGGTTTTGATTCTTGTTGATACTGGTTTGGTATTGTGTTGATGGGGAGAGAAATGGAGCTCAAAGGATTGGCGGTCCTAACGTTTCTAACTACTAACTCAAAGGAGGGGCCAAAGATCATCCAGAAAAAAGCACAAGAATATAAGGTAGTTCAGAAATGGCTTCCCTACGCGTCCACCGGAGGGTCAAAGAAAAAGGGAATTTACTAGTGCTCTAAAGTATTTGGTCAGAGGACCAATACAAAAATAAAGAGGAAAAATACAAGCTTTTTTTGTCTCTTCTCTCTGGAGTCTTGTTCAGAGGTATTTATAGATAAGCTATAGTGGAGTATAATGGATCTTCATGAGAAATATTATAACCGGCAACTCCATATTGTCGGCCCCCATGCTTGCCGGCTCCAAGAAGACCGTTGATAGGGATGAGAGAACGCGGGTTCTTGATCTACGTGACTGGCGGGAACCGAACGACCGACTACTAGTGACCGAGAACCTGCAACTTAGTGGATGTCATGCTGACGTGATAGTCTCCACTAGGGTGAGACGATGACAGCTGTGGGTGAACAAATATCATGGCTCGATATCACAGAGGTTGTGGATGGCCAAACATTGTGGCTGACGTCATAGGAAGCTGTGGATGATCTAATGTTGTGGTCGACAGTACTGACAGGTGTGGACCAAATATTGTGCCTGATATTACAGGAGGAAGTTATAACTAAATATCGAGGACAGTATTACAGGACGAAGTTGTAACCAAATATCGTGGCTGATGCTATAGGAAGCCCGACGTCATTGCTGACGGTTGGATTCTTAAAGCCCGACATCGTTGCCTTTGCCACGTCGGCACTCACGTGTATGCTTCGGATGCACCGGCGCGAATCCATATACAACATGCCTCCCCATTAGTCTTGGTGTGACATGCATTAATACGCGTGTTATTTTCTACAGATGTCACGTTGGCGGCGGGGCTCTTTATAAATCACCCGCGGGCCAGAGCCTGAGCGCGCTTTCTTTCTGCTGGTAAGGAGTGAAGATGTCTTTATATGAAAATCTTTCTGAGGATGTTGACGATGAGATCCCGCTCACCAAGCGCTCTTCTCAAGCGGGACAAGGGAGAGGCGGAAACCTACTGTTCGGGAGGAGGCCTCGGATCAACTTCTCCAGTTTTGGGAGAACTCTAGCTGAGGCCGGAAGTTCTAGGCGGGCTGCGTGCTCCGCCGACGCCAGCTCCTGAGGGTCGGAGCGAGGGTGGCCGCACGATTCTGCCAGTGGAGAACACCATCACCATAGCGGACAACGAAGCCCCACCGATTACGAAAATTGGGGTGGCCCTGCCCCAGGTTCCTCCTCCGGCTGCAGTGGTTGCCGGTGTACCAACGCAGGACCAGGCAGCACTGGCGGCATCTTCTCCTCCTATCGCTCCATCAGCTGCCCTGGTTGCTGCTGCTGCATTGACCCTTCCCGATGCTGGCTTCGGAGGTTCTGCTTTGCAGGTCTTCAAATGGATGATCTGTCGCCGCCTCGACCAGATCGAAAGGCGCGCCTCGCTAGTTACAAGCGTGGAACGGGTGATGGCGGTCGAACAGAAGGTGGATGAGCCCTAGCACTTTTGCGGAGGTTGGAGCCTACTGAGGCAAAAAAGACAATTGTCGACCTGGAATCGAAGTGCACCAAGCAGGAAAGCGACTTGGAGGAGGTGTCGGCGCAGGTTGAATGGCTTTAGAAGGAGAAGGCAGCCCTGAAAGCCTGTGACCAATACGAGAAGAAAGTGGAAGAATACAAGCTTTGTTTTATCTCTTCCCTCTGGAGCCTTGTTTAGAGGAATTTATAGATGAGTTATAGTAGAGTATAGTGGATTTTTGGGTTAAAATATTATAACTGGCGGCTCCATATTGTTGGTCCCCCATGCTTGTCGGCTCCAAGAAGACTGTTGATAGTGGCAAGGGAATGCGGATTCTCGATCTGTTAACTAGTGGGAACCGGACAACTTGCTACTGGTGACCGAGAATCTGCAACTTAGTGGATGTCGTACTGACGTGGCAGTCTCCACTAGGATGAGACAGCGACAGCTGTGGGTAAACAAATATCGTGGCTCATGCCACTAAGAGAGGCTGTGGATGGCGAAACATCGTGGCTGACGTCACAAGAAGCTGTGGATGATTCAATGTTGTGGCCAACAGTACTGGCGGGTGTGGACCAAACATCGGACTTGATATTACAGGAGGAAATTGTAACCAAATATCGGAAAAAGGTACCAATGATAATTTTTGATAATTATATTTAAAAAATTAATTGGCAAATTATTTTAATTAAGAGAAAAATATTTTCTAGGTAAATTATATGATAAATAAGATTTTTGAATCTCGTAAATTAAGATATTTTAAAATTAAAATTAAATTAGATCGTATGATAAATAAAAATTTATCAATTTAGATTAAGGCGTCAATTTAAATTCAATAAATCAGATCCACGGTTCAGAAATTTAGGACAGACGTCTCACAGTTAAATCCAACAGTAATTGACACATAAAAAGATATCGAGTCACACAATTAGAGCCAAATAAATATTTCAAGTCAAGCAAATAATTTATATATAAAATCAAATAATCAGATTAATTGAGTTCGGAAAAAGATTACCAACGAGTTGAATCGGAGACAGATCGAGTACGGAGCGCGCGGGCGACGGACACGCGAGCGGGCGCAGGAGGCGCGCGGGCAGGCGCGCGCGTGCCCGGGCGGG
>JAEMOT010000670.1:78363-88657 GCA_019297695.1 Apostasia ramifera
TTTGTCCGAGACTTGTTAGAAATACTTGATGATTGAGTTGACGGGCCAGTGCCGGTGCCAACATTCCACTTGCCTCAGGATCATGTTCCGCAGATAGATCGAGATCAGGTTCAGAAGTTTCGTCAAAGTTCTCACCGAGTGCAGGAAGACGATCGAGTTCTGTAACGTACTTCGGATCTACATTCCCTCGGCGACTTGAGGAATAACCGCCAGAGAATCGACGTTGGAAAGCCATTAAAACGTATTTGCAGATTTTTTTCACAGAGCAGAAGAACAGAAATAATTGATGAAAATATTAGGAATTATCGTTACAAAAATTATACTATTTATAGAAGTTCAATACTTGTTATAAAGTCCAANATTCCGGGTCGAACCGGTCCAATAAGCAGCCCTAGGCCTAGGCCTATCAACGGATCGGATCCGGATCGAGTTGACCCCGATCTGGATCCGATTTCAATATGTCCGGATTGGATTAAAAATCGAATCAAATTGAGGTCAACTCAGATCCGTTCCATGACCCGCGATGGTTCGAATTTTCGGATCTGATTTTGGATTAACCCGGAACTTTTTTTACATAATTTAATACTATTTTTTCAATGACTATAACTATTAGTTGTATATATATTTTTATCTTTTTAAATAAAATTTTGATTGCTAAAATTTATAATATAAATTCATTATAGCAGAAAATATAAGGATAATATATAAATATTTAAAAATCATATCAGTACATCAGTATTATATTACAATATTATAAAATATAGAACCAATAGTTGAATAAAAATATTATACAAAAAATAAAGCGCAGTTCTGTTAAAGCTAGCATTAAATATTTTATCTTAACGGTAAAAAATATTTGTAGCTGTTTATCCCATTTCACAATGCAAGCACTTTTTGGTTACTGCACTTAAAATAATTTGCAATAGCCTCTTTAATAATTATAGGTCTCAGTCATATTTCAAAACCTTTATAAAATAAAACAACAATTAACATATGCAATTAAATAATAAATATATAAATACATAAAATAATTTCATACTTATAAATTCTGGATTTTTTTCGGGTCAGATTAACATCGATCTGGATCCGACCTGGCAATACTTAAATGGAGGGGGTCGATTTTTCGGAATAATCGTGCGGGTCAAAATTTTATTCCGTTTCATAAGATAATCGGTTCGGATCACGAATCGGATCAGATCAAGATCCGACCCATTTACAAGCCTAATCTGGCCTCCTTTGGGTAACGATACGATGTAAAATATTTTTAAAATATTAATAAAAAAAATTTTAAAAAAATTTGAGATGTTTTTACCTTCATTCAAAGAATAAGTGCTTAAAAAATGTTTTCATTAAAAATGTTTGTACTTACTGATGCATTTCTTCTTCTTTAACTGTTTTTTTTAACTAAATGCAAATCAAACAAACATAAACAAAATATATTTTTGTTTCATTTTGTTAATGGGACAAAATATTTTTTAATTAAATATCTAGAAAGAAAAATGTTTTTTTTGTATTACATAAAAAAAAAGAATATTTTTTTGATGCATAATAAAAAAAGAATGTTAATCATATAGTTAAAAAAAAATTATGCTACAGCAAGACTGCAGTCAAGTTGAACAAAATAAGTTGTTTACAATCAAATAAAAAAAATATTTACAAAAGCATTATAACAATTTTAAATTATTTAAATTATCAAAATATTTAAAAAATTTAAAACTCTTAGGACATAAATAATTTATCTTACATAAATTTCAAATATAATAAAATAATATTATAATTAATTCAATGAGTTTTTATATTTTAAAAAAATTATAAAATCAATTCATTATCAATTTTATTAAATATATTTTTCTAAATAAATCTAATCAAGCATTATAGTTAGTTTTTCGTAATATTCATTGCTAAAAATATTCTTTCTACGATTACAATAGAATTGGAAGAATCAATATTAATTTTATGAGTACATTTATGATTATCAAACTTTAAGTGATAAACCGAAGAGAAATCCATCAGATAAAATCGAGTAAATTTAATCAACTTAATCTTATCGAAAGAAAAAAATATAAATTAACTAGGTTTGAGAATGAGCCGCCGGCACAACAAAAAAAGGGATGGACGGAGGTGACGATGACTTGCCGGAGCGTGACAACGGAAGCAACACGGGCTTGGTCAACATGGGCTTCGTCGTGAGGGTTTCGGAGAAAAGCCCGCTCGAGTGGGTGTAGGCCATAAATTTTTTTATTAAATAGTGCGTGCAATAAATAAATTTAATTTTATATTAATAATTAATTAATAATAACTATTTGCATATTTTGTAGAAGATTAACAGGCAGCATGTTACCAGCTTTGCATGAAATTAGTTATCATGTAATACACAGCTAACTTTGAGTTCTAATTTCCAAAAAAAAAAAAAAGAGTTTTAATTAACGTTCAATGTTATTTAAATATTTATAATATCAATAAAATAATAATTATGTAGTGAAATTAAAGATATTATAGAAAAAAATAAAAGCATAAAATAAGTTTAGATCATTTCCCTTTTGAGGTTTTACGACAGGACTTTAATTTTTCTCACAAGTCGAAAATATTAATTTTGACAATTTTGACTCAAAAATATATATATTTAAAGAATTTTTTAAAAAAATTTGAGAGTTTTAACCAAAATAAAATCGGCAAATTTTAGAACGATTTTGACTGAAATTGAACTAAAATTGATCAATTTCAACAAAATTTAAAACAATGCTTTCTACATTACAACATGGTGATATTTAAATATTTAGATATTATTTTAAATATAATAATATTATAAAATTTTTATAATATTATTTAAATATTTCATCAAACTAAATAATTAATATCTTGTTTCTATTTTTTTCTTCTTCTTGATGTTATTTAAACTATTAAACTCAAAAAGTTCTACTGCCTCAAAAATGTTTTGATATATTATCATAATTTATGAATCTTTTTTATTAATAAATAAGATATATTAAAATTTCTAAAAAAATCATTAATTTATGAGTTTTAAAAGAGCATCATATATATTGAACCATGCATAAAATCATGTATATTTATGAACTTCATATGAATATAATTCACGAATATTAATGAACTAATCGTTAGTATATCTAAACTCGTTCATTTTATAAAGTGAGCTTTTTAAAGTTATTTTCAATCTTATTTGTTAACATTGATGATCGAACCAAATATAATTAAATGAACTTTTATTAAATCGAATGTTAAGCAGTTCATCAAACGCTTAATTCATTACATATTTGAAATGGCCAGTATAATAATAAATTAGCAAGATAAAAAAGAAAAAGAAAAATTATTATATACCATTATCAAGATGACATTAGATTGCACTAAATTAATCTTCTTAGAAGTGTTGCAAGTGTTTGGCATGTAGATCTCAATATTATTTTGATCATATCTTATGCTAAAATGATAATTTTATTCAAATAAATAGTAAATTAATATCTTATCATATTTTACATAAATTTTAATATAAAAAATTATTTTATTTTATATTTTATTTTTATTTTTAATATATACAATTATATATATCTTTGTTTCACAGTATAGACAACTTTTTAACTAATTTTATTTTCTATTTTTTATAAAAAAAATTTAGAGTAAATTATATCTAAGTTTTTGAATTTAAAATATAATTACATTCGTATTCATATTTTTAAAATTTTAAAATTTAAGATTAAATTTTTTTAAATTTTAATATTAGGGTATTTTTTGATTTTTTTATTATCAATATTTTTGTAAAATTATAATTATACCCTCTCCTATGTCCTATGTTAATAATTAGATTAGAATGATAATTTATATTTTTATAATATTTTTAAATATTTTATTCTCCTAATAACATATAATAATATCACTATTATATTGAACTCAATATTAGCTTAATTTAATAAATATTGTGTCAATTTATATCTAATTTTTTTTCTGTTTATATGTAAAATAATTTATATGTGTGGATATATTTTAGAAAAAAAAAGCATTGGTTTCAATTTAAATTAATTTTATTTGAATTAGCACGAAAATCAAATTCTTTTATAATACAGTAATAGTGAAAATAATGAAATCCCAAGATCACACCGTTCTAACTTCTAATTAAAGTAAAAAAAACCTGCATGCGGTCTTGTTTGTCTACGAATTTAAATTTAACTTGGTTTAATTTTAACCAGGCATATCACATCACACATAAAATTTAATATTAAAAATTAAATTTATTTCACATCCTACACATATTACTAAAATAATAACTAACTTATATCACATCTCTCACATATTCCAACATAATAACTAACTTTATATCACATCCTTCACATATTCCAACATAATAACTAACTTTATTTCACATCATTCACAATTTTCAATAAAAAAAATCTCTATCTAAATTTAATTTTAACTTTCTTAAATTTAACCTTACAAACAAACACACCCGCAATGTTTAAAATTAAATTAAAACTAGAAAATAAAAGAACTAAATTTTTTATTGGAAATTGAGCTGGATTTTGCGATTTTTTTTTAAAAAAAAATTAAAATAACATATAAGGGTAATTCAACTTGGGCCCCTGAGATTTATTCGACTGTCACGCAGGTGCATAATTTTAAAAATATGCCAAACAGATCCCAAAACTTACTGTATAGGTCATTGTGGTCCTTCTGTAATGGTATATGTTAAACACGATTAAAATTATAAAAATACCCTTTTTATCTTTCTATATTTTCGATCTCCGACGGCCCGCCGCGCCGACATCCGCGTGCAGGCAGCCATGTGCGCCGCCGCGGGCGTCCTAGCGCTGCGTCGCTGCAGTGCAAGGACTTGAGCGTCGACGCCCGTGCGAAAAGCGCCGGCNAGGACCAATGGTACAATTGTAATTTCACATTAAAAAAAATTATATCATTTTTTAATTAAAATTTTAATTTAACGAAATGTTTAGCGGAAGATATTTAATTGAACCTTTTTGAAAGCTTTTTATAAATATTAAGAATCGCAATGATCTATACAGTAGATTTTCAGGACTTGTGTAGTATGTTTTTAAAATTATGGATCACTCATAAGTCGAGTAAATCTTAGGAGCTAATTGGGATTACCCTAATATATAATATATAATTTAAAATAGTTATCAAATAATTGAGAGTTCCGAAAATAAATTGCCAGCTCTCATTCATAGGTAGGCTGGGACTTCCAGTTGCGTGCCGCATTCGTCTTCCTCGAGCTGGCAATGTACCCATCCAAAGCAGCCGCGTACGACCAAGCTCCGGCGAACGAAAATGCGGCAACCGGCTTTCTGGTGAGCTCCGCCACCGCCTTCGGCGTTCAGTCGCAGGCAGCGCCGGCGATCGCCTGGTCCACCGGCCTCTGCGACTGCTGCGACGACAAATCCAACTGTATCGTCTTCTTCTTCTCTTACCGCACGCACGTCTTCTTCCTCTATCCATTAATTAATGATCCTCTGGCTTGTTTGCAGGCTGCGTGACGTGCTGGTGCCCCTGCATCACCTTCGGCCAGATCGCCGAAATCGTCGACAGAGGGTCTTCATGTGAGTATCGTCTCCCTCCCTGTCGTTCAGCATCTTTTATTCTACCTTTTTTCCATCTCCCCATCGTCTCCCCTGAAAAAAAAAATCCTCAATTCCCGCAAAATTCCGTTCCCCATATTCATAAATCTTGAGAACTGTTGGGGTTTTTTTTTTATCATGGATTGCTGAATTTTTCGAAAATTTTTTGACAAATTAACTGATGTGTGTGTCTGTTTTGTTATGATTTACTGATTTGGGATTTTGGGTTCTTCGATTAAAGTTTCACAATGGTTCCTTCTTCTTGAATTCTTCAATGATTCTTGTTCTTCTTTGATGGATGCAGCTTGTGGGTCGAGCGGGGCACTGTACGGGCTGATATGCTTGATAACGGGGTGCCAGTGCATCTACTCGTGCTTCTATCGATCTAAGATGAGGGGGCAGTACTCGCTCAGGGAGAGCCCCTGCGGCGACTGCCTCATCCACTGCTGCTGCGAGCCTTGCGCTCTCTGCCAGGAGTACCGCGAGCTCAAGCGCCGTGGCTTCAACATGGCAATAGGTCAGTAGAAAACCTATCGAAATGACCATCATTTGACTCATTCCAAAGTAGCTCAAATTTAGTTCTATTCGTTCAAATTTAATCGAGTTGGCTCAATATTATAATTAGTCAATGCTATATATCGTCAATAAAACGATTTAAAATATCGAAGCCAATTACGACATGACAAACAAAAAAAATTTAACTTACACGAAAAAATTGTTTTTTTTTTATTTTAACTTGAGACATGATAATTTTTCCTAAGTCACTTAAAAATTGTAATTTTAATATTGTTTGACTTAAGAGTTTAGGGACTTAAGCAAACTATTTTCTTATTGGATTAGGAGAACACTTAAAAAAATATATTTTCTTCAATATTTTTGATTATTTGTTTGTATTACATATGAGTTTTTGTTTCTGATATATGAGGAATAATGTCTTTGTTAGAGTAGTTGAGACTTTTTGTCTATTAGCAAACTTAATTAAAAGATATTTGTAACATTAATGTAATCTAAAATAGTAGAAAAGTTTTAAGAATAAAATTGTGAGGCTAATTATGGAAAACTTCCCAATTAAGCGTGCTTGCGTTAGAATAGTAATAGAGTGATTTGGTTGGCTTTTACGATCCTGATGCTATCAGCTTACTCTCTACTAGGTTGAACTTGAAAGCATTCAAAGCTTGTTTCTTGTTGTTTCACTGGCGGTTCCTGTAGGCCTAACTGCTGCAAAGAGAGTCTACTAGATGTTTGGATCGATATTTAGCTCAAATCGAGCTTAACTTAAGTTAACTGAGCTGAGTCAAGAGTCATGATTGGATCAAATCAAATTTGGTTCGATTTCTAGTTTTTGAATATAAATAATATATTCAGTGATTTGATATATTAATTATTATTTATACATAAATATGTTTAGTTATAGTTAGAATATTTATTGGTTTGACCTAATTTTAAACTCTAATAGAGATAACTTATTTTTTATTTTCAGTTTTTAAAACGTTTTAATTTTTTGGAGAGCATGAGTTAGCTTGAGTCCGTTCGAAATTTATACGAGTGAGCTTGAACTCGAATTTAATTGAAATGAGCTGAGTCTGAGCTATGTTTGGCTCAATTCGAACTAAATCATTCTCACCCTAATTATAATTTCTTGCAATTGGCCGCTTCCCGCTAAGATTTTGCGAAAATTCGAGTTTGTTGAGTTTGGCTCAACAATTAGCTTCAATTTGACTCTGTAAACTCAACAAAAAATGTAGACTTTGAGTTAAGCGGGCAAAGCTTTTAAAATTTATTGTTTTTAATAAGATATAGGAGCACAATGTTAGATTCGCAAAATTAAAAAGTCATAGTTTAGTGTTGAGTGAACATAAATATGAGATTCACAATTTACATAATTTATATGAGATACATGATTTACGTAGATTGCATAAGTTACAGAACTTGTGTAAGTACTTATTTGGGGTACGCAACTTGCGCAAGTGCTTAATTGGGATAATACACAACCAACTCAACTCTCATTGCTTATAAGTGTAAACAACTTATGTCAAGTGTAACATCCCGTGATCTCATTGTAGAGGTATTGTCCGCTTTGGCTTTAGAAAAACTGCCAAGTCCTAGGAGGTTACCCATCCCAATGCTACTCTAGCCCAAGCACGTTTAACTATGGAGTTTTCCATCATTAGCCTCACAGTTTTGCCCCAAAAGGCGCCTCTACTATTTGAGATCACGTTATCTACTTATACAGCTCAGGATCTCCCTTCCTTTCCGATATGGGACGATTCATTCCTGCGCCCCTCTCACCACTTATTATTTGGCCTAGGAGCCGCACTTTGCCTCAGTGATTCCTTTCTCTTAGGACATCACCCGACGATCACTCCTCGCCCTCTTCGGCCACGGGCGTCACATCAAGTCTAGGGTAGACAATTTACTCCACACGAGTTGTTCAGTTGACATTCAACTCATAAATTTTACGACCTACGCAATTCGAAGAACAGTAAATTGTGACTTTTCATAACTTGCTATTATGAAATCAATGAATATTAACTGATTTAATTTTGAAATTTGGTCTAATCAAAGCTTAATTCCATGTCATTCAACATTAATCTTTATGAACTTTGGCTTCTGAATTTTGCAGGATGGCAGTCAAACTTGGAGAGGCAGGGAGCAGGGGCGATGGTGCCACCGCCGGTAGAAGGAGACATGAGTCGCTGACTCATTATATGAAATTGAGTTAAAAAAAATTATTGTGTTTAATTTAAATAATATATATGTATATGTTGAAAATTGGATAAATTATGTCTCTGTTTCTGCGGAAGTTAAAAATTAACTTGATTTAATTTTAACCTAATGTATCACATTACACATAAAATTTATTATTAAAAATTAATTTCATTTCACATTCTATATGTATTACTACAATAATAATTAATTTATATCGCATTTCTCACATATTCCAACATGACTTGTTTGGTTGGAAGATAAAGTTGGATAAAAAAAGAAAAAAATATTTTATTTTATAGAATTAATAGGAAAGAAATTTATTTTAATATTAGGAGGTGTGTAGGATGTGAAATAAAGTTGGTTTTAAGATTAGAATTTATGTTGGATGTGAATAAAATTGATTTTTAAGGTTGAAATTTGTGTTGAATGTGAAATAAAATTAATTTTTAAGATTGAAATTTAAAATATTATTATTTTATTATTTTGAGTTCATTGTAAGCATGCTCATAATAACGAATTTTATATCACATCTTTCACATATTTTAACATAATAATTAATTATATTTTATATTATTCATAATTTTTAATAAAAAATATTTTTATTTATATTTAATTTTAATTTTATTAAATTAAACTTTATAAATAAATTTACGGAAGTATTCTTATTTTAAAGAGGTAATTAGATGGTGATCCATTTGAAGTTTATCTAAAATACTTAAAAAGGGCTATTAATTTAAAGATAGTTGTATTGTCTAATTATTAATATTATTTAATTTTTTTTTAAATTTTTATTTTTATTTTATTTCAATAATGTAAATTCAAATAATTATATTAAATTTTGGATATTTAATTTTTCTTTTTACATAACATAACTTCTTTTTGATGGTATAAATAACATAAATTTTTTGTTATAAAGATGGAAAGAGAAATCTTATAAAATATCTTAAAATTTTAGCAAAAAAAATAAAAGTGATAAATAAGTATGTTTTGGATTTTTTTATTTATGTTTTTATTAAAAAATTACACATTTTTATTAAAACATTTGGCACTTATTTATAAATATAAAAGCATAAAATTTATTATTAAAATTTATTTAATCCTAAATTATATTTAAAATTTATGTTAATTTTATTTGTAAATTTATGGTCCACTTTTGTTTAAATTTTTTTTTGATATTTATTTCTAAAAGTTAAGTAATCTTCAAAACTTAATTTAAGTAAAATTTTTTTTTTTTAAATAAAAATGACTTTTGTTAAAAATCAAATTTTAGGCTTAAGAGCAAAATGGTTTAAATAATAGAGATGAAAAAATTATCACAATTAAAAATACTAATTAATATAATATATTAAAATTAAAAATGCAAAAATTTGCTTTCCTTGATTATACATATTAATAGGGACTATTAAGTAAAATAAAATAATCATCCTAAATGTATTAACAAAATAACGCATAATTTTACGATTTCGATCAAATATAAGTGCAAGAATTTTGTTAATATGTCATAAATTTTATATTTATTTTTTTATGCACATAATAATTTTACGTACAATTAAACAGTGTGGTCCTTGATGGTACTGAGATAAAATAGAATGGTGCGACCGGTCTTAAGTTTTGGAGAAATTCTTTCCGGTGCTTTGCGCACACGGCCTATCAATGGATCGGATCATGACTCGATCCAATTCGAGTTTTGATCCGATTAAACTTTTAAATGAATTTTTTTGACCCATTAATCTGTCCCGTTTACTGACCCGATCCATTTACAAATAAATGAATCGGATATGAATCACCATTGATCCGACCCATTTAAAATTCGATCCGTTTATGTAATCTAATTTATAGTTCATAAAGTGATACATTGTGGCTAATAATTTTTTTATTGGAAGGCTTAAATAAAGAGTGTCACTATAATTAATTAATAAAAAATTCTCACAGATTATATTAATAGAATATAGTTTATAGTGTTCAGTTTATATTTCACAATATATATATATATATATATATATATA
>JAEMOT010000670.1:89194-108754 GCA_019297695.1 Apostasia ramifera
ATATATATATATATATATGTTTTAATATATTGAATAGATGTGTGTTTGCATACAAATGTATCACGTTAATGATTAAGCACAAATCGTATATCTTATGACATATAAGTTATATAATAAAAATATTTTTTAAATTATATTTGACTCGTTCACTATTTCAAGTAAATTAGGAATACTTGATACAAATTTAAAAATACGTGGCTTTATGGACAAGAATTATGCATGTTTGTGTTAATTAAGGCTCCTATCACAATAGGTTGGCCCATGCAAAATTGTTGGCTCATTTGAAAATGGAAAATACTGATGTGATTATCTTATTTATATATTAAAATTCATAAATATAAAGATTGTATTTCTTTTTCGCATTTTCGAGACATAATAAAAGGGATAATGATATTCAAAATGTAAATAAATAAGTTTATTATTATACACAAATATATTTTTTTCAAGAAAGTGGCCATGGATTTTTTTTTTGTTGCGTTTTGACAAGGTGCATTTTATGGTAATCATAAAATATTTGGCTTTTGCATAAATATTAAATTTTGTTCAATATATATATATATGTTAGAACCTTCTCTAACACTCAAGTCGAATAAGTCCTTCTTGAACAGCCCTTAAATAGATATCACTAGATCGTACATTTTGTAGTACTATGTCATCTCAGCATTTAAGGCGACATGGGGTCTACTGCTTAATTGTCCTCTGCAGGAATAGGTGTCAGACGTGATAGACTGTACGTATTATATCATCTCCTCTCTAAACTATAAATAAGGGAGAGAAGAAAATCTCCAGGAGGCGGGCCGAGCTGCTTCTATCTCTCTCTCTCTCTTCTTCTTTCTTGTACTTATTCACTTATTTGATCTCCATTTAGAGACTTTCAAGCTTTGTAAGAGAAAGTATTTGATTAATGGATTTAAATCGCCTAGACGGTGTTGTGGTTTTTCCTTCGGATACTCGAATTTTCACGTAATATTATTTTGACATATTATTTGCATCAACGATATATTCTACTGTTTACAGGTCAGCATTGACAGTAATTAATTTTTGATGCTGATGATTATTATATATAAATATTAACAAATATGAATTGTCACAACTGCATAGTTTCATGATATAATTTTAGGATAAATAACTGAGCTGTGCACCACAGCTGTGATATAAATATTAAAGTAAATTGCATTTGGGATCCCTCACAGATATTATAAATAGATCCTAACTTTTAAAAAAAAATTATTTAAGACCTTGACATAACCTTTTATATTATCACGAGGTCCCAAAGATGACAGAGATGTTAAAATAAAAGTAAATAATATTTTTTTTCTAAATTATTTTTAATTTCTAAGTAATGAACGAAGACAATTGAAGAGAGAAGAAAAAAAGAAGTAAAATTTCATTTTAAATTTTTTTTTTCAAAAAAATTTTCATTAATGTAGATGATTTTCATTTAGGATATAACAAAAAGGCAAAAACAAATCTCGGAGACCTTAAAGTAACACAAATATTACTCGAGGGACTTAAGTTAGTTATATTTTCAAAAAATTAAGATTTATTTGCAATATTTGTCCCACCTCAAGGCAATTTACCCTAAATATTATACAAATGTCTATCTGCAAAAATATTTCTTTCATGGTAATCTAAATTATATTTTTTTCCTACCATAAACTTTCCCAATTACAAAAAATATTGGGAACTTGCTTACTGTTTGAATCCTTCAGTGAGCTCTATCGTATACGTGGCAGAAGCCAATTGAATGCCAAATAGTATGTCATTCGCACCCAATAATTTTTTACCTATTGCCCTTTATATGTAGATCATGCACGTCATCCACTTATTAATGTTCGCAAAAAAAAAAATATATGTCAAAATTTTTTGGAATATAATTAACTGATATGCTAACAAAAGATATTTTAAAATTTAATGTAATTCTATTCATTTTTTCTTTTTTATGTTGTATATATTAGACAAACATAATACATACATTTTTTTATATATTAGATATAATTTCATAATACTTTAGACTTTTTAGATGAATGAAATATATGGTTCATTAAATATTTATATATGATTGTATATTAATATATTTTTGATATGCTTCTTTTCTTATACATGCATTATCTCTAAGATATTCATTCTATAGGCCTTATTTAAAGATGAGATAATTACTTACATGCTATACAATTTAGTTTTATTTATGCCTTATCCATCTATTCTTAGTTAATTATGCTATGCACACTCAAAATATTAAAAAATCTTACATACACATATTTGAATTAAAACTTAATCAAAATCTATTTGAAAAAAAAAAATCTGTTAGTAAATTATTAAAATTATATTTTTACTCTTAATAGTACATATTTTTTTCTTCCTCAATACCACACTAAAGCACTGATTTGTCCTATTTGAGTTAAAACTTAATCAAAATTTATTTAAAAAAAATATTCTGTTAGTAAATCATTTAAATTATATTTTTACTCTTAATAGTACATATTTCTCTTCCTCAATACCACACTAAAGCACTGATTTGTCCTAAAATTAATTCACGTCGCGGATGTCTCCTTCCTTTGCCGCCACCTAAATATTAAGGTTTTAGAATTTTCACTCAAAATATATTTAAATATACTTGAAATAATATGATGACAGAATCAGATTTTTTATAATCTAACTATAGTTAGGTTATTGAAAAATAATGATTACTCATTATAATAGAAATAAGTTAAAATGTGTGTATGTAAGATTTTATAATATTTTGAGTGTGCATAGCGTAATTAACTAAGAATGGATGGATAAGGCATAAATAAAACTAAATTTTGTGGTATGTAGGTAATTATCCCTATAAAGATTTAGCTTTCTTTTGCAAAATAAAAGGAAAATAATAAAATTATTTGGTATATTTCTTTTTTTTTTTTTGGTATCAGAGCTTCTTTATTTATTGACATGTCCTTAATTTCATAATGTAAATTTCTTTTTTATTTATTTATTTTTTTTTCCCAGTCTTGCAAGATAGAACGAACTACATCGAGGATGTCATCGAAAATCAAAAAGAAAGGGCCAAAACTTTAGACTTGATTTTCTCGATGCCACAGGCTTAATACGTTGCCTAACAATATAATTTAGCATGATAAACTCATAATTGGTTAATTAGTAATTTAATTGCACTATATTGCTCGATACAATTATAAATTCATTTAGGGAGTGTTTAGTTCAATGTTATCTTGATGTTCTGTTATGTTATTTAAAGAAAGAATTATTTATTTAATAACATTTATAAATAATTTTTTATTAAATTATTAAATTATTAATTAAAAAATAATATCTAAATTATATAATATAACACTAAGATAACAATGAACCAACGCCTCCATAGCCATATTAATAAGAGAACTATTATAATTATGAAAATATAAAAGTGTTATACTATGCTAGCTAAAAGGAAAACAGTTCATTATGGCATTCAAACAATTAGAACATAAGCATGGGACCAAATTTTGCTGAAAATAATAAATATAAAATTTATAGCAAATTAAGTGAACTATATAACAGCTATTTTTGACAATATTTAAATATCATTTAGTGCTTTAAAATTTAATTTAAATCAGCATGTGTCAAAATAAAAATTCAGACAGATTATGTAATGCAGATTCAAAAAATTATAGAATTATCAAATTCTATAAGTTTGATGACATTTATGTCTCATTTGGTTCAAAGCAACTTCTTTGCCCAACACAAATTTTAACTATAAAAAATAACTTTTATTTTATATTTAATATAATTATAAATATTAGAATTTAAAGTATTTCATATTTTATATATTTTCTAATATTAAAATAAATTTCTTTTCTATTAAAGTTAAAAAATAAAATATTTTTCTCTTGTAAAAAAAATCTCGAATTAAATGAGGCTTTAAGGTATCGATTTGTAGGTATAAAAATACTCTAAATAGCAAATCAAGTTTCATGAAAATTCGATCTCGTCCGATACTTTTTTGTTTTAAACTAAGCTGTGCTAAATTTCAATCAAATTCTGATAGTTTATCAAAATTGGTTCTAAAACCATTCATATTTTCCTCTGAAATCCCCTCGATAAAAATAAGAAAGAAAAAAAAGAGAAATGAAGAAGAGATTTACGAATAAAAAAGAAGAGAAAATGAAGATGTGAGTTGAATTTACTTACATTTGATCTCCTTTGCTCTTTTTTTGTTGATTTTCTACGATGTTCACTTAATCAAATCTTTCCTTTCACCACTAGCCATGCCATGAAGAAGAATGACGAAAAATTTTGCAGAAATTTTTAATTTTTTTTTAGCTCACAATACATGACAATAATTATAGACAAATGTCACACAATTCACAATACATGCAACCAAAAGACAAAATCTTCTAACCCTAGATTGACCATCATATTAAAATTAAATTATGTTCATTAAATTTGATTAAATTAACTTAATCTTAATCAAATTTAATTTCCACAAAATAACATACTTAAATTTTGTAATTTAATATTAGCAACTTACATAATAAATTAATAAAAATAACATGTTGTAAGACTTAAATTCTAATACACATAATAATTAAATTAGCAATGTCGTGCTTATATAAAACTCAATAAGAATAGACATATATTTAAATGTTATAATTTTTTTAATTTTTATGGTAGATTCTGTTATTGTTATTTGTAAAATAAATTTAAGAGCAAATTATTCTTAAAAGTTTATAATATTTTAAATTAGTTCATAAATTTTAAAATTTTTATGCTTATTTTTATTTTAAAATTTTTAATGTAATTCTTTAAAATTGGTTAGCTGATTTCAAGCTTGTCCCTTATCAATTTAATCAAAATTTTAGGTCCATTTGTCTGCGAGTTAAAAATTAATCTAGTTTAATTTTAATCAAATATATCACATCATATATAAAATTTAATATTAAAAATTAACTTTATTTTACATTCTACGCACATTACTAAAATAATAACTAACTTATATCACATCCCTCACATATCTCAACATAATAACTAACTTTATTTCACATCATTCATAAATTTCAATAAAAAAATATCTCTATTCAAATTTAATTTTAATCTTGTTAAATTTAACCTTACAAACAAACAGATAGGTTTAAAATTTACAGCATAGTAATTGACGGTATCCATTATCGATCAATATAGAAGCGTCTAGTGAAGATTTTAGCCTTATAAATTTTTTATCAGTTTTGAAATACATATATGATAAAAAATAAAATAATTTTATATTAAAATTTTGTAATTTATGAATAAATTTAAATTTTTAATTAATATTTATATAAGATGTGATACAAAAATAGTATTCAATTATTTAAGATTTTTCATGTATGACCATGTCCTTAAAGTTAAAAGCAAACGATGCCTTATTAATTATGACATCTAATAATAGCAAGGAAAAACGAATTTTAAATATTGGGGCAACCCCTATAAACTATTTAAGAATATTATTTAACCAAATCATAGTATTTTAGCTAAATAAGTTGCATATTATATATTTTCTTTTTTAGAACAATTGCATGTACAATATTCTATTTGTCAAAAACTATATATTTTATACAATTTTTGAATAAAATCTTATTATTTTTTAAATCTAGAGCCCTAAATTTATATTTAACATAAATTCTAAAACACTAAATTATATTCTCAAAATCACTTTTAACACATAAAATTAAATCCTAAAGTTTTGTTTTCATGAATTTAATATGATAACATGAAAAGCTTTATTATGAATTTATAAATTATATTATATACATAATATAGTAAGATTCATAAAAATATATTAATTTATTTATTTTATAATTTTTTACAAAAATATTACATAAAAAATATAATTTTTTTAGATTTTAGTTTACTGTATGTAATTATTGTTTTTAATAGAATATATTCTATACTGTATATTTTGAGCTTAATTTTTTGCAAGAATATACATACAAGACATAAAAAATAGTTGTCTAATAATTATATCGCAAGAGAAATCTTTATATATATATATATATATATGAGAAAAAAATAATGTTATATAATTATCTTCAGCTTAAGCTAGAAGAGTTATAACTAACCATACCAATAAAATATCTTTTAATAAAATAGAACTTAGTGCAAAATATCCTAGAGAAATAGAAATAAGATATGAATTCTATTCATTTGAAGATATTTTAATACAATCGAATACATTTTCGAAAGTCCGAACAGGTATAAGTGTCAAATCCTGAAAAGGTGGGGATAAGAACACTGACAAGCTCTGACAACAATGGATAATATTTCATTACTTACTTATCAAATTTCTCAAAAGTAGTGCCAAATATTCATTACGTGGCAGAATATAATGAACGCCATTATTTACTTTTTTGAACATTCGCTATTGACCCTTTAGCTCCCCAGCTTATTGTTCTTCCTTGAACTATGATATTTTACTGTATAATCTGTCTCCGGTAGTCATGCAAAGCTCACGGTAACTCATTTTTTTTTATTTACTTTCTTTTAGTCTCTACTTGGAAACCCATTGAGTTTTATAAATATTTTATTCGATTACTACTAAATTGAAAAGTTTGGCATTGTAATTTTTTCCCCAAATAGTTGAGTTTTTACATAAAAATCATTGTCTGTCTTATTTGTTTGATTATTTTTATTGCATACTATTTTACATCCAATTAGTTGATTTTTTATGCCAACATTGACTCTATATATAATATTACTGAGATATAGTAGTGCCCAAATAGTCTAATAAAGGAGGTTTCGGTATCTCCCATTCAATAACCACATTTAACTTGTCGAGTTCTCTCGATTTGTGTCTTGGAACCTAATAATTGGTGTGTTTTAGCAAATTAAAACTCATCGTCTCACAACATCACAAGATCACAAGAAAAGAAAGAGGATTTGTAGAGAAAGTTAAGCGTAAAGAAAATCCTTGAATGCCACTAAGTTGATTTCAAAAAAGGGCTGAAACACTTTAGTTTCTCTTCCATTTTTTGGAAGCATTATCGGGCCAAATTTACGCCCTTTTTTTTATCATAATCTAGTTGTCACATCTCCCAAATACCCTTAATTGATGGTAAATACTTTTCATAATTTTTGACATGTAGAGTAGTGCGCAATATTTTTCATCATTTTTTTGAAACCCCATAAGATTTTCCTCATGTGAGGCCTTCTTTGCTAGCTAGAAGTTAAGGTTTTGAGTTCTCTCACGTGACAACGACAATATGACTTTCTCTCGCACGACATTTCTCTTGAGTTATCGCAAACTTTTATCTAGAAGTTTTTTGTGCTATTTCTAAGGGAGTTTTTTTCGTGTTTTTTTAGATCTTTTTTGTCCTCTCAATTAGTTTTTATTCTTAAAATTTATGTAGAATGTAAAATAATCTTAGTTTTTCTATTAATACATACGTAGCAAATAATTTTTTTTTTAAAAAAAGTTTCATAAAATGTAAGACATAATAATTACATTTAATATTAAATTTTATGCAAATAAAATGTAATGTATAACTATTTTAATGCCAATTTTTTTTAGGTTTTTAACATTTAATTTGAATAAATTTTTTATAATCTAATAATTTGAATAAAGCTAACTTTTCAAATAAATAATTTTTGGGACAATTATTTATATGTTATATTTTTGAGATAATTACCTGCATGTCACACCATTTAACTTTATTTATATATTACCTATTCATTTTTAATTAATTACACTATGCACACTCAAAATATTATAAAATCTTACATACAAACACTTTAACTTATTTCTATTATAATGAGTAATCATAATTTTCTAATAACCTAACTATAGTTAGGCTACAAAAAATTTGAGTGGTTCATCATATTATTTTAAAATATTTAAATATATTTTAAGCGAAAATCTTAAAACATTAATGTTTAAGTGGTGGCAAGAGAAGGAGACATCTGCGATGTAAATTAATTTTAGGATAAATCAGCGCTTTAGTGTGGTATTGAGGAAGAAAAAATATATACCATTAAAGGTAAAAATATAATTTTAATGATTTATTAATAAAATATTTTTTTTCAAATAGATTTTGAGTGAGTTTTAACTCAAGTGTGTGAATGTAAGATTTTGTAATGTTTTGAGTGTGCATAGCGTAATTAACTAAAAATGGATGGGTAACACATAAATAAAATTAAATAGTGTGGCAAATAGTTAATTATTATAATATTTTTTTTATAAATTTTAAATTATAGAATAATTGTATTTTAATAATATTTAAAATTTTATATCATATACATGTAAATGCGCAATAATTTTTATATGGCTTGTGCTGAGTGAGCCATGGGCGATGACCCTTCCCACATTTATTATACTTCAGCACCAAATTCACACCCAATTTTCACCCACGCCTACGCACCCACATGTAGACCTAAGTGACCTAACTTCACCAACACACGTCGCAGTCTTTGATTTCTTAAAAAGTTATATAAAATTGCGAACTTAATCACCACTCGGCCTCCACCTCGCCGGACCAGAGCTAAAAGCTGATACAGTTTGAAGTTCATCAGAATTTATCGAATTTACAGTCATTTTTTTTTTAAGTTAAATTTTAATTTTTTATTTTATTTATATATAAAATATAATAATACTGAGAAATCTGAATATATATATTATTATATGTATATATATATATATTAAATTAATTATATGTTATATTTAAATATAAATATGAGTAAATTTTACTAGAGTTTTGTATTTCGAAGGACCACTGCTCTTTTTCGTTCCTACTCGCTACTGTGCGCACCTTTCTGTCGTCGTCGGTAGCCCCTTTCTCTTATTCGTCTACTTCGCAGAAACACCAGAGGCCGTTTCGTGTGCTTTGTTGGCGATAAAAGCCGAATGCGCAAATCGCGAACTTTCTTCCATTCTGAGTGTGGATATTGAGGTGAGAGAGATGCAGTTGAGTTGATCTCTAGGAAACGCTGTCATCTTTCCTTTTCCACCAAATATTCTAATAATTCTCTTCGTCTTCTTCCGTTGAATGCATGTTTTAAAACCTCCGCCGAGGAAAAATACCCAGTTTTCTGTTTTGGTTATTGCTTCCCCCTTGGTGACGTCTCTTCCTATTTTTCTGTTGAAAGAAAGCGCGAACATGTTGTGGTGATTTTTGGAACCCGAGCAATGGATCTAGAGGGCGGAAGTTCGAAAACTACTAAGGTGATATGAGTTTTGGTCGTCGCTTTTCTGTTGGGAAATTTTCATTTTGGGCAGGATTTGAACTAAAATGGGATTTGGGTTGTTTCGAGCTTCAGAGGGAATCGTGGAGAACGGTCCTTTTGCTCGCGTACCAGAGCCTCGGCGTGGTCTATGGCGATCTCAGCACTTCGCCCCTGTACGTCTATAAAAGCGCCTTCGCTGAAGATATCGAGCATTCAGAGACCAATGAGGAAATCTACGGAGTCCTCTCCTTCGTATTCTGGACGCTTACGCTTATCCCTCTCCTCAAATACGTCTTCATCGTCCTCAGAGCCGACGACAATGGCGAAGGTGGAACGTTTGCTCTTTATTCTCTACTCTGCCGCCATGCTCGAGTTGGGTTTCTTCCAAATGGGCAGCTCGCGGACGAGGAGCTCTCAGCTTACAAGAAGACGGAGAACTTTGTCCGTGTTGGTACCTCCGGCAATGGAGAAGTGGCCGCCGTTGATGGCAGCCGGTCCAGGGCAGCCACTGGGTTGAAGAGATTGCTGGAGAAGCACCAGGTCCTGCAACGACTGCTGCTAATTCTGGCGCTGATTGGAACTTGCATGGTTATTGGTGATGGAGTACTCACTCCAGCACTTTCTGGTAGTTTCATTTTCCATTGTGCTCTTCTTTATTTTCCCCTAGTTTCTCTCTTATAAGCCTAGACATGATAGTGCTATGCATGATTTCCATGAACTGAATTTTGCATATTTGCACCGTTATGTTAGAATAGTTGGTGAAGAATATTTCATAAAATAGATCTTAAACATATGGGTAGATTACTGGCGATGATAATCTTGTTGCATAATCTCTTATTCTGTTCTTACTTTGGATATTTTGGCAGTTTTTTCTGCTGTCTCGGGGCTGGAGCTTTCCATGGCCAGGGAGCATCACAAATGTAAGGAAAAGTTTATGTTGTCAACGATGCCTTCTAATTCTTTTGAACTAAATGTTTCTTAGTGCTTTGGGATTTGTTCTAAGGGGATGTAATCATAATCAGCATATGAAAGTCAACCAATAGCTCTATCAAGGATGTTACAAAAATCACAAAATTATGTTTTAATTTGTTCTAAGTTGAAAATTTGCTGATCTACTATTGCTAATTTAGATGCTATACTGTTCTTAGAATTGATATTTTTCTTGAAAAGTTTTTCTCAAAGCAATTGGCTATGATTTGTCATCTACTGAACATCTTTTTCATCTTATTCTTGGCTTGCTGGCCTTGCCGTTGGTATTATCAGTGATTGCCACCTTGATTGCCCCTCCCTCCTATTATAAAATATGGGAATCTGGTCCGGAGTTCAATTTCTTGCCTTTTCTAACATAACTCCATTTGTAAGTAAATTTTAAAAGCACTATTACAGCTTAAGTTTTTTAATCTATTAATGGATGACAGTATTTCCATAACATACTTCACTATTTATGAGCAGTGATCCCGGCTGTATGAATTGTTATGGTTTCAAATTAGTTTAGAATTATCTCAGGGTCTGTTTGTTTGTAAGGTTAAATTTAATAAGGTTAAAATTAAACTTAAATAGAGATATTTTTTTATTGAAAGTTGTGAATGATGTGAAATAAAGTTAGTTATTATGTTGAGATATGTGAGGGATGTGATATAAAGCTAGTTATTATATTGGGATATGTGAGGGATGTGATAAGTTAGTTATTATTTTAGTAATGTGTGTAGGATGTGAAATAAAGTTAATTTTTAATATTAAATTTTTGTGTGATGAAATATGACTGGTTAAAATTAAACCAAGTTAATTTTCAACTGCAAACAAACGGAACCTGAGTAATGTAATCTTGTCTATTTGCTTGGTTTGCATAGTTTTATACAATCTCTATAACTTTACAAACAATATAGATTAGTCATTGAATATAGATAAAATTCATTATCACTTCTAAAAACCCTAACATATTTAGCGGTTCATGTGTCATGACCGTTAGATTTTCTCTTCAGCCTGTTCTATGGTTGGAGTTGAAATATTGAAGTGATGCCACAGTATTATTCGTTTTGCATTTGTGCAATTTTCATGTTTCTGCAGTGGAATGTTTTCCATAACTTGAACTTGTTATAACTTAGTGCTTATGTTCTCATCCATGTTATGCAGGTGTTGAGGTTCCTATCACATGCGTTATTTTGATTTGTTTGTTCGCACTGCAACGATATGGAACTCACCGCGTGGGATTCCTTTTTGCACCAATTGTTATAGCATGGCTTTTATGTATCAGCATGATTGGTCTGTATAACATCATACATTGGAACCCACATGTATACGAAGCGCTCTCTCCATATTACATGTACAAGTTTTTGAAAAAGACACAAAGAGGAGGATGGATGTCCTTGGGTGGAATCTTGTTATGCATTACAGGTATGAGTTGGAATAGTTGCATATCCTTTTTCCTATGATGTTTAATCTTCTCTTTTTCCATTTGAATTTATAGGCTCGGAGGCAATGTTTGCTGATCTGGGCCATTTCTCTCAGCTATCTATAAAGGTAGAAATCTGTTTTTCATTGTTTATGGTCTCCTTTCTCTGTATTGCATGATTAGTGATTAATTATATTCGGAATTCATCTATGTTTTTTTTTTTTTTTTTTTTTTTTTTTTTTTTTTTNTTGCTGAAATGGGACATTTCTCTTAGTTATTTTATACAAGAAATTTATGTTCTACAGTTTATGGTCCTTTTTTTCTTTGTATGTACTAATCACAGTTAATATGCCACAATTTATGGTCCCTTTCCTCTTTGTTCTAATCACAATTAATTATATGTGGAGCCTATGTTTTGTGTTCCAAAACTGTTATAATGGTCCCTTTTCTCTTTATTCTAATCACAATTAATTATATGTGGAGCCTGTCATGGTTTTGTGTTCCAGAACTGTTATCATGTATAACAACAATCTTGGAACTTTGCCAGTTTCCTAGTTATTGTTAGATGTTTGTGCTTAAAATGGTATGAATTCACATCTTATAATCATCAACTAGCCTAATCCCAACAACTTAGAGTTCTGTTTCATGACACAAGATAACTATTTTATGTTTTAATTACTGCACATTAAATCGCTGGTTATTAACTGAGTTAAAAGCTTAAGCTTATAGATAATTTCTATGTATGATTCCTACACCATTTTGGTCTGCTTTCTCATTTCTAACTTTTCCATCATACACATATCTCATAGCAAGCCTCAAATTCTTTCATTGGTCCTTGATGTGAAAATATTATTATTGTTAATCTGCATCTTGGCATAGTGAGTAATACCATCACTGATGCTCCAGCGTTAAAGCACATGGTAGGTAGCTAAACTACCATGGCTTTGACTCCTCTTAGCTCTAAGGCTTTCAAATACTTTTATTGGTGCATAATGCACGAATACCACTGTCGTGACTCTATCCCTTGACATAGTGAATAATACTATCACTATTGCTCTAGCCTTGAAACACATGGTGATGGCAGTTAAACAACCACGATTTTAATTGTATATGCCTCTTTTGCATTGGTGAGCATACCAAGGCATATAGTTCCCTTGAACATCGCTACAACTGCACTTTTCTATGACATGATGTCTATTCCGGTCCTTTGACTATAGCTAGCAATAATGGTTTTATTTGCATTATGCCTTTGTAGCAGTGGTACACCAATTATAATTTTGATAGCTATCATGGTCCCTGGCCATCTATAAGTCTATCAATTGTGTGACTCTTGTAGTGGCTAGCAATGACTGCTACACTTCCACGATGCCACAACGTTTTAAGCTCCTTGTGGAAGTACAATTGCCTCTGAATCACTGTTTTGTTAGACTTTGCGATACTTATAACCTTGACATGGTTCTAGCCCTATGTTTGATATGGCGTTGTCCTTCTGTTTGATATGATTTTGACCCTTTTTCTAGTATGTTTTTGCCCTCTATTGTAGTTGGGTAAGGAGATGCCCAAAGTCCACAATGTCAGGTTTATCCTGATTCCCACTAACATTCGATTTTGAGGGAAATCTGCTAGATTGGGTTGCAATTAAGGTGAATATATGCTTCCTAGGACTGGAGGCTCAAAACCACCCGATTTTTAGAATGGCCCTATATGAGGTAACCCATGCCTCTTGATGAGTCATTCTAAATATGTTATACATTGTATCCCGGAACTTAAGTTTAGGTTATCCCTTTTAAGACAAAAGCTACAACCTTTGAGACTTAGATTTTCAATCTTTTAACTCAACTAACTAGTTTGAAAATTATGTTCACCTTATTTCAAATATGCCATAACTGATCTATTCCCCTTCACTTTACTTAATCATACCCCAGAACTCTAAGTCTCAAAGGTTATTCCTTTTAAAGTGGAAGTTGTTTCCAAACTAGTGCTCCTTCAGGCTGCTTTCTATGCTATAACATGGATACCTATCTGCAATGTCGGTGATTGTCCTGTCTAGAGCCAACAATGGCTCACAAATTTCATATTCTTATCCTGCATAACTCCTCAGAGAAGAAGGGGAAAAATAATTAAAAAAACTTGCTTATCTTGGAAGAAAAGTCTTGCAAATATGTCCATAATGTTGATCACACATCAGTATATTTATGATATTATCCTTGTTTGTGAAGCATTTGGGATGTGTCAGCTATTTTATTTAAGGAGCTATTACTGTCTACAGATTGCTTTTACTTTTGTGGTTTATCCATCATTGATCCTTGCGTATATGGGACAAGCTGCATATCTATCTCGGCACCACTTTATCAATAGTGATTATCGAATTGGATTTTATGTGTCCGTACCAGGTAGTTATTGTTCTCTTTATAATTTTTTTATGCCGATTATTTTACAATCATACAAATGATTATGAAATTTATTTTATCTACATTTTGGTTTTCATGTCAGGGAAATTGAGATGGCCTGTGCTGGCAATAGCTATTCTTGCAGCTGTGGTGGGAAGCCAAGCTGTTATTACTGGTACCTTTTCAATTATAAAGCAATGCTCAGCCTTGGGCTGCTTTCCTAGAGTGAAGATAATCCACACTTCACCAAAATTCTATGGTCAAGTTTATATCCCAGATATCAACTGGGTTTTAATGGTACTATGTTTGGCCGTTACTGTTGGTTTCAGAGATACCAAGCACATGGGAAATGCCTCAGGTATGATATGGTGACCTTTATTTTCCTAATTATGAACTTGCTCTTCTGTTTTATAATTTATACGATCTGGAGATTGATTACCAGCTTGTTGATGAATATTTACAGCCTTATTGGCCCATTATGAATTCCAGCTTTTTTATTTCTATCATTCACTGAAATTCTTGTTGATGGTGGCATTTTAATGTAACTTTGTCTCTTAACTTTGACATTGTTACTATTGAAGCATTTTCTTCTGTAAATTCTTTAGCATATCATCTCATAGTGCCATAGTGGTTAGGTTGCCTCATTGTGATCTAAATGCTCTCAGTTTGGATGTTGGTCGTGGTTTTGTGCATTAATTCTTTCTAGATGCCATGTACGGTGGTGCCTGAAGGCACTTGATAGGCTTCTTTGCGAATTTTGAGAATTGTGTTTATTAAAAGTTCAAGTTTATAGGTAAGAAGAATCTATTGGTTTTTTTTTTAGTATTTGCACATTTTAAAAAATCAATTTCTTTGTTTTTGGAGAAAAGTTGGGTTAGAAGTAAACAAGTTTATACATAATCTTGACAAGAAGTCAAATACTAGTTAGGGAAAATTTTTGTTAGTCCCTAAGTTATATCATAATCACAACTAGGTTCACGAAAAAACAAGTCAGGCATTTAGGCCTCTATAGTTTATGCCATTCAACAATGTTGGTCCTTCCATCCTCTTTTCTATTATCTCGATGATGAAAGTAGTGATTTACTTTTAAAAATCTTTCATTATGGTCCGTATAGTTTAGTTGATATTACACTGTGGGGACCTGTAGTTATCAATATGACCAAGTTAATGACCACAATTCATGGAAAACATTAACAAGGACCTACTTTGTTAAGGATCTAAATGTCCAATTTGTTCTTTCATGGACCTATTTATAATTATGTTATAACCCTAGGGACTTTGGAGTAATTTAACCTAATTGTTATTATGTACTTATAAAAAGATTATTGATGTGGACTCCTGTTTATCCGTGAAATCAGATTCAGTGATGTTCACTGTATCTTACAAGAATGAATAGTTATATTCGATTGCAATTGAGTTTGGTGAGCCAATTTATTAAATTGTACTGATATGGAGCATTAATGGCAATGTGAAATCATTGCTTTGAAGTAGATGCATAGAGTGTAAGATCTTGCATATCTCTGTCCTTAATGGAAATATCGTGATAATGTAATTTATTTCGTAAATTTCAAATCTTCATTTGTTGTTTTAGATTGGCAGGAAAGTATGAATTTAAGCAACGAAAGTTTGCTCTGAAGCTAATGTTTTGATATGGAATTCCTAAAAGAAGAAAAAGAGTTTTTGCCTTTTTGTGTTAAAATTTACCGCAATATTTATTTAGAGCCTTAAAACAATTCTTGAACTATACAGGGCTTGCGGTTGTCACTGTCATGCTGGTCACCACGTGTCTCATGTCCCTAGTTATTGTTCTCTGCTGGCACCGGAACATTATTCTCGCATTATGCTTCATCCTTTTCTTCGGCTCAATCGAGGCTCTTTACTTCTCTGCCTCACTCATCAAGTTTCTTGATGGAGCTTGGGTGCCCATTGCCCTCTCATTTATTTTCATGATCATCATGTATGTTTGGCACTACGGTAGTCTAAAGAAATATGAGTTTGATGTTCAGAATAAGATCTCCATCAATTGGCTCCTAAATCTTGGCTCCAACCTTGGCATTGTTCGTGTCCAAGGCCTCGGCCTCATTCATACAGAGCTCATTTCCGGAGTCCCAGCTATCTTTTCCCACTTCGTCACTAATCTCCCAGCATTTCACCAGGTATGCTTTCTACTGAAAATTGCCAAATATCTTGAGTTTTTAAGTTATAAGTAGAAAAGATTTTACATGCTAGAAATTTGGGAAATCCAATTTTCTTTTAAACAATAAATTCCGATCATGGTTTCTCACTAAATTTTCATTTCTTATCATCACGATCTTAATTTTAGGAGTTGAGCTTCTTATCTCCTTTTGGTGACTCCTTAACTTATTTAAGGAGTAAAGCTGCTTAATGTTTTATGCCGCTGAAAGTGAAGCTATCTCCTAGGTAGCTGCTTAACTTGAGCTGCTTGAAGTTCAAGCACGTTTTAATCGATCTTCTGCTTGACTCACCATTTAAGGACTTTAAGTAGCTTGTGCAACTTAAGGTAGTTTTACTTTCATGTGAAACTGTTTGGATGTAAAAGTAACTTAGAGAGCGTTTAGTTCAATATTATCTTGGTATTATGTCATATTATTTAGAGAAAATAATTGTTTGGTTTAATGACATCTATAAATAAATTTTTATAAAATTATAGAATTATTAATTAAACGATGACATCTAAATTACATAATATTAAAATAACAATGAACCGAAAGCCCCCTTAAGCATCTTTACTCTAAGCAAACATGGAATCCTTTCGATGCAAAATGAATTAACTTAACCTTTAATTTAAGCCACATAAGTTATGCTTAAGTTGGATGCCAAATGCAGCTTTAAACCTATTTGAGATCTTTAATTCTGGCTTGTGCAACTCCTTTGTATAACTCTAGCTGAATCAAGTATTTCATGGTACACTGATTTCTTTATCTCATGCTAGTTGTAGATGCCGTAGAGTTTGCATTTTGCTTGTTGCACATCTTCTATTAGTCTTCGTTGGGTCATTCAGAGTTTTCAAGATTTCTGAAAGACTACTAACGTCAACTAACTCTTTGGTGCATGGTTCTCCCTGCACTTTATACTTGTACCCAAAAGAACATTAATTTTTTTTTAAATTCTCCACAAGTTCAAGATGAAAAAAAATGTCCAGAAAGAAAAATTTTGAGTTCAAGCTCAGTGGTTATCCAACAGGTACTCGTATTTCTCTGCATCAAGTCGGTGCCAGTACCCTACGTTCAGCCTGAAGAGCGGTTTATGGTTGGTCGGATTGGCCCGAAGGAGCACCGTCTCTACCGCTGCATTGTCCGCTACGGCTACCACGACTTGCACAAAGACGACCTCGAATTTGAGAAGGAACTTGTGTGCAGCATTGCATCCTTCATCCAGTCCAACGGCTCTGCCATTTTGAACAATGTGTCCGAAGAAACCGGCAATGAAGATGAGAAGATGACGGTGGTGGGTGTTGAATCTTGGCTTCACCGGGTGGATGAGAACTGCAAGTCTGGTGATCCCCATTGCAGCTCCCCTGGTCCTTCGGAGCAGCAGCGAGAGATCCAATCACCAGTTGTCGAGGCGAAGAAGAAGGTGAGGTTCGTGCTTCCTGAGAGCCCGAAGATGGACTCAGCGGTGCGGCAGGAGCTGCGGGATCTGATGGAGGCAAGAGAGGCTGGAATGGTGTTCATCTTGGGGAACTCATACATGAAGGCAAAGAGTGGTTCAAGCTTCATCAAGAGAATGGCAATCAATATGTATGATTTCTTGAGGAGAAACTCAAGGGGACCTTCCTATGCAGTCAGTATACCCCACGCTTCTACACTTGAGGTTGGAATGATCTACCGTATTTGATGAGTTCTTCCTCCGTTGTCACAGCCATTAACTCTTTCCTTCTGTGTACATATGGAAATTTTTTATTGTTGAATTCTTGGTTCTCATTTTGAGGTGAATGAATTGGAGGAAAGGACTTGGTGGTTGATGTGCGAATGAAAACGGAAATGTGCTGCGTGTTGTTGGTGGGCTCCAAGCTTGGCGGCGAGCGAACGAAGCAAAAGATTGGACTGTTCAATTAGGCCACGCTGGTATGGTCATTAGCTATATGGAATTTGCCTAAAAAAATTTGCTATGTGAATTAACATGCATGAGGCCCAAAAAAAACCAAGTCATTAGTACTTATCCCAAAAAAAAAAAAAGTCTTGCCAAAAAAAAAAGTGCAACTAAAAATTAAAATTGACGGCATTTTTGCACCGTTTCTTGCTTGATTCACGTGCATATCTATCGCACGACAATTTGTTAACTAAAAATTGACAAGATTTCAATCGATAATTTGAGAATAACATGTTTTCCACCTGCACTTTTATAGTATATATATATATATTCAAAGATGAAGGCTGTTGGGGGGTTTACATACAGAACACTGAATTTATCACAAATTATGTATTTCACCATCTTTTAGTAAATATTATATATATCACACTCTTTTTACATTTTTATTGTTACAATAGAAATGTAAAACCCATAAGCTGAGTGTGATATGTGTAATATTTACTAAAAGATGGTGAAATACGTAATTTGTGATGAATTCAGTGTTCTGTATGTAAATCCCCCTTAATAAATTTACATTCACATTGAAAAAATATTGTTAAAATTTATTTTAAAGCTAATTTGACCCAACTTCTGCATCATGTAGACCTAAATAATCAACATGGTGACAGCCAAACTAATTTTTATGATGACAAAGAATACTGCAACTTTTTTGGACCCATCAATTTAACCCAACATTCCCTTTTTTTTTTTTAAGAAAATCCAACATTGAATGCCCCCAATCCTATAAAAATAAAAATTTTTAAAAAAAATTGAATACTTAGACAAAATAATGAGTACCCTCAGCAAATTATTTCAAAAATACATTTTTATTTATAATTACACTTTAATTCATATTTCTTAAAATCATTTCACTTTGGCCCATAGAATTTAAAATAAAGACCTAATAAATTTCTACAATTTCAAAATAGGAATCTAAGCGAAGAAAAGCTATTTTTGAGTTCTCGAGGTATGATAGGATGCTTAAAATCTGTCCATAGATTTTGAGATCTTTCACACATAAAATTTAACAAGTAAAAGAATTTAATAAAGGTTCATTTTAAGAGTTCTAACAGCCTCAAGAACTTGCTATAAAAAAAATAAGAAGAAAAAAATCGAAGAAATTCAAACTTTATAAACTAATTTGAAGTACCTTATAAATTTCATGAACTCAGGAGTAAATTGCCCTTTTAAAATATGAATTAAAGTGTAATCATGATTAAATTAGATGAACCTATAAGTAATTTGCCTTATTTTTTATTAAATTTTTTTACATACATGTCAGCAAATCTTACTATATTATATCATATATATTTTCTTTACAAAAAAATAACTATTATATAGTATAAATTTTGTGAATAAAATTTATTTAGTGTGATATACTAATATCTGCATGGCATATATGTAAAATATATTTTGTTTAGAAAGAATTATATGTTTTCACTTATCAAAATTTTTTTTTTATTTGTTTAACTTTTAAATCAGAATATATATATATATATATATATATATATATATATT
>JAEMOT010000670.1:108799-152344 GCA_019297695.1 Apostasia ramifera
GAATAACTATTAAAATTGCACTTTTTTCATCGAATTGAGTAAGACCCAACCCTTAATCATATTTTTGAAAAAGATCATCTAGTTAGTCGCGAGGTAATATATATATATATATATAAATATCTAAATTTGAATGTTAAATTAGTAAAATTATCTTATTTAGCAGAGCGATATGTAATTCTTGATTTGTTTAATCACCTATTTGCTATACTTTGCTCGATTTTTTAGCGCGTCTAAAATTCACATTTTGTATTTACGTTATAATAATTTAGAATATTCACATTTTTACCTCTCGTTCACGTTAGCTGTCGGCAAGCGTAGATCTGAGGAAGGAGAGAGGGTGAAGTGCAGTGTAGGTTAGGCTGTTAGCAATCCAATTTCGAGCCGAGTCAATATCAGCTCGAAATTAGATTGATCACATTTCGATCGACTCGAGCTCAATTAGGTTCGACTTTAAACAAGCTCGAGTCGATTCCAATCGACTTCAAGCCGATTTCAATTCATTTTCGAGCCGGCTCGAAAATGAATCAAATCTCAATTTTTTTTTGAGCCGATCTAGAGCCGGGTAAGCTCAACTCGATCCGGCTCGAGATCGGCTCAATTTATAATACATATATATATATATATATATATATTATAATATAAAATATATTTTAATTCGAGCTGCGGCTCGGAATCGGCTCATATTTGAACTTTTGGCTCATTAGTCGGCTCATTTAGATCGACTCGATCTAAAATCGATTCAATTTTCGATCGATTTTCGATCCATATTAACACCCTTAAGTGTAGGCCCTATCCGTCGGTCTTCATCTTTTCCGACTACTCCGTTCATCGAAGCTTCACCAACGGCGGATGTGGCGCGAAGCGAGCCGAGATCTACGCCTCCAAGGTTCCATTTCATTTTGGGGCCGTTTGGTTCGTTGTTATCTTGGTATTATGTTATGTAATATAGATGTCATGACATCTAGATATCATATTATTTATAGATGTCATTAAACCAAATAATTACTTTCTATAAATAACATAACATAACATCAAGATAACATTGAACCAGACTCCCCTGAATCATCTTTTCTTTTAATTTCTCTAAGTTTCCATTTCTTTCTCTTGCCATTTCTTCTATAAATTTTGCATCCGATTCACTAAAATATCAAATAAAACGTAGTTGATTATCAATAAGAATTTACTTCTATAAATTTGACTCTTAGATTTATAAACATTGACATAAATACTGAAATTGATATGCAATTATATTTATTCTATGCATATGTTAGCTCAATTAATATTTAATTTTGCTCCTATTACTTGTTTTTTTTTTTGGGATGATATAGTTCTACATTTTAAACAAACTAAGGAATGCAAATTGAATAGAAGTCCATAATACCTCTGTTGTGAGATTGGTAATTCTAAAGAAAAATAGGGCATTACTGTCAGATTATGTGAGAATCATTCCATTATGTGAGCATTATAGATATTTAGGTCCATTATAAGTATTAACAAGAGTATGGAAGAGAATACTAATCACAAAATAGTTGTTGTGATGACCTGGGATCGAAGAGGTCGATGAGTGATTGCTAGGATAATGTTCATATGGGTGAATGAGAATCACCCGGACAAAGAGTAACTCCTGGCAGATTTTTAAGTGGAGAGACACAGGAATGAATTATTTCACATCAAAAAAGAGGGGAATTCCTAACCTTTATAAGTAGATAATGTGATCCCAAATGGTAGAGGTATTTTTTGAGAAAAAATTGTAAAATTAATAATCAGAAACTTTATAGTTAAGTATATTTGTACTAGAATAATATTAGGATAAGTGACTATTCTAAAAAATATTCAAGTTACGTAGTTCCTTGAAATTAAAGTGAGCAATATCTCTGCATTTAGATCATGAGATGTTGCAATATGCACTAGTACAATAATATGTTTTTACGGTACCTTTATAAATGCGGTTATTAAGAAAGACCGCTGCAAAAAATTTCGCACAAATTATTATACGGTGGTTGACAATGTCAACCGCCGTAAACTAGTTTTAGATGGTGGTTGATTGGATCAACCGCTGTGTAAAGGTAGGACTTTAGACTACAGTTTAATACATCAACCGTCGTCTAAAGTGTCTAGTACTTTATACGACGGTTGATGGTATCAATTGCCGTATAAGGTATAACTTTAGACGGCAGTTGATTGTCTAAAGGTTCTTCATATACCCACAAAATTAACCTAGCTCGCCCTTCGCCCTAACAATTGTTGTAGTTTTGAATTCTTAATAGCCGAAAACCTAGATCTACAAGCTTGCTCACTTCACGCCGCCCCTACAAGTACCTTCACCGACGACGCCGAGAGTAGCTCATCGCCGGGAGACCTCACCGACACCGGATCGAGCTGCCTCCACCTTCTTCTTCTTAGATCTGTACAATCTAGTTCGCTTCACGCAGCCCCTAGCCTACTCCTTCATCGATGATGCCGGTTGTACCTCGTCGCCGGGAGACCTCACTGACGCCAGATTGAGCTGCCTCCATCTTCTTCTTCTTAGATCTGTATAATCTAGTTCACTCCACGCTGCCCCTACTCCTTCAACGACGACGCCGGGAGTTGTTTGTTGCCGGAAGACCTCACCGGTGTCAGATCGAGCCGCCTCTACATTCTTAGATCTTCTTTTTGTTCATCTTCCTCTCGGCCACCATTCTTCTTTTTCTTCTTCTTTGGCCAGCATTCCCAACCCGTCCCCTTCTTATTCCCGGCCCCTTCTTCTTCTTCTTCTTCGCCAGGAGTAGCTTGTTGCTGGAAGTCCTCACTGACACCGGATTGAGCCGCCTCCACCTTCTTCTTAGAGGGTTTCCTTTTTTTTAAGGGAATCCCCAAGTAAGCCCAATTACTCTCTTCCCTCATGTCAAAGCAACATCTAATGGAGGATCTGCGATGCCTAGGAGTTTTGGGTCTAAAAAGAATAGAGGATTTGTTAACATTGACTTTTTGACCAAAAATTCTACGGTAGGTGTTAAGAGCCCAATTGAGAGATGTGGCAGAGTTTAAATCAGCTTCAGCACAAAGGAGCACATCGTCAGCAAAGAGAAGGTGATGGTGGGGAGGACCACGAGGGGAAAGCCTGATCTCGTGAAGACAACCAGACGCGACCTTGTGCCGAATCAAGTGTGAGAGGGAGTCAGAACAAATAATGAAGAGATAAGGGGAAAGGGGGCAACCTTGCCACAGGCCCCACTTAGCAGTGATCCACGCTGATCTTCTGCCATTGATAAGGATGGTGTACTTGGGGTTAGTGACACACATCATGATCCATTTTCTCCAAGTAGGAGGAAAGCCCATTATGTTCAACATACGATCACAAAAGAGCCAACTGATTCTATCAAAAGCCTGTTCCATATCGACTTTAATAAGAAAGAGGCCATCCGAGGCTTCAGAGGTGTGGAGCTTATGAATAAGCTCTTGGGCTAAAATAAAATTGTCAGATATAGATCTCCCAGGAATGAAAGCACCCTGCTCGATGAAGATGAGAGAGGGAAGAAGAGGCTTCAAGCGGTGGACAAGAATTTTGGCAATGATTTTGTAGATAGTGTTACATAAACTAATAGGTCTAAAATGCTTAGCTTCAGAGGCATGAGGAATTTTAGGAACCAAGGTAACAGCAGTATCCTTCCAGGATTGGGGTAACTGCCCTTTTTCAAAGGCATAGAGGATAACAGTGACAACATCCGAGCTGATAGTAGACCAATATCTCTTAAAAAAACTCCTTGTGAGCCCATCGATACCTGGAGCTCTATTGCTAGCAAGGGAAGAGACAACACTTTGAATTTCTTCAGAGGTAATAGGCTGAATCAAGAGCTTAGCGTCATCAGGGCTGATGCAAGGATTGAGAACAATGTTCATAGGTATGTTTTGGATAGCGTCGAGGACTTCCCATTTACCTCTAAAATGAGCCAAAAGCACATTAGTGATTTCATGCTCATTGGTGGTAAGGGATCCCGAACCATCGGTAATTTCCTTAATATGATTTCTATGCTTTCTGCCAGACGCAGCTTTGTAAAAGTAGGATGAGTTACGGTCTCCCTCAGCAAGCCAATGCGCCTTAGCTCTCTGGCGCCACCAGGTTTCGACTCTAGCAGCATTGGTGTTAAAATCGGCAACTAGGTCGAGAAGATTAAGGTGTTCTTCACTGCTAAGGCCCTCAACAGTAGCTTCCTTTAGCTGCAGATGGGCAATAGCGTGGCTAAGTTCCTTGGCTCTAGCAGAAAGGTCTCCCACATTGATTTTGCTCCAAGCTTTGAGAGCTTTGAGAGTTCTCTCCTTTTTCTTGTTCACGATAGCGATTGGGCTCCCCTTAACAGGTCTATGCCAAGTAGCTTGAACAATAGAGTGGGCTTCCTCAAAGGAGAGCCAAGCATCTTCAAATCTGATTGAAGAGGCAGGTATGTGGTGGGGTTCGAAGACAACAAGAAGAGGACAGTGATCAGAGGCAATCCTAGGGAGATGCTTGATGGTAATACTAGGCCATAAATCGAGGGCAGAAGAGTTACTAAGGTTCCGATCTTATCTTTCCCAAATCCTTTTACCACAATCTTTATTGTTGCACCAAGTGAAAGCAGGACCAGTGAAGCCTAGATCATGAAGGTCCCCAGAGAGCATGAAATCTAGGAAATCTTCACTTTCCATGTTAGTAGAGAAGGTTTTCCCCCCTTTCTTTTCTGATTGATTGATGATGACATTAAAATCACCACTAATAAGAAAAGGGCTAGGACTAGGGAGAAGGGGAGAGACAATATTCCGCAGCTCTCTTCTGAGGTAAGGGTCGGTGGCAGCATAGACACCACTGACATTGAGCTTGGAATTAGAGGATAAGAGAATCTCAGCAAGAATAATTTGGTTATGCTTGAGGATAGGCTGCACAACGAGCTTAGAGTCATCCCAGGCCATGATGATGCCACCAGCTCTATCGATGGAGGGAATGGCTTCAAAGCTCCAGCTTTTACCAATCAAGGAATCAATGGAGTTTCTATCGACAAGATCCATTTTGGTTTCCATTAAGAAAAGAAGGGAGGGATTGTGGTCTCGAGGTCAGACAGGTAATTGCGAGCACTTGTCTTGACAGCTCCTCTACAATTCCAGCAGAGAATTTTATCCATCAGTGTCAGAGCAGGCTTGCTCCTGGCCTGGAAAGGGCGAAGAAATATCCCACAGAGGGGGATCAGAAGGTCGGTGGACGCGCTTGCGCTTCTTTTCATCATGCTCGATCATTCGGTCCTCGGTGGGCAAAGGGAGACGGATTTTGCCTTTGCTAGCTTTGCCTTTTCCTTTCAAGGGTCTGTTGACTTCTATCATAGTAGTCCCGGTAGAGAAGACACCAGTACTGGATTCAACCGAGGGAGGGAGGGCATTTTTGGATTTGGGGATCTTGCCATTAGAGGAAGCTTGGAAGTTAATAGGCTTCCTAAAGAGGTCGGACTTGAGGGGGGATGGGGAATGGTGGCTAAATGGGTTGGGAGGCGGTTGGTGGGGGGGGGACTGCTCAAATATTTGGAGAGTAGAGGATAAACTAGGCGGCTTGGAAACCAGTTGCGGACGGGAGCAACTAAGGCCATGGCTTGGGGGGGTTCTCGTTTACTATAGGGGGTAGGAGGGAGGGAGAGCAAGGTAGAGGAGGATTTACAGGTGGCTGGTGCAAAGAGCTTAGAGGGGGCCGTAGGGCAATTAGAAGTGGGGTGGCCAAGCAAGCCGCAGCTGAAGCACAAGTCGGAGAGGCCCTCATATTCAAATCTTTGAAAAAATCTACCATCTGATCCATGAATCCAAGTGCCAGCACTTACGGGTTTTTGAAGATCCATTTTAACACTAGCCCTCTCTCTAGTTGCAGTGAATTCATCCATCATAATAGGAAAACCAGCGTGCGACGCAATCATCGCTAATGTTTTGGGCCCCCAGTACTCAATGGGGAGGCCAAGAAGCCTGATCCAAACCGGAATGGGAGGAATGCAGCTCGATGAAGCTTTGAAACCAGGCTTCCATAAATAAAACCCCACGGCTTGGCCGGCAATGGCCCATGGACCACCACACCAAACTTCGTTCCTATCTTCTTCGTGAGCGAAGTTGACCATGAAGCATCCATGGCCAACATCCACCATCTTGAATCCAGGCTTAGAGCCCCATCTCTTTTGGACCTCTCTAGCAATGATAAAATAGGGGACTCTCCTACCGAATAACCACCCAACCAAGGCAAATTTCCACTCATTAGATATGAGGTCAACCTCTTCTTTGTCAGGGGTAACAATATCTTCTTTGTGCAAGTGGGCAAACTCAGCTAGGGTAGGGGAGATAGAGATGGGTCTGCAAGTTCTATGCTGACCACCATCATTCATGCCATTGAGGGCAGCGGCATAGGTGGCTCCGAGGACAGGAGGTTGTTGCTAGCGAGGGATTTGCTTGGAGGGGGAGAGATTCACAAGAGGAGGACCTTGACTATTAGAGGGCAGAGTGGGGGGCAAGGTGTTCTTCTTTGGCTGTACGACGTGGGGGCCAGGGTCAGTAGCAACCGAGACATAGGCGAGGCCATTGGGGGAGGAGGGGCTCTGGTATTCTGCATCCTTGAAATAGAGTTACTTTTCCTTCCGAACGTCTTCATCATTGTCCTCAACCCCCAGATCTGGAGGTAGCTCGGGTTTGGGTGGCAGAGGAAGGGTGTTGTGGCCCATGGACTCATTGAGCTGCGCCTCGAGTCCACTTTCAGTCATAACAATATCCACGGAAAGAGGGGAGTAGTTATACTTACTTGGAGGGAGGATGCTACCAAAGGGGTTGGATGGCAATAATGGAGCCAGGAGAGAGGAGGGACCAGCTTGGAGCTCTAGCTCTTCACATCTGGCAGGGAGGTTCTCGGGCGCGTTCGTTGTCGAAGACAACCGGCATGCCGACGGGGGGGAGCAGCTGCTCCCGAGGGTTTTTTCTCCCTATTTTCTCAGTCAGCAGCGATTCTCAGTTGGCAGTAATTTGCTAAGAGAGAGAGAGGAGAGAGGAGAGAGGGGAGAGAGAAGAAAGATGGAGACAGGATCAGCTCAAGAGAGCAGAGAGACGAAAGAAAAAAAGAATGACAAGTGTAGAGAGTGGAGAGAGAGTCAGCAGCAAAAAATAGGGAGAGAGAAACAAAGATAAAAATAAATAAAAATAATATTATTTATAAAAAATAAAATTAAAAATAATATTATTTATAAAAAATAAAATTAAAAATAATACTATTCTTTTTTAACAGTACTAATTTTATCATATAAAAAACAAATAAAAATTTAAAAATTTAACAATTTGTGCTATTCAAATATATCATATTATTTTAATATTTTAAATAGAGAGAGAGGAGACAAAGGGAGAAGTTATTGAATTCGAACGGCACACTATCCGGAACCCAATCAGAGGGCGCCACGTGTGCCATACAGCTGGGTCCAGGCACATGTGGCATCCTTTGATTGGGCGTCCGAACGGTGCACTCAGCGCACCCAATAATTTTTCAGACAGAGGGGGCGGCTCAGGAGAGAAAAGAGAGAGGAAAGAGAGGGAGGCTTGTAGCGGCTCGAGAGATCTCGAGAGATCGAGATACAGAGAGAGAGAGAGAGGCACTGGGCCGCAGGCGAGAGAAATCAGAGAGCTTTGATTTTTTTTTTTAATAAAAGCTAAGAAAAAGTAATAAAAAATAAAATTTAAATATTTATTTTTTACTAAAAACAAAAATAAAAAACCACAATTTCAACGTTCCATCTTTAATAATATAATATAAAATATAAGGAATTCAAAAAATAAAATAATAATAATAACACATCATATTAAACAACGAGTGTTGCATTAGATGGACCAAGAATTTAAAACTCAATCAAAATTATTAAATTTCAATAATTACAAATCAATTTTAATTAATACTGACCTGAAAATAAGCATCGAGTTTCAATTTCAGTTAAAATTTAATCAAAACGGTTGAAATTTACTTTTCTTAAAAAAATAATATTCAATAATAATCATTAATAATTATGTAAAATTTAAATAATTAAAAATAAAAATAAAATTACCGTTTACTGTTATCCATGCAGTAGATTCCTATTTACTGTTATCGTTTTCATAAATTCCTAGGAACAGTGTGCAACAAAAATATTGACAGGCAAATAAAACATTATCTAAACGACTCATGCAGAAAAACAAAGCTTGAAGGAATTCATTGAAACATCCAAACTATCAATTCGATAAAACTACGTATCGATAGATCCCTAACATCGCAAAATTTTTATACACTATATTATAAATTTTAAATTGTAACACTATAAATCCTCAAAATGTCTTCTAAGATTTTTTACAGGCTATCAACAGCTTTTAAATTGATTTATTATCGTGTGCTACTTCTATCACCTAAAATATTATATTCAATTTTCACCGAATATTTTCAACACTAAACATGTGAGTTTTAGGCACGAAAGGATCAAATGACAGTAGATCATCAACATCTAGAAACTAAATGCTATGATTCAAAATTTATGAACCAGCGTATAAAAATCTTAAGACCTCAAGAATCTTGCAATTCAAAATTTGTAGACAACTCTAGAATATCAAGACCTATCAATTTTCCATTATCAATCTCTAAATGCAGATGACAAACAACAAAATTGAGTGGAAGCATGAACTACATTTTCAGTTTAGAAAACAAAAACTTGAAGGAAACGGAATAGGAGAGAGAGAGAGAGAGAGAGAGCACATGCTAAGGATCTTAAGCTGAATACGCCTTAGAAATTACTATCCATTGTAGGTGTAGTAGAGAGCGTACATGGCAAACAAATATACAGATACTTAAAGGATAATAGCAGAACAAACATAAATGCAGTAGCATCTACCCGCCCAAAATGTAATAATGTTACCTAACATCATACATAACGCAAGTGCATGGAACAGAAGCGAAATAGATCAAGGCTCCCAACTTTAATCATCATCTTCGTCATCTTCATCATCATTTTCCTCCTACAAAAAATAAATAAAAACAATATAAAGTTGCATACAAAAATTTCTTTCCTGCAAAAATAATTTTATTAACGAGGATGAGAAGACGGATTATAGCTTTAAAAGTGTTTTTGAAATAGTATGGTTTATGGTTGATACTTAAGAGGCACCAACAATATGCTTTCATAACAATGAGAATCATTAAAAACTAGATATAGATTCTGCGTGTAGATCACAAACCGTATGATTATGTTAATGAATATCTTTACGAAAAAGGACGTATAATCTAATAGACGAGAAATTATTATACGATAAGCATACTATTCCGATAGTATAATAGATTATTTCTAATGAGACACATGTATTACACTCTTTCTCAGATTTATTTCTCTTTGTACCCATATATTTCATTGTTTTTTCTCTTACACATGTACAATTTTCTTTGGAGTAATACTCAAACTTGAAACATACGCAATAATCCCAATGATTCCCATTGGTAACTCCGTGCTAGGAAGCTGTAGGTGGGATGCTTTTCAAAAAAATTATATTTCTATCTTTATTTGAAGGGGAAATAAATCATAGGCAGGAAAAGGATAAAATTTCTATGGAACTATAAAACTGACCCAAATCACTATCAGTGCATTAACTTTTTGCAGAATTAGTAAAATTCTGTTTGCTTCACAAAATTGATTAACGTCGACACTTGAGTACTAAGGATATCCACTTCCATGATAAAGTCTAATCACCAACGGTGCACTAATTATTTCTTCATTTCATCAAGTTATGAGACAACCAGACCTTAGGAATTATAAAATTTTACACACACAACTGACAAAATAATCAAAAACATATCAAAATAACAAATTCAAGAAATCAAAAGTTATCCAAACTACCAATAAAAACTATTAACCTACCCAAATATGACAATGTTCAAATTTAGATTTTTGTAGCTCTTACTTTGATAGGTAATATGTAATCTGCTTCACTTAAAACTTAAAATCTAATCAAGCATCAAAAGACTCCAATCAACTTTCAGAGCAAATTTCACCATACCTTAATTTATTAACAATATTAAAATTGCAAAGGTTCTATATAACCCCAAAAGAAAGGTTAGGTATAAAACAATTCCATTTTCAGATAACTACCACAAGATCAAAAGAGTACTGCATATAACAAGCATACTCTCATGAAATACCTGTGTTTTATTGATCTACATAAGTTAATAAACAAAGCTAACTTTACCTTAAATTTAAGTGAGAGTGACCTATGTCATCCAAGTCTTTGCTAGTATGATAAGTAATAAAAAAAATATGAACACATTGTATAGTTACTTTCCTTCAACGTAACAAGTCAGATGGGCAGAAAAACATGCAAATGTCCTTGAAGTACATCACTGAAACATGTGTTGCAGAGATGCAAGATGACCAAAGATCCAAGCCTTCAATTAGGTTGGGAACAATCATGCATCCATGGGCAGACAATCAAAGCATTGCACTGCAGTGCTATCAGTTGTTAGTTGTTACGAAGAAAAGCTAACCTCTTCACTGTCATCATCTTCTTCATCATTGACTTCAGACTTGGACCTATCTGATTCTTCATCACCATCATCAGCATGGCTTTCCTACAAAGAAAGAAAAATAAAAAAAGAAAGATAATCATTAGGAAGAAAAAAATTTAGAATAGTCATGACTGGAAACTTGCTAATCGACAAAAACCTGCTTCTTGTTGTAAGATAACATTTGTTTGTCATAGTCACTCTTTCTTTTTGCAGCTTTGGCTTCATAGGGAGCTTTTTCCTGAAGAGAGAGAAGAGAAAGAAGCAGCTCAAGGGAAAAACCTAATTCAGTGGTGATTTACTATATATATAAACAAGCGGTAACAAATACAAGAATACAGATTTTGCACAATCAATAAGCATAGTCGCATGAATAACAATAAATGACTGAGTATATAACAGAAACTTGTAAGGCACATAAATTCCAGAGAAAACACTATTATCAACGGCAAATGTAACCACCTAAACAATACATGATCTTTTCTACTACCTCAAAATTCAAATTTCAATATCCCTACTTTCTGGAAGGAGAAATACATACAGCTTTACTCATTGATTTCCACTTCTCCCCTCCTGCTTTACCAACCTGTACTCATATAGCAAGCAATGTAAGGTTCAACTAAAAACTTAAAGTAGTAAAGTTGCAGAACGGTGTAGAACTATATCAAGATATCCTTAAGCACAGATCACTTCTTACAGCAGCTACACCTTTCACATTAGGATGTTCACGCTTATATATTTCCCTGAACTCTTCTCTGCAGTATTACCAATGAAGCTGGCATGAGAATCTATATAATTCAAACAAATGCTGGCTAACTAGTGTAACCGGTGCAAACAAAATAGTAGCCAAAGAAGATTAAAAAGTACTAATTAGATTTCTTACAAGAACACAAAGAAAGCGCTAGCAGGCCTCTTCGGTTTGTTAGGGTCCTTTTTCGCCTTCTTGTCCTTTGTGGAATTTTTTGGGACGCTTTTCTCAGCCTTTACAGCAGCCTTGCGTTTTCCAACTTTTCTAAATACAGAACAGAAGAACAAATCAATCAAAGAATATCCTTCATACTTCAACCAATTTTTTTGTTTCATGAATATATGACAAAATAAGTGACAAGCTACTCCTCATTATCTATACCCATTCAGGCTCCTACATACTTCTAAATACAGAACAAGACCAATTTTTTTGTTTCAGAGAAAATCATCCTTTGATCAGCTAATCATTCAGGCTCACAGTATTAGTTATGTAAAAGTGAACTAATTGGTAGAGTGGAAAAATTCCCATGGTAGCACAAGTTTCCTCCACCTGAGCACTCACAGTCCCAACAAAATAAAATAAAATAAAATAATGCATATGCAGCTATCCTTTACATAATAAATGCCATAAATGATTACCATATTCTTCATGTGAACATAAAAAATATTAACTCCCCAGCTCCAAACAAAAACTTGTTCTTTAGACTAATTTCATATCAGGATAACTAATACTTATCCTATGTAATTAATGCTCAGGGAAGAAAGGCATGCAAAAGGAACACACAAGATGCCATTGAAAGCCGGATCCACACCAACTAAATTGCTTTTACTGTTTTATTAAGTGTCTGGTTTTAATGGGATAAATACAAGAAATTTAGCGCTGCTAATAAACTAGTAAAGCAACAAAAACAAAGAGCGACCTATCATCAACTGGCTTCAAAGCTTCAGCAGTTTCCTTCTTAGTTGCACCCTTTCCCTTCCCTCCCTTCATCCTACGGATGGTGAGCTTGCTGCCATGGAAGTAGATAACAACTGTGCTTAGCATAAACCATAACGGAAAGCAACCACATAAGCAAGGCTGGTTATCCACAAACAGCCACGAGAAAAAGAAAAAATAGCAACTTCAACAAGGAAGATAACATTCCAGAATAAAGCTAACTGTCAATCTAATAAGGCAAAATGTGGAAACCTTCATAAAGATGAGCGAAATAAAAATATGGTAAAATAATCACATTCTAAAAGCGCCAATGAACTAAAAAAATAACCCAATCAAAAGCGAAAACATCAAGGCAAAGAATCACGTTTTCTAAACCTGATCAAATCAATACTCCTTCAAAAATTCGAGCTAATTAATTTCAAGCTGCACCTCACAAGTAGGGCCGATCTACTGTAGCCGACACAAGATCGCACAATTCTAGACCGTGAAATAAAACTAAAACCAAGCTTCCTATTAGGAAAAGGAAGTTCTTCACAAAAAGAAAAATCAAGGACCAAGGCTAAAAGGTAGAGGATATCCAACTAAATAACAGAAATCATAAGGAAAAAGAGGAAAAAAAACAGAATTAAAAGTTCATAGACGAATAAAACAGTGGCAAGAACTCCATCTTTCCACAATAACTAGGGAACCATCTGCAACTGGATCACAACCAAAGAACTAACCCCTGATCTCGTAGTAAGTTGGAACAAAAACCCTAACACATCAAATCCGGAAAAACAAAAATCATCAAAGCGAGAAGAAGGATAAACGCTGACCTCGGGAGCAGGGAGCAACCAGAATCCGCTCGGCGCCCTCGCGAGAACGAACAGACGAAAAAAAAAAAATCAACAGAGCGAGCGAGCAGCCGAGGCCGAAAGAGTGCGAGAAATAATGGGAGTACAGGCTACACAAGGGCTGTAGGGCACCGGCTCAGCCGGTGGTTTTTCACCATTTGGAGCACCACAGAAGCCACAGAGAGCCGCTGCACGGGTTACCACCGGTCGCCCTGCCACGGGCCAGGCCAAGGCCGGCGGCCCTGCAGATATTTTCTGAGGGCGTCATCGAGACGACACGTGGCGTGAGTTGGACCCTTTGATGGGTAACTCTGGTTTAGCATGGTTGACCGGCCGGTCTAAACTCCAGTTAGGGATTAAAAAGCTCCAAAAATGAAACCGAGCCTGAAGAATCGCTGAGTCGACTCAGTAGCTCAACTTGCAAGGGAGACAGTGATGGGCCCGTGGATTTATTCTGCCCAATGTCGTATTAATCTGATGAGGTTGGATTGCCCAAGCCGTTGACCGGGTCGACTCGGTAGTCGTATCAGAATTTCAGAACGAGTTAGCTCTCTAGTGCTCACTGAGGAAAGTATGGCACCAATTTAACGTTTAATTAAGTACAGTTATTAAGTTAACTTGGGCAAATAAAATGAAATAAAGTAATTTAAAGAAAATAATTGAATCATGATTGAAGTTTTCATCTGTTTACTAATTATTATAAATTTTACATAATTTTTAATAAAATCTCACTGTATTTTAAATTCTAAATTTTAAAATTATAATTAACATTCAAAGCATTAACTCAAATATTTTAAATTATTTTAATATTTGTTGACATGTGGCTCTAGCGCTGCATCATAGCCATACACGTGGTGCTCCTTCATCTTGAAACATCATGCATTAACCATTGAAGCTGTGTTTGCCTCCAAACATCGTGAGTGATGTTTGAAGCCTTCAAACATCGTGAGTGATATTTGGAGCCTCCCAAACATCTTGCATGACCGATGTTTCCAGCTCTCCCAGCTACATCGAGCACGACATTTCTCAGCTATACCTATCGCTGTCAGCGTGCTCTGGCCGCACCGTTTTCAATGCAACATGCTTCTTCCAGATACGCAAACTAGGGGCCCGCATGCTCCAACCGCTGCAAGTTCCCATAAGGCGCGGACCCCAAGAAGACAAACTCTTCATCCATTGTTTCCAGCCCCTCCAGTGGCCAACAGCGGTGGGACCACCAGCATGGGCTCAGCATTTTTTATACCTTTTTCCCTCCGGAAGACCCGAGCGGAGGTCTCCTTCCACCCGCCTATAAATATCCTCGAACAAAACTTCAAAGAAAGAGGAGAAAAATGAAGGAGGACGAGTCGCACAGAGATCTTCTTCTTCTTCTTCTTCTTCATTTCCTCCCTCTGTTCAGGGGAGCCCCTTTTCTTTCTGAGCTCTAGTCATGTTTGTACTTGGCCCAAGCGGCCTCCTCTTTGAGATATAGTTAAACGTTTCAAGCTCGTCCTGGTGGACGTAGGAGATTTCCTCCCTGAACCACCTTAAACCTCTGTGTGTTGCTCTTGATGCTCTCTCTCTCATCTAAGCCTTAATCATCAGGCTTAGCCATCTGCGCGACGCCATCTCTCCGGGCTCTCTCTTTTTTTCGGTATTTCTTGGGATCCCCTACATCTTACGTCAACAATATTAAATCTTATCTTTTAAAATATAAATTTTAGGCCCTAAAATTTTAATTTTTAAAAATTAACTGTATATATAATTAATTTTAACTTCAAACTAATAAGATAAAAATTTCTATTATGAACGTATAAATAATATACAAAAGAGTAAAGTTCATGAAAATATTATAAAAATTTATTTCATAATTATTTTTAAAAAATTTGTGTAAAATCTATAATTTTGATTTGAATGTATTATATGAAATTATCTCAAAAAAACTACTTTTAAGTTATTATCAAATTTTGAATTCCTTCTAAAATTTTGAATTCCTTCTAAAAGCATTTCTATCATTTTGAACCCACTATAAAAAAAATTAATATTTTAAAGCCGATTCACTTAAATAAATTTATCAAATATATATTTTTTCAATTAAAAAAAGTTGAATCTAAGCTTCAAGTAGTTATGAAGCCAAAAACAACAACATAGATTCAAGCAAAGCTACTTATTCAAATTAAATCCAATTCTACCTATTTTGAAGCCGAATTTTCTATCAAATAAACCCTAAATCCCCTATGTGAAACCATCTCAAAGATAATATTGGGAATGACACTCTTTTCTCTCTTTCAACAAGTGGATTCATGGCAGTTATTTGTTTAACATTTTTGATAATATTTTAATATTATGTGTCTTAAATATAGAAATATTATTCGATTTGACCTTAAAGAATTTGTGTGATTTAAATACTTTCCATGAGGTCATCTATCTCAATACCAATTTAAGTACATATAACTACAAAATTTTCTATTATTAGTTTCATAATTTTATTTTAAAATATGCTTTTACTGTTTAACATCATATTATTTATTTATATAACTAAAAAACTCTCATTCTTTTCTGATATGATATCATTTACTCTTATACCCCACTCATTGCACATCACCCAGACTCGAAGCCCATCAAAAGCTACTTTTTATTCCAGTGATTTTCTTCTCCTAAGACATCATCCGACAACCACTACTCGTCATCTTCAGCCACAGGTCATCACAGATACAAATCTTTTGCCTTTTTTGTCATCATTGGTAACTAACTCACGGCAGAACTTGAATCAAAGATCTTTTTTCACTCATCTCTCGACTTACACAGCCCATTTCACCGAGCTCTCTCCCCAAATAACCAGATTTGAAGACCTAGTTTTCATTATATCCATCAAACTCTCCCTCCAACTCATCTCACTCTTTACTTTCCTAGTTGATGTTGGTTTGATTCAGGAGGAAAAACCTCTGTACTGCTCTTTATGCTTTGCAGTTTGCAGGCATTTCTCAGCAAACTCAAAATGATGGCCTTCCTCCTCAAAAATGGCAACTATTATAATCTGATCTGGCTTTAATAACAATAATAAATAAATAAATTTTTTAATTATTTTATATAAATTTTAACATAAAAAATATTATTTTATTCTACATACTCAATAATTTTTAATAAAAATATCAACTTTATTTCACATTTTAAACCAAAATACTTGATCTAAATATTTTGATCTAAAATATAAAATTAAATTAATATTTTTATTAAAAATTATTGAATATATAAAATAAAATAATATTTTTAAATTAAAATTTATGTAAAATAATTAAAAAATTATTTATTATCATTAATATTATTTTTTTAATTAGAACTATTTTGATTTTTGTCGAACAGACAAAGAAATAAGTTCTGGTGCTAAATCAATCAATAAATCTCTCTGAATTCCTGTGATCACGAGGAATATTATAAGATTAAATTCTCACATCAACACAATAAATTGCGCTTCTTTCATCTTGATTTTTAGCAAAATACACTACTCAATATACTCTTATTACAACTATAAAAAATCATTAGGCATTACGAGTTTTTTTCCCTTAAATCATTCCTATTCAACTACATGAAATCATTCAACTAATTTATGCATAATCCACTCTTCCTATTCCTAATCATTCAATTCTTAACAAATAGTTTCATGACCAACTCTTCCACACTCTAAAGCAAGCTGATCATCAGCTATAAAATCCCTTCTCAAACATACTTGTCTCTATATTTTGGCTTGCTATCTCTGTCAAAATTACATTTTACATTAACCATGGTTTGAGTATCCGAAGGACTGAAAACTGAAGAGTGGAGATTACTTTCTTCCAGCCATTTGAGGTGGTTCTCTCTGAAATCCAAAGTGCCTTTCGAAAGCTCTCTCTGCTAACTCTTCAGTATAAGGTCTAATCTTGACCATTGTCAGCAAGTAACGGCTATAACGCGTGCTAAGAATCTACTCACAAGAAGCTGTAAGTGTGAAACATGGATGTCCAGGGAACTGGGAATCGGCGAGACCTTCCTCCCTGATGACAGGGAAGAAGAAGATTTGCCTGCCGCCCAACACAAGCATCCTCGCGGCAAGCTCGAGGAGATCATGCATGCACTCAGCCAGGCTGTATGGAGCAGTCGATGGTATGTGGTCTATCCGTTTCTCATCAAGTACTGTATATGGCCCTACTATACCTTTGAGTAATTTTCTGCCACTGGATTTGCAGCCTCCAGCGTGAATACCATAAGGTGGATCACATATTATAGCATCAAATACCTACATGGAGTAGCATAATATAGATTTTTAGCTTACTAAAGTCATCAAGCTAACTATAAGAAAAAGATTTAAAAAAATACAATATTTTTTAACTCAATTTGAAATCATATATAAAATCTAAGATGAAAAGATTCACCAAACAAACAACTTAAAATTCTACTTTAAGTTATGAAACAAGTTAAGAAAAGAAAACAGAGCAAAATCAGATATAAGCCATATACTTAACCACTGTGGTATAGTGGGAAAGAACAAATCCAATGCATATATAATAGCATATTAGTATGCACAACTATGAATACAGTATTGTTTTCATCAATACTAATGAAATTTGCCAATTTTTATGTACTTTGAAAAAAAAGAAAAAATAAGAAAATTGAATTTTTTTATAGATATCTGAAAAATTATCAATAATTATGTTCTCTGAATCAAGGATAAAAGGTTTTCTGCAAAGTTCTATAGGCTTTGTTAAATGCTATAAAATGAAGATTTATAGAATTTGAAATAGTGTCAATGCATTAATAACTATTGATAGACAGGTACAGCCCACAATTTGAACCCATCATTGGCAGAGCTGTTTGTTTATATTGTCGAACACGTCTTCGGCTCTAATGTTCGTCTCCATTGTTCGGGTAGCTTTTCAACTATGAACAAAGATATTAGCTTGAGATCAATAGGTCCTGCTAATTTGGACCTTCCACCTGGACTGTTGAGATGAGCTGAATTATTATTTCGTAATATGTATAAGTTTTTCCAGATCTTATGTCTTGGCCAAGAGTTGCTCCATCTTTGAAGAACTTTTAAGGTCCATTCAACACCCTTGGTTATAGTGGCTATAGGCCTGTATCAACTGCTCTACTTCATTTGCTTCTAACAATCGAGTGAGTAGCCTTATAGGTGCGCCAAGCATTCTCAAATCTCAGTCCCCTATAGGTATGCATTATAGCTAGCAATGAGTGGATAGTGATCCAATGCAATTCTAGTTAGGTCACTGATAGTGGGCATTGCCATCAAGCCAACATGGTTGGTGCACTGTCGAGCATTTCCCAAATTCTTCTATTGCCTTGAATTTTTAAAAAATAAAAATTGATATGCCACACAGCGTATTAAATATATATCGGTGGAGTATCAGTGAGTATTGATATCTGATATGAATACGATACAGATACGTTATACATCACGAAGTATTGGTGCTTCGTAGTTGATTATATTGTCATCTCACACCAAGATTACTTCTCCTGACATACCTTATGAAGTAATGGCTTTATAGTTTCATCTCCCCTATAATTTATCAATAGTTCTCCTGCTAACAGAGCTTAATTTAGTCTTAAACAAAAACAATCAGCCTGGTTTGTGCATACGAATTACATTGGCAAGGTAGGCATGGGAACTCCTTTTCTAGGGTCCTCTGCATATCAAAAAAATTATATTAACAATAAGATAGCTAGTCCTTTCCCACTCTCCTCATGCAATTGAATCCTACTATTATTGTTCCTTCTCTTTCTCTTCTTATGAGGGTGTCCATCATGTCTTCCATTTCATCAATTTAGTTTTTATTAGCTTTGCTTCTAGTTTTGACTCCATTTTTTTCCAGTATTCCACCTGCTTTAGACTCCTTGGGCTCCTATCAGCTTCTGATTCTATTATCCCATCACTCACTATTAGTTTCTCTTTTATTATGGTGTTTTGATGTTTAAAAACTATTTTAAGTTAGCTCATAACTAATGTTTTTTTTTTAAGTTTTGTTAATCTAAGGAAATATTTATTGTTATCAAGTTGAAATAATTTCATCTCAAGCACAGACATAATTGTGATATATTAAGAATTAAAGCTTAAAGACCTTATTTATTTCCTGCTGATACTCATTTCCTGTAATTATTACTCTTCTATATCATAGGTTGAGTTTTAATTGTGTTGAAGTTGGGTAGATAGAAGCTTGAGCACATAATTCTGTAAAATTGAAATTCTACTGCCTTTGATCAACCTATTAATCAATCAAACAATTTGATCAAGCAAAGTCAATGAGCAATCACTGCTTGATTGATCAAAGTCAACAGCTTCAGAAAAAGAACCTAGTTTGATCAATCAGTTAATTGATCAAAGGCAGTAAACCCTTAAACTTAATCAATCAGAAATGTCTTGTTAGCTGTGATCTTTACAGGTATTGATCGATCAAAGCAATTTAATCAATCAGCTGATCGTTCAAACATGGCTAGAAACTAGCCATTAGACTCTAATAGCTAGCAGCTTGATCGATCACTTGATTGATCAAAGTTGGCCAGCCTGGAGGTTTACTAGCTGTTGAAGCCTCCCCTATTTAAGGGAGTTGGTTGCCTTCTTAGCTTTCTTCTTGGCATTTTTGTACATTTAAGAGCTCTCACAACTCTCAGGGCTCGTTTGGTTCGAGCTTTGAAATGTAGTGGGGATTAATTGTAGTATATAAGTGGTAATTTCAACTCTAGTCGTTTGGTTGAAGTGTTGTAAAAAAATTCTCGTTTGGTTAGAATATGAATGTATTGATTGAAAATTTATATTGTTTGGCAAAAATGGAAGCACTTCAGTGGGTTGTACTCGTTTGGATCGAGCTTTGAAAAAGACAAAAGAAAAAATAAATTTAATTTATTTTTTCTAAACATAAAATGAAGAAAATTTATTTTTAAATTTAAAAAATATGTAAAAAGTGAAATAAAGTTAATTCTAATAAAAAATTGTGTAAGAAGTGATATACATGTAATTGTAATATTGGATGTAAAATAAAATTACTTTTCGCTGTTGAAATGTATGTTGAGTCAAACAAAATACCTTGATCCAAAACACAAATGGTAAAATTTATTTGTAACTTCACAAAATAAACAGTATGTAGCATCCAACATAAATATGAATATTAAATTTAATTTTCTTTCTCATATTATACACATCTAAATATTAAAATTTTTTAATTATCCCTGGAATGTAAAATAGAAATTTTATTTGTCTGTTGCAAAATGAAATACTCGAATAAAGTGCCAATTACACAAAACAAATAAGCAGAAATTTCAGAAATACTGTGCTACAAATACATTATACTATATAAAAGAATTTAAATTACATTGTATGATTGCGAAATCAAATAACAAAAAATAGAAACATAATTACGTTAACTTCTCAATAAAATGACAAATATGTAACATTTTTTATAGAAACCAACCAAATTAATATTTCAGTTAATGTGAATAATAACATATAAACTTATTTCACACAAAAGAAAAGGATTACAATCTGGTGATACTTTAAACATGACACTCAAGACAAACTTCAGATGCTGGTAGGCCTTTGGTCAACTCAACAATCACCATTTTTTCATCTGGAAAGCCACACCGAGGCTGATGTAGATTTGTAGGTAACTGAATGTTGATTAACCCTACTCCCAAACATCAAGCAACTTGATGAATTTTGACACCATCGACTTCACCGGAGTTGCAATGTTTCCGTTCGAACGCTCTCATTTGCCAACGACAGCAACAGAGCTGCCACCAGTTTCTGTATCACAGCAATGCAGACAATAATAGAACAAACAATCAAGCAAAGATAAATAAAATCTTGTAAGCTCAGAAAGAAAGAAACTAACTAAAGTAAAAAAACATACCTTTCACTATCTAGGATCAACTTACTAGATTTCGAAGGACGAACCATCTTACAAATATGCTTTATTAACTTGAAAAGAAAATCTCAAAATATATGAAGTAGATATTTGCATAGCTGTGTCAAGGCATACGTCTAATATTTATTAATAAAAAAGTGAAATAATATTAAAAAAATATAGTTGTGGCATCAGTTTAAATAATCATTTGTGTTGCACCTCCCATATTTATGCCTTTCACTTGCCTGAAATATACATACTATTTTAATAGATGCCAATAATTATATTCCTACATACCTTACATTAAAATTATGACATAATAAAAGAAAACTTTTACCATGCAAATATTTAATTAATTACATATTCTACCAAAAGATATGCGTCTAGGCATTCTTCTGTCAACCTTGCTTGATATTGTGCCCTGGCTATAAAACCAACCAAAAATGCCAAAGTAAATTTAGGTTTACGGTGCAATGGGTTCGATATATCATTCACCACCTGATTGGGTATTTCAGTACAATCTGCTTATTTCGTAATTAACTTTCCGTATAAAGCAGATTTTTCTTCAGCTTCCTCTATTGATTTGACTTTGAAATATACCGCACCCAGGTATTTATGCATCATTGCATAGCACTCTGCCCAGCTTTGGAAAACGCCTTCCTTCCGTCATCTAAGTACTAGGTACAAAGGCATCTTGCAACATTATCAAACTAAAGTTAGAAATGCTAATAAACATGAGCAAATTAATGCAAAAAAAATAACATTAATTTATAATATAGATAAAGAACTTTAGGTTAGCAAAGCCGTGTTAAAGTTGCAGTTGTAGACATTTAGTTAAAAAATCTACTAAAAAAAAGTAAAAATACATTAAACAAATAAATTACACCAAACAATGTATCATGAATAAAAAATAAGTAATTTAAATAAAAATTATATGTCATACAATTCATTAATCATATTTCAGACAAATGCAGAAAAAAATATTATATAGAATAATACAATGCATTGTTAGCTTTGAGTTTAACGCAAAAATATAAAGAAATATTATATTTTGGTAATGTCAAATAGAATACGCAGATAGTTACAAACATATATAGCATAGCCAATAGGTACAAGAATGAGTCGATACATATAAATAAACATAAATAAAAATGCATATGATTGAGACATCTTGTTCCAACACAGTTGTTTGAAGTTATAGAAAATAGAGTGACTGACAAATTGTGCAACAGAATAAAGTTAACTTCAAGTAGAAGAAAGTAGTAGTAGAATAATACAAACTTGCTTCGATGTTAGGTAAGATGATAATTTCCTTTGTGTCTTGCAAAAACCAAAAAGAGTAGCTTCAATGTTGTTGCTTCTAATGACGCCCTAAAACATTCATATTTATTGAATTAACTCATGTAAAAGAAATTTAAATTCTCACCATAAACAAAACTTTATTGAAATTTACCTGCATAGTGCGACCACAGCAATTGTGTCATATCAAACTGCAATTTTTTTCCTTCAATCTCATTGCCAACTAATTAATCACTTTCACTTTCGTCATCAATATAATCAGCAAGCAAATCAATTACCCTTTTTAAGGAATTATCAACTTCTTCTAACTCTAAATCATCATTAACTTTTAACACACCAGTTAATATATTGTGCAGCACACAACGTGCCACAATAATTTTCACTTGTGCATCAAAGGGGTAGGGCAGCATATCCCTTAAAATTTTAAACCGAATTTTTAAAACACCAAATGTTCTCTCTACTACATTGTGAAGACTTGCATGCATGTAATTGAAGAGCTCCTCTAGACAAGAATAATTTCTACGACCACGCCTTTCCGTACGAACAAAGCCAAATGATATCGTTGACCTCTATGAGGGGCTATAAACTTTGATGTATTGGCATATCCTGAATCAACAAGGTAGTACTTACCTGATGAAAAAGTAAGATTATTTCAGATAAATATAATTTAATTTGAACATTACTAAAATATATAAAATTATCATTGGGAACTGTAAAACCTTCAGACCGCAAAGCATGCCTTAACACTGTCATATCTGCTGCCGAACCGCCCCATCCTGGATTTACGAAATATATCATTCTATCAAATCCCACTACTACCATTACATTTTGAGATATAAAACCCTTCTGGTTTCTAAACTGGTCCTCAATATCTCTTCAAACATAAGCACTTATGTGAGTCCCATCAATTGCTCTAAGTGCATTCTGAAGAGCAGGATTTGAAATATGAAATTTAAATATAAAGTACAGTCGTAATATAATTTGTATAAGTACAACGATTGTATAAATTAATTTCTTACCTGAAATACGGGGTCATATCTACTTCCAACAATAAAACGATCAAGTTCTGATGAATTTCGAGGTTTAATAAATAGTGAACTAACATTATAAATCTCATCCAAGACTTTGTTTAATACTCTACTAATAGTCTTGTTTGAATGTTGTAGTAACTCACAAACCTCCCAGACTGCATCATGATGACCCACTATTTTTAAAAATATTGCTAACTACTCTGCACTAATCATATTTTTAGTGCTATACAATACTCCATTGTCTTCAAACAATTTCACGAGCGCCAAAAAGTGGCGTGGTTCAATGCGAAATGCTTGCTTCGCACGTCCACTGTGCCCATTCAGAAAATCAATTATGTACTCATGACCTGTAAATGATCGTGTGTACATAGGTGTTCGTGTAGATGAAGTCATCTTACTATCCAAGTTATTCGCTTCTTTGAAAATGTATTGATCTATACTATCTTCAAGTTGATCTTGCATCATAGATGAGTCCATAGAAGAATCAGTCGAAGTTGACTCCATTTTTTATGCTTATTCAATCTTGCTAGGAAACAACAGAAAAGGTTGAAGCAAAATGTAGGAAATCTGAATCACAAGCAAAATATTGTAATATTTTTTTCACAATAAAGAGATGGAGATAATAAACTTTGAAATTCAATATTAAAAAATAAGATCAGTTGTTCATCCAAAACAAGTTTCAACTTTATAATAAAAGTAAATAGATTTACAGACAAATGATTTGAGTGAAAGATATGCAAAAATATGCTACATTACATACGAACAATATAAATGAATCAAGTAATACATACAACAAGTCACTGTACGTAAAAACTAACTGGAGCACACACGTTCTACATTCATAAATTACACAGAAAATAGTGATCTATGTACGAATAAAGACAAAAAAACTAGCATAACTTTCATTTAACAACCAATAACAAAAATTTAAGTTCAAAATGTACTCAATATAAAGTAGACAATCTTACTGGTGCTTCAATAATATATATAATGCAACCGTCAGAGATGATAAATGCAATATTATAAGGGCCTAGCCCTTTCATATTGCATTCAAAGAACCATGTAAAACCTGTTAATATCTTATTACAATACTTCAACAACATAAAGTTCTAACGAATAGGAAGAAGAATTTGCAAAGAAGTCTAAATCCGCTGCTTCATAATTGCATTTTTACGTTCAAATGCAATTAATTTAATCCATACTGCCAACTGTCATCATCCAAACCAAGCAATGTAATCTTCAAATTGTCATCTTTGGCGACATGTTTTAATGTAATGGCTCTTTCTTCGCCTGTAATAGAAGCCAAAGTGGCCAACCGTTCTATGCAAGAACGGTTGCATTTTTTGTGAATTTAACTTTAAGTCAATCCTCATGCCATATAAACTTGTGTACTCAGAATCTATTTCTAATTTTGAAAGTCCTACACTCTTCATTGAATCCTTGGTTGACCTAGAGGCAGTTGAACGTTTGTTGGAGCCAATTTCTTCGTCATCATCCTCACTTTCTGCTACACGTTTCCCTTTCTTTTTGGATGATGAGGGTTTGAATGACTGTGCTGTGCTGGGTCTCAAAATATCCAATAATTTCAAATAAAGTGGACACTTCGTTTCCCAACATGATTTATACTTTGAATCTACCTGCAATATTTGAATGTCTTACAAGATAAAATAGGTACGAAAACCAAAAAAGGAACGTGCAAATTAATACAGATCTCAATAATAGCTTCTCACCATGAATCCTCCATATCTACATAGCCTTCTTCTTTATTGAATTTCATCCATCATATTAGAAAAATCATAAAATTTTCTCCAGTTATCTTTAATACTTTTCCAAGTATTCTTTCTTAACTTTGTTATTTCGTGGGGTCTGCCACCCATTGCATTGTATCTACTAATAACACGAGGTCATTCATTAGTTACTGGCCCCCTTAAATTACACAGTTCATTCATTTTGGACTCCCACACAGCTAAGATCAACTTCTCCTTATCAAGTTCAGAAGACAGCATTGCTTCTCCTCCTTCAACTTTAATCTTCTTGCTAACATTCGCCTTTTTCATCTGCTTCCCACTGTCCTCATCACTTTCAATCAAAACTGGGTTGAATGACTTACCCTGCTCTGTTATGTTTTTTCTTTTTCTTGTTATGTAAGACTTGATTTCTGTAGTGACAAATATGATAAACGATATTATATAAGCTCTAAAGTAATGAATAATATGTTGAATAACAGTTCTACAATGAAGGAATAACGATATCTAAAATAAAATACAATAGTATGTGCGCTTACTTACGACAAAAGTAATCGGTAATTAGTCTTTTGGGTTTTTTCTTGGACCACTTTTTCACTGTGGTAGACTCACAATCTGAACATAGTGAGCCTGGAGTCATCCTTCAACGCAATCATTACATATTCACAATTCGTAATGAAATTATAAAAATGCTAATGAAAAAACTTACAAAAACCTGTATAATGTTTTCCGGACTCAAATCAAATATCAAAAATTTCAATAATAATTATTTTCAGTACCATCATACAATTGCTATACGTAATTGTTATACATCAATACTACAAAATAACTTGTTCTTTGTTTCTAAAAATGTATCCAAAATACAATATACTATTTCTAGATAAAGATAATATTGACCTCAGGATCCAATAAAAATTTGATCATTGCTTAAAAGAGAAATACAAATGTGAGTTCGATACATAAACTCATAGCACATTGAATTATGAACAGATGCAAGCGTTTTCCGACTGGATAGCCCTTGTATGTATTCAGCTTAGATATGTGCTTCAATATGGAGTAGAAATTTAAAAATTTTTCGCATCATGTCTGAGTCAATACAAAGCACAAATGTAATATTTTCACATAAAGATTGTGTTGACCCCAGCATAAAAAAAACTTGATAATTACTCAGAAGAAAAATGCACATGTGACTTCAATACATAAACTCAGAGCATATTAAATTATGAACAGATGCATACATTATCAAACTGAATGCCCCACTTATGTGATCAAGTTAGATATGTGCTCGAATATGGAGCATCAATGTAATTAATTTTCTCATCATATCTGCTTTGAGCAGATCCAAAACACAAATATAATATATGCAAATAAAGTGAATAGATACCACAAAAGCTAATGTATATTCTCCAAGAACAACTATAGCGAAAAGTGAAGTCATTTTAATGGAGCTATTAAAAGAAAAGAAACTTTTTTGACTCAGGAGCATAAACTTCATCACCAAACTTTGCTCTATGCTATGCAATTCCTTTCCCTCTGCCAATTTTCACATTCTAGATCCTATAGCACAAAGAGCAGGAAAGACAGTTTTTTTTTTTGACGATTTCAGCTTGTGGCTAAGGACTCACCAAACAATCACAAATTAGAGATAATACATGCTAGAAATTCAACAGAGCAAATACAGAGGTCTTTGCAAAAACTCTTTTAGCAAATGTTCATCATTGTCAAATCAAAATATAGGAAGGCATGAAAGGCAATCAGAAATCAGCCAACACAATATCCTTTAACCAAATGCTCTTCATGGCTTCAAAATAAGGAAAATCAAAATTGACCAACTGAATTACCAAACAACCACAGATCAGGATATTATTGTAGTACAAAATCTACTGATCAAACAAGGAGGCATCCAGGATAACCATTTTAAGCAAAATACTCATCATCGTTAACCAAATGTATGGTAGCTTCAACTCAAAAAAATGGCCTATAGGTAAAGGACTAGAATCATGCCAACATTGACATAAGCTGAAGTCCTTTTTCTGTTTTCAAACTGCACAAGAACATGGTACAAAATCGTTTTCCTTCAGATTATAGTTATTATTGATGAATATATAGTAAAATGAAGATAAAGGTAACTTATTTAGCGGCAGTCTTTTCCACATCTCTAGGCAATCAAAAAGGCAGGATGGTGTTAATTGACAATCTTTTTATCCTGATACCTTTTGCAAGCACGATATGATTGCAAGGTTTGCTCAACAAGATCTCCAAATAAATCTTGGAGGACACGTGCATAGCCAAGATTTGAAGTTTAAAATCTTGATCAACATCAAGCAGAGGATAATACTCAAAATAACAATCCGAATTAATCTTTCAATTTAAATAAGCCGCACGATCAAACCAACAATCAAAACTAGGGACCTCTACTTTAAACCTATTAATTGGATTATTAACCTAAACTATCAGATTGGTTAATTGTTCTCTCAAATCAAGATCCATTTTAAATATAATGTAGAAATTGGTATCACTGCAGCCTCAAATCAAATAAAATAATAAATACAATGCATATATAAATGTAATATGAGACAAAAATAAACTCCATAAGATCTAAATGAGATTTTCAGCCTAAACCCTAGTCTTTTCTTTTGAAATTTAAAATTGAACAAATTCCACAAATCAAGAGTCAATTCTACAGACCAAGAGAGCAAACTTTATTTTATCCATAGCAAAGAAATATATACAATAAATAGGAATGTCCCTAAACCCACAACACTAACTTATCCAGATAAGGCCAAACAAAATCTAATAAAGTAAAAAATACATGTCACATAAAAAATATATTTAGTATATCATTTAAATAACATATCGTACATACGTAATAGCGCGCCGTTGCCAGGTCCCAAGTTCCGAATGAGAAACACAAAAGATTGCGTTAGGCAATCGACAGCCAGCGTAAAACTTGTTGAATCAATCATGACACGAATCTTTTAAAAAATTATGCTAAAACTAGGGCGTTCTCTGGAAGCGAAGCGCTGTATTGCCTGAATAAAGTGAGAAATGGGCAAGGGCAACTGCATCGGTGCCCGGGTGTAGTGAGCAAGAGTCCCCACATCATAGACAAATGCAGGTAAAAAAGCTAGCCCATCATACTAAAACTCAAGTCAGTAGGATTAAATTAAGAACTTGGAATATAGGCAGCCTGACGGGCAAATTAATAGAGTTGGTGGATATTATGATTCATAGAAAGATTAATATTTTGGTCTTGTTTGGCAAATGCCCCAAATTGAGCAAAAAAATATAATAATAATATTTTAAATTTATTATAAATTTTAATAACTTTATTTCACATTCAACACAAATTTTAACCTTAAAAATCAACTTTATTTCACATCCAACACAAATTTCAACCTTAAAATCAACTTGATTTCACATCCTACACACCTCCCAATATTAAAATAAAATTCTTTCTCATCAACTCTATAAAATAAAATATTTTCTTTTTCTTTACCCAAATTTATCCTCCAACCAAACAAGCCCTTTTGTGCCTGCAGAAAACAAAATGGGTTGAAGAGAAAGCCAAAAAAATTGATGGCTTAGGTTTTAAACTTTAGTACTCTGATAAGAATAAAAATAAAAATAGAGTGGGTATAATTCTAGAAAAGAGCTTGAAAGATCACGTAGTGAAAGTTAAGAAAAATTATGATAGAATTATACCTTTAAAAATTATAATAAATAAAATGATTATTAACATTGCAAGTATGTATGTTCCCCAAATAGGTTTGGATGCGAACATAAAGGAAAAATTTTAGAATAATTCGGAAGAATTTATACAAGAGATACCTCACGAACAAATTTATTTATTGGAAGAGATTTAAATAAATATGTAGGAAATATTGCTGAGGAATTTAATAACATCCATGGTGGATATGATTTTGGAAAGATAATTATATAAAATGGCCAAGACAAGGATAGAAAAACTAAAAATTTAATTCAAATAAAATGTATTAAAGATAAAGATCAAAAAATACTTTTCATGAAAGAAAATATCAAAAATGAATGGATGAGTAACTTTCAACAGCTTTTCAATTGATCTTACGAAACTCTGTTGACCCTTAGGCCTTCCCAAGAGGGGGGGGTGAATTGAGAATTAAAAAAAATTCAAATAAATTGTACTAACGAAAACAACAGCAGGTAAAAAGCGTACACAGTCAAATATTAAAAATAGATGAGAAGCAAGTTAAAGTTACAGCATAAAATAAGTTAAACAGAGTGCGAAAAGACAGATTGGTTGATTTTACCAAATAGATCGGATGAACAGGAACAGTGCAAAAAGCAGAAAAGAAAACCGGTTGATTTGAGCAAATAGGCCAAAACAGCTATGTCACCACAAAAACAACTCAGAACAAAAAACGTGAGAGATATGATTTAGATATTGTATAAAATAACTTTATTAAAGTAATTTGAGTTTATTTTTAAGTTAAAATCAGATTTAATAATTTTATGTATTGGTCAAATTTTACCGTAAAAGAGAAGAAAGAAAAATACACAAGCAATTGATAGTGGTTCGGCTTCCCGCCTAATCCACTCCCCACGCTCCTCAAGTGGGATTTCAATCCACTAACAAACCGACTTTTTAACGAGAACCAAAGCCAAACAAACCCGATTACAATCTCACCGGCTTTTCCTAGGAACCAAAGCCGACCAAGCCTTACTATGAATTTTTACACGAAAAAAATTCTAACCCACCTACTTTCCCACTTAATGGGAAAAACTAAACACCTCCACAAAAGGAGAGAATAAGAGAATAAAATGATGCTAGTCTAGCTAGCTAATATTACAACTTGAGTCAAAAATAAAATTACACTAGGAGCTCAATACGCGTAGAGGTTTGCCAAGAGAAAAAACTCGTGAAAACTGAAAACGAGTTACCAACAACTCGTTTAAAAAAAATCGAAAGAAGCTAGATCTTGAAGAGAGAAAATCATTTTCAAGAATTTGGAATGCTTAAGTAAGAATGTCTTCAAGTAAAAGCAAGAAAACTTCAAGAAAGACTCAAATAATCTTTTTCAAAACACAAGCTTGCCGATTTCAGAAAACCCAAGTGCAGGAAACAGAAACAGAGAACCTGAAGTTGTTTGCCAGCAGAAAGAAAAATGCAGCTTCAAGTTTTTGCTTGATTGCTAGCCAAAAGCTTCTCCAAATGATCACTTCTTCAAGAGTGTATGCAGATTTTTGCTAGGAAAGAAGTTAGGGAACACTTAGAGCTTGAGAGGAAAGCTTAGAACACTTAGGCTCTGTTTGGTAATAAGAAAAAAAAAGAAGATTTGGTTAAAATTTTTAATCATTTTTGAAAAATGTGTATGATGTGAAATAAAGTAAGTTGATTATATTAAAAATTGTGTAAGATGTGAAATAAAGTTGATTGATTTATTGAGAATTGTGTTGAATGTGAAATAAAGTGATTGTTTAATGTTGGAATTTGTGTGAGATAAGATATAAAATAATTTTTTAAGTTTTTTTTAAAATAAATTTAAAATTTTGGCCATGGCTAATTTTAGCCATGATTTTTAGCCCATTGCCAAACAGGACCTTAGAAAATTTTTTGCAAGTGAATGTTATACCAATCTGCAGTTTGGACAGCAAGAAAAAAGAACTCAGCTGAAGAAAAAAATGTCCTTAATTCAAACTAATCAATAAGAGATTGACATGTGTCCATGTCCCACCCAAAGACTAATGAGAGGAAGGCAAGAGGAGGGCATTTTGAACTTTTCGGGGCTCAAGAAACAGAGATAAAATTTAAGATTTTCTGGAGACATGTTCCAGAAAAAATGGCAGCAAAAACAAGAGAGTTGAAGTGAGAAAAAATATTAAAAACACTAATATGTGATTACTTAGTATGAGGACAAATAAAAGGATACCACATATGATTATTTTGCCTTAAAATATGCTAAAAAGGACCACCATATCTCAGCACAAGTACAAAAATTCTGAACAAAAAGATATGGGTTGGAAAACATCAACTTAATGTTTCTTCTTTTGGAAAAGGACAAAATAGGAGAAAAAAATGACTTTGAGGACTTTTCATAAGAAGGGAAAAATAACACATCACAAAGCTTTAAGAATATCAAATAATGCTTTTTAGCACAGCCAAAAATAGTGTAATAACGGTCAAATAAAATTCTGGGCGGACTGGGCGGTTCTATCCAGGCCCAGCAGAACCAACCGGTCGATTTGGTGAAATTGACCGGTTGTGCAGTTTTAGCTTAAAAGGTGAGATGTTTGAAAAATTTTTAGGCCACTAAAAAGATGGAATAAGATAACATTCTAGGCCTACTAATGCAAGTGAAAAGAAGAAGAAAACTTCTAGAAAAAAAGAGTAAAATCTCTCGGCAAACTAACGCGTTTACATTAAGTCCTATGAAGTATAAGGAAAAACAAATGGTGAGTTCCGCTTCACTTGGACTTGAGAATATCCATCTTCTAACGGACGATTAGCTTGTAAAAATGTACTTAGAAGAGAATTAGTACTAAACCTAAAGTAATTGTAATCATCAAAATCAATGGGGTTCAATAATCTTTCCCTATTTGATGATGAAAATTACTTTAGTGTGCTAAGAGGGTTTTAAAATGTATAGGTAAGTGAAAAGCTCCCCCTTAGCAATGCACTTAAATATAGTTGATAAGTAAAGTAGAGCATTGTAAATTTGAAGGAATAAACTTCCCCTGAATCAATGCACAAATAAAAAAAAATCACAGAATTATATTGCAATAAAAGTGTAAATAAATGAGATAATCACATTAACCACAGTGACTTCATCTAATAAAAATATAATAATAGATTTCATAAACAATGAACAGCACACTAACATTTATATAATTTCTCCCCCTTTGGCATCATCAAAAAGATGGCCAAAACGAAAGAGAACAAACCTAAAGGAATAAAATAAAGCTTATTTTCTATTACCATAACATAATTCCATAATAAGAATTCAAGCATAATCAGAAGCTTCACATTTATAAATGACCATAAGTCTAAAATTCGTATGAATTACAAAATAAAAAATATAACGTCATTGATAATACTACTGTTTTCATAATATTACATAAATATAATATAAAAATATATGGATAACATCACCATCAGGATTGCATAAGCAAATAACTCAGATTTGATCACTTCTTGCCCTTGGGAGAAGAGAATTTAGACTCTTTAAAATGGGATAAGATTTTAGTGCAAAAATCAGTCATATTATCTGAATTGTTGTTGACCACTTTTGCAATCTCAATCAAGAAGGCAGATTGAGAATCAATTTGAGCTTGTTGAGATAAGAAATGCTGAAGATTTCTTTCAACCTTTTCTCCTAATTCACGAAATGAGTCCACAACAAAGTTGGCAACTTTAGTTGTGAAGAGGGACTCAACACCTGAAGTGGATGGAGGCTGAGAAGTAGAAGGAGGTGGAGCTGATGAGGATGGCTGAGTTGATGTAGGTGGAAAGGAAGACTGACCAAATGTGTGAGTAGAGAAGGAAGGCTTGGGCTGACGCAATTTGAAGCTGTGCATGGAGAATTGATAGTAGGAGGCTCCAACAGTTTCAGCTGAGAAATCAAACCCAAGTTGTGCAGTAAGGTACTCACAATTTACATTCTCATAGTGCAGACTCCGCATAGAGACACTTCTCTGTGCAGCATTGTGGCATTTTTCCATTTCAGAGAGAATAATGTCAACCGTGTCTAAGGATCTCTTTTGGAGGAGGTGATATACAGCAGTTTGCTGAATATCAGTCCACTCATCCTTATGGCCTCTAACCTGAATGAGGCACTCCTGAAGGATTCTCCCAAGAGTCTTAGCACGATCACTACAGGATGTCAACTTCTCTACATGCCTGGGTAAATATTTATTGGCACCAAGAGGATTGTACTCTTCTTCAAAGCCTAAAATAACTTCAACATCAGTAAATGAGCTAGGCTTGACACCAAGGTCCGTGAGTGTGATGGGATCAGCATGAGTAGTGAAACCAAAAAATGAGATCAAATCATCATCAGTGATGGTGACAGGAGTTCCTAGGACGATGATCTCTAAGAGCCTTCCTTCTATGTCAACCTTAAGATTGGCATAGAAGTGCTTCAGGATACTAGGATAGGAGGGGAGCTTACAAGCTACCTATTTGCCCCAACCATGACGATCGATAATTTCATTTATGAAACTATCCATATCATCTCTATTTATAGGCCTCACATTAAGGACAGGGGCAGAAATTACCAATCTGAGAAATTTTTTAGCTTTTGCATCTCTGAACAGTGAGGCAGTGGGGTCATCTGCCTTTTCTTTCCCTTTGGCTGATGATCTGGTCCTTGGTATTGGTATAGGTGAAGGAGGAGAGGCTTCTACATCAGAAATAATCACCAAGGGAGGCTCCTCTATAGGCTGAGCAAAAACAGATTTGAAAGCCTAGGATCCCTTTCTAGGCTGTAATCGATCTCTGCGGCAATACTGAGAGATGGGAGGCAAGGCTGCATGTTGCGATTCTGCAGGGAGAAAAGGCTTCAACTTCTCTCTTTTGGGAAGTTGATACTCCCTTGTAGCTGCTATCTCCTGAGGCAGTCGCCTAATAAAAAGGGCGACGAATTTGCAAGGTGAGACAGTGAGCCTGCACACCACAGCCTTCTTCTGCCCTCTTAGCCCAAACGGTGGAGAACCAGTGGCCACAATAGCCAGGGTTTTCAGCCGGTCCTCACTATCGCTGGAGTCAGAGGAAGAGGAGGAAGGAGAAGAAGAAGAAAACGGCCCTTTGAATGGCCCTTCTTCTTCCAGTGGAGCTTTGCCCTTCGGCTGGCTTAAGGCGGAGCTCCCTGACCATTTCTCCTCCTCAGGTTCAGAGGAAGAGGATGAAGATGGAGGAAGCACTCGCTTCTTACCGCGCGCTATGGATGAAGGAGAAAGATGGTCGCGTTCTAGGGTTTGGCAGAGAGAGCAGAGAGTGCAAGTGAGGAATGGGGGCGACGCAATGTGTGACGGGAGGAGAGAGAAGGCGCCGGATCATTTCCAAAAAGCGCCAGGTAGCCGTTGAGTAAACGGGTTTCCCGTTTGACCCAAAGGCCCAACAGGTTGGGCAGCTCAAGTAAGTCCAACGGGCCAAGCGGCAGACAGCTCACAGTTTACCATAAAAGGGCTTAACAAATAATTGATCTATTATGTGAAATCAACCAGATTTCACAAGGCACAAGAAAAAGAAATTTGATAATACAAAGACTCACATATGAAATTAAAATCAATGGGATGAGGTGAGACATGAAATGAATCTGAATTTATTAATGGTGAGTTTTAAATTAATTATTAATTATATATATATAACTCAAAAATATGCATACATGAATATGAAATGTAGCAAGTCAAAGTAACATGTAATTGATGACATTTTATAGCAAAATATTAAAAATAAGAACCATCTAACATACCAAGTTCTCTTACAATAAAATTGAATCTTTCTTCATGTAGAGGCTTGGAGAATATATCTGCAAGCTGAAAGTCAGCAGAAACATAATCTAATGCAATATCTCCTCTTTCTATATGATCTCTAATAAAATAATACCTAATTTCTATGTGTTTTGTGCGTGAATGCTGAATCAGATTTTTCGTTAAGTAGATAACACTTGTGTTATCACATTTGATTGGTATATGGTTAAGAGTAATGTCGTAGTCAATAAGTTGATGTTCCAACCAAATAAATTGAGCACAACAACTACCAACTACTACATACTCTGCTTTCACAGTCGATAAGATAATTAAATTTTGCTTACGACTAGACCATGATACTAGGGCATTTCCAAAAAATTGCAAGTGCATGAGGTACTCTTTCTATCGACTTTGCACGCTGCAAAATCGGCATCAGAGTACCCTATCAAATCTGGTGAAACACCTTTGGATACCAAAGGCCTAATGAGTGTGTGCTTACTAAATATCTAAAGATCCTCTTAACAGCCGTTAAGTGGGATTCTTTAGGAGAAGATTGAAACCCAACACATATGCAGACACTAAATACTATATCAGGTCTACTTGCAGTTAAATAAAGTAAAAACTCGATCATACCTCGATAAAGCTTTTCATCCACATTTTTACCTTTTTCATCTTTATCCAATTTGGTGGAAGGGCTCATCGGAGTACCAATTTGTTTAAGTTTGTTCATTCCATACTTCTTTAGAAGCTCTCTAGTATATTTACTTTGACAGATGAATATGCCATCGGAAAGTTGCTTGATTTGCAATCCAAAAAAGAATGTGAGTTCTCCCATCATGCTCATCTCAAATTCCCTAGACATACACTTAGAAAATTCTTCACATAAAATTTCATTAGTAGCACCAAAAATAATATCATCTACATAAATTTGCACTACTATGAAATTATCATCATGTCTTCTTGTAAATAAAGTTGTGTCAACTTGTCCCTTGACAAAACTATTATCCATTAGAAATTTACTTAATCTCTCATACCAAGCACGGGGTGCTTGTTTCAAGTCATAAAGAGCCTTCTTGAGTTTGAAAACATAATCCGGAAAAAAAGAATCAATAAAACCGGGAGGTTGCTCGACATAAACCTCTTCTTTAATAAAACCATTTAAAAAGGCGCTTTTGACGTCCATTTGAAATAATTTAAAACTTTTAATACAAGCAAAAGAAAACAAAAGACGTATAGCCTCTAAACGAGCAACGGGTGCAAAAGTCTCCTCAAAATCGATACCTTCAATTTGAGCAAAACCTTTTGCAACCAAACGAGTTTTATTACGAACTATAACACCGGAATCATCAAGCTTATTTCGGAAAACCCATTTTGTATCAATAATGGAATGATTTTTCGGTCGTGAAACGAGTTCCCAAACATCATTTCTATTGAACTGTTCTAGCTCTTATTGCATAGCTAGAATCCAAAACTCATTTTTTTCGACTTCCTCAAATGATATAAGCTCAATTTGAGAGATAAAGGCAGAGTGAGTTACCTCATTTCGGAAAGATGCTCTAGTGCGAACACCTTGAGACGGATTACCCATAATTTGTTCTGGTGGATGAGATTCTTTGTACTTCCATTCTTTTGAAAGATCGAACTGATCACCACCATCTTGATTGCTTTGTATGAGTGCAACTATATCATGAGGTTCATCCTTTGGCTTTGCATCTCCACCTTCTAAAGAAAGCTTCTCAAACTCTACACCTTCATTAAGATCATTATCTTTACTAGAACACTTAGGGTTTAGATTCATCAAATTCAACATGAATTGACTCCTCAACTAGCATAGTTCTCGTGTTGTATACACGATGGGCTTTGCTAGTTAGAGAATACCCTAAGAAGACTGCTTCATCCGCCTTAGGGTCAAACTTACCCAAATCATCTTTACTATTATTCAATACAAAGCATTTGCAATCAAAAACTCGAAAGTGAGAAATGTTCAGTTTCCGACCTTTCCATAATTCATAAGGGGTCTTCCTTAGTACTGAACGAACAATAATACGATTCACAACACAGCAAGCCGTGTTTACCGCTTCAGCCCAAAAATACTTTGGAAGTCCACGCTCATGAAGCATGGACCGTGTCATCTCAATAAGAGTTCGGTTCTTCCTCTCGACAACCCCATTCTGTTGAGGTGTTCGAGGAGCCAAAAAATTATATGAGATGCCACGTTCATCACAAAAAGATTCAAACCATTCATTCTCAAATTCGCCACCATGATCACTACGGATAGATAAAACATCAAAACCTTTCTCATTCATAATGCGTTTATATAAGGATTTAAAACAATCAAATGCATCACGCTTATGAGCAAGAAATAGAGTCCATGAAAATCTAGAGTAATCATCAACAATAACCAAACAATATTTCTTTCCTCCTAAGCTAAGTGTCCTAATTGGACCAAACAAATCCATATGCAAGATTTCAAAGGACTTAGATGATGTTATAGCATGTTTGGACTTACAAGAATTTCTAGTTTGCTTTCCTAATTGACATGTATCACATAATTTATCTTTTTCAAATGAAATCATGGGCAAGCCCTTAACTAGGTCTGACCTAGATATCCTTTGTAGGGTATGCATACTAGCATGACCTAATCTTCTATGTCATAGCCATGAATCACAAGTATAAGATGTCAAACATTTCACATCATTGCAATCAATAGAAGATAAATCAACTTGATATACATTATCACTTCTAAAATCAACAAATATGACAATATTATCATGCTTAATTAACATTGAGATGCATCAAAAGAAATCTCATAACCATTATCATATAACTGAGAAATGCTAAGTAAATTATATGCAAGTCCATCAACCAAAAAGACCTTATCTATAGAGGTAGAGAATTTTTTACCGACTTTACCAATGCCCATAATACGCTTTTTGATATTGTCGCCAAAAGTCACAGCCTCCATTTCTTGATTTTAGCGAGATAAATATAGATTTGTCCCCCGTCATATGACGTGAACACTCGCTATCCAAGAACCATTTACCTCTACCGGTCCCGGTATGGAGGCATACCTACAAAAAGATCTCAAGTTTTGACTTTAGGTACCCAAATAAATTTGGGTCCTATAGGGTTAGTTGTAATAGTATTATTTACATGCGTTATGCCTTTAAGAATCCGCACATAAGATGTAATTCTTGAAGAAAGCATAGATCTTCTAATCATACAAGTATGTGAAACATGATCATGTTTGTTACAAAAATTACAAGAAATATGAGGCATTGCATACATGTGAGCATGAGATGAATTATTAGAACTACTTCTAATATTTAATTTAATTTTTGTACTTTGAGTAGAATTAATTTTATTTTTAATATTAATATTATGCATGCTAGATCTAACTTTAAGAATCTCATTCTCTTTAGTTAATCTACTAACATACATGCTAAGTTCTTCATTTAACTTAGAAAAATTTTCATCATGCAATATAAACTCATCAATTTTATTTTTCAATGCATTGCAAGAAAATTCACAAGATGTAATTTTTTTCAAAGAAAAATATTTATTCTTTAATTTTTCATACTCATGAATAAGATCAAAAAAAATTTCTTCTAATTCATCATATGAGAGAGTCTTTTACATTTTTTGATGATTCTTTCTCATCATCTTCATCATCTATATTGGCCATAAGACAAAGATTGACCACTTCATTCTTTTCATCCTCTTCACTTGTGCTAATATCGGAATCACTCCATGTAGCTACAAGTGCTTTCTTTTTCTTTTTTACCTTTCTTGTCTTGAGTAGAGGACAATTGAGTTTTATGTGACCTGATTTTTTGCATTCATAGCAAACAACATCTTCTTTATTTTTTGATGTGCTCTATTTCTTTTCTTTTGCCTTGAATGGCTTCTTTTAAACTCTTCGCGAAATTTTTTTCTTTTTCTTCATGAGAGCATTGAAGCGCCTAGACATCAAAGCAATTTCGTCATCAATTTTACCTTATTCATCACCACTAGAAGTGGTGTCATTATCGAAAGTAGTAGGTGAAGTGGCTCTTAGAGCAATGACCTTCTTTTTCTTGAAGCTATCATCTTCTTTCTTCTTTTTTTTTTCTCTTCATTTTCAACTCATATGTAGTTAGGGAACCTAACAACATATCAAGTTCGAAGGTAGATAAGTCACTTGCTTCAACAATCATCGTTGCTTTTGCATCATACTCCCTTGGTAAGCACCTAAGAATTTTTCTCACAAGTTCTTCATTAATAAATATTTTTCCGAGAGATATAAGTCCATTTGTGATATTAGTGAATCTTGTAAACATATCCTTAATGGACTCATCGGGATTCATTTCGAACAGTTCATAGTCATGAATCAACATATTTATCTTTCATTCCTTGACTTGATTTGTCCCCTCATAAGTTATCTCAAGCTTGGACCATACCTCATAAGCGGTGAGAAGGGTGCAAATTCAGTTAAACTCACTAGGAGATAATCCACATTGAAGATGGTTGAGTGCTCTGGCATTTAATTGTGTCATTCTTTTCTCCTCAACTGTCATCTCGGAGAATTCCTTAGGAGTAACCATATCTTCCTTCATAGGAGAGACAAAGGGCTTACGAGTTATTTCCCATAGCTCTATGTCAATTCCTTGAAGATATATCATCATCCTTCTTTTCTAAAAATTATAGTGCAAACCTTTAAAAAGAGGAGGACGATTAGCCGAAAGACCCTCACAAATAGCGCATCGGGTATGTGCATGGAAAGAGTCATGGATCGACTCTAGAATGTTAATCCTGAAATAAAAATAGTGAAAAGAACACAAGAGCCTGCTCTGATACCACTTGTTGGCCCTTAGGCCTTCACAAAAGGGGGGGTGAATTGGGAATAAAAAAATTCAAATAAATTGTACTAACGAAAATAACAACAGGTAAAAAACGTACACAGTCAAATATTCAAAATAGAATGCCAAATGAATGGAAAAAGAATATATTAATACCTATTTATAAGAATAAAGGCGATGTACAGAATTGTGCCAATTATAGAGGAATTAAATTAATGAGTCATACTTTAAAACTTTGGGAGAGAATGATCGAACAAAGGTTACGCCATAATACTAAGGTATCAGAGAATCAGTTTGATTTTATGCCAGGTAGATCTACTATAGAAGCTATTCATTTATTAAGAAATTTAATAGAGAAATTTAAGGAGAGAAAGGAAAATCTACATTTGATTTTTATTGATTTGAAAAAAGCTTATGATAAAGTCTCAAAAGAAGTACTTTGGAGAGTTTTAGAAAAGAAAGAGATTTGCACTGCTTATATTCAAGTTATTAAAGACATGTATGAAGGAGTTGTTACCTCTGTTCGGATACAAGGAGGTTTAACTAAGGATTTTCCTATTTACACCAAAGCTCAGCTTTAAGTCCGTATCTTTTTGCTTTGATTATGAAAGTCATGACTGGATATATCCAAGATGAGGTGCCTTGATGTATACTCTTCGCAGATGATATTGTCCTTGTTAAGAAAATTAAATAGGGAGCTAAAGCGAAACTCAAACTATGGAGGAATACTCTAGAATCTAAAGATTTTCATCTTAGTAGATCAAAAACTGAATATATAGAGTGCACATTTAGTCAAAAAATACTTATATTGGAGATATGACAATTGATGATTAAATTATCAAGAAGAGTGAGCACTTTAAATACCTTGGATCAATCATACAAAATAATGGTGAAATAGATAATGACGTTATTAATAGGATTCAGGCAGGATGGGCAAAATGGAGAAATGCTTCTGATGTATTGTGCGATAGAAAAATTCCATCTAAAATCAAGGGTAAATTTTATAAAACTGTAGTAAGACCAGCGATAATATATGGTGCTAAATGCTGGCCTGCAAAGGGGAAACATACAAATAAAATAAATATTACGAAAATGAGGATGCTAAGGTGGATGTATTGATATATACGAAAGGATAGAATGAAAAATGAATATATCCGAAAGAAAGTTAGTGTTGCACCAACTGAGGATAAACTTAGAGAAAGTCAACTTAGATGATTTGGACATATAAATCATAGGCAGATTGAAGCTCCCGTTAAAAAAATTGAGTTATTAGATTTTGCTAATGTACAAAGAGGAAGAGGAAAAGTGAAAACCAAAGAAGACATGACAAGAAATTATAAGAAGTGATTGTTGTGGAAAAAAAGGTAATAACTTGAATATAAGCAGTGCAAATGAAAACAAAGGATTCATGCAGCCGACCCCACCTAATAGGATTAAGACTTGGTTGTGGTTGTTGTTGTTGTTGTTGTATCGTACATATGCAATATTCTATCTACTTATAAAGGTGTTAAGAGCCCAGCATACATTCAAATACATAAAGCAACAACAGGTAACATCATAACCCTGGATGGATACCCGAACTATTTGAACAAAAAATTTGAGGGTGACATTAAATAAATTTTGGTTGAAATTCCTGGTAGGAAAAGAAACTGTTCATATTGTTGACATTTATGCTGAGAATCAAGAAGATTCTTCCCTTTAGAAGATCAACTGGTGGAATTAAAAAAGAACTGGCGCATACTAATAAAAAGAAAATAGATAGTTTACCAAACCATCCTTTAGTTTTTGCTACAGACCAATAACTTTGGGCTTCACTCCGAGGACCTGCATCCTTACGTGTTTCTCCCCAACTAAACAAAAGAAGTGCACTCTCATCTTGGGTTGCAACCTCCACTCCCACCTCAATATGTTCAACAAATGTTGCAGCTTGGCCTGGATGCTTCTGATAAGGCTCCAAGAACCATGAATCCTCATTATCAAACTTCCCACAGTTAATACTAGTGTAAATGGAATGCCCAGCAACCATAACAAGATTATGCAGATTTTGCAAAGGATATGAACCATAACCCAAATGTAAATCGCTATTCTGGTACTTCATCATCCGGAAACTACTTTCGTATATGGACAAAACAATCAAAACAACCAGTCCAAATATTAAAGACGAGATGAAAATGGCAAGCGGGTGCAGCTTATAGAAATAGCTAACTTGGTTGCCAATATACTTCATCATTCTAACAAAATTTGATGCTGAATTGTTAGGCTTCTGAAGCTTTCTTAGATTTCCAGATTCCAAATCCAAGTCCCCCCTTGCATAAGCATGAAAGGATTTGGGACTTCCTGGTCCAAATGTCAGATTGTTCATGACTGCATGGATTAAATTTCCTTACAGAAGATGTCAAGCATACCCAAATAATAAAGGATTTCAGGAAAAATTTGTTTCCTTTGGCAGGGTAACAGATCATTCAGAACAACACCCTCAGATCAAACCAGCCAACAAGCAACTTTGTTATGTCCAAAGGGAGGCCAGTCTGGAAGCTATACAACGATTTAAATGCTTGGATCTTGAGACGATTTCCACTACCAAAGTAGATCCAAACAAGTATTCCAATCACAGAAAATCAAATCGAATGCTTATGAACAGTTCGCAGGCCCAAATAAACTGATGAGAAAAGTTAATGGAATATCCAATAAATTAGTCCCCTCCACAAAAAATTAGAACCGAAGGAAAATAAACAAAAGAACTATAGTGAAACTCACCAACAAGCACCGAAAATCTGAAACTATAGGCGAATTTCCTACAGAATGTTAGATACTCCTCAATTCAGAAGAGAAATAGACATTGCGACAGGAGAAACTAAGCTTCGTTAGGGTTTCGGATAGCGCCTTGAAGCTTAAACAGCACTGGTTCCCAACGAAAGTAGGAGGAAGCTCGCAACAGCAGCGAGACTCTGCGACTGCACAGAGCCTTCGAGACTAGAGCGGGACGGGGATGTGGTCCTGTCACCGAGCTTTAGAGGCAAGATAGAAGGTAAGAAGCAGAGGTGGCGGCGGAGAAATTCACAACGGTATCAGGCGTAAGCGTCGCGACGGGTTCACAATTAGCGGCGGAGAAGCTCGCGACGGTAGAGGGCGAGTGTCGGCAGCCGGAGCAGTGCGCGACAGCCTTCACGTGAAACACACGGCTAGGGCCGTAGGACGACCCAGGGCATAATTAATTATCCAATGGTAAATTTTATCCAGGTCCCTAACAAATATATTATTTATAAACTCCAACTGTTATGAGTTGGAGAAGGGTAAAGTTATTTTTGCTATTTTAGATTTAAAATTTCAATTTAAAAAAATGAAAAAATAATAGAATTTATAAAATTCTTAAAAATCCATTGATATGTGTTATTTTACATTAGCTCAAGAATTTAAACTTTGTTAAATTTACAGCAAATTAACGATGAATTATTATAATTTATCTGTAAAAGTACTTTAGTTTATATTTTTGAAATATTTCACTTATAATATTTTTAATTATTTTAAAATTTTTTACTTGGATACATAAAGTTTAAAATAGAAACCTAAAAGAAAAAAAAATAAAGACTTAATATGCCTCTATAATTTTAATTAAAAAATTAGATGAAAGATTTTAAAAAATAAAAATTAAAGTGTTATTATAGATAAATGATAGATACTAATCAGTAATTTACTTTAAAATTTATATTGGTTGTCTCATAAAATAGATTATAGTTTTGAGATTTATATAAGATAAGAAATAAATAAATTTATATTAAATGTAAAATAAATATAAAAATATTTAATATGACGAAATTCTTGCGATAGAATACTCTGATGCTAATTACTAGATGTCACATGTGCAATATAAGTGAGCTTGAGTTTATATAATTGTTCAATTATTGGCATTCGGATGATGCTTCGATCTAATACAACAAAATTTTTCAAACTTGAGAGGGACTTATGATGCATGCTCGAGTTGCATCAGTTAACACATTCACATGCATAGGCCAGTATGAAATTGAAAGAGCTTATGTTATTAGCATCTTTGATTAAGGGTGTTAATAAGGATCGATGATCGAAAATCGAATGAATTTTAAATCGAATCGAAATCGAGTTGATCTAAATGAGCCGACTAACAAGCTAAAATTTTGGCTCGGTAATAATTTCGAGCAGATTTTAAGCCAGGGTAGGCTCGACTCGATTCAGTTTGAAATTGGCTCGATCTAAATATATTTTATTTTATAATACATATATATATATATATATATA
>JAEMOT010000670.1:153018-206131 GCA_019297695.1 Apostasia ramifera
TATATATATATATATATATATATATATATATTACAAACCAAGCCGATCTCGAGTCGAATCGAGTCGAGCTTACCCGGCTTGAGATCGGCTTAAAAAAAATTGAGATTTGATTCGAAATCGGCTCGAAGTCGATTGGAATCAACTTGAGCTGGCTCAAAGTTGAACCCAATCGAGCTCGAGTCGATTGAAATGTAATCAATCCAATTTTGAGCCGGTATTAGCTCGGCTCGAAATCGGATCAGTAACAGCCCTATCTTTGATGCTTACAAATCTACACACGCAAGATAATTCCTGCTAAACACTCTGGCATCGAAATCATTGGGCGTCTCATATGTTCGATGATTAGACGTCAAACAGTGCTCACTCGAATGTAATAAGTTCCTCTTGTAAACGTAGAAGATTTATTGGCTGAAATATTCTTGCATAAAAGATCAACTTAAGAAAAATGTGACAAATAAGGTTTAATTTAATAAAGTTAAAATTAAATTTAGATAGAGATTTTTTTTTATGAAATAAAATTAATTATTATATTGGATATGTGAAAGACATGATACAAAATTAGTTATTATGCTGAGATATGTGAGGGATGTGAAATAAGTTAGTTATTATTTTAGTAATGTATGTAGGATGTGAAATAAAATTAATTTTTAATATTAAATTTTTATGTGATGTGATATGTCTGTTTAAAATTAAATCAAGTTAATTTTTAACTGTCAAACAAACAAGGTCCAAGTAACAGCAATCGATAATAAAAAAACTATTATGTAATACAAAAATTGACAAAAATATTAAAATTAATAGGTTTTTTATATGACAAACATATCACATAAATAAATAAATATTTTCATTTATATGATAATAGTGTTATATATTTTTGATCAAAATTTTGAGTTATGAAGCTACTCAGTGATAAACTATAGGAGAGCACAAGAGTAGCAGCACGTTCAAAGGAAGTTGCAAATAAAACAATAGAGAGAATATAATGTTGACAATGTTTAAAACGTTTTAAAGAACTTTTGGGATTTTTCCTCAAAATACTATAATTAAAGTCTCTTATCCATTTTCGGGATATCAATCATTTTTTAAATCTCTCAAACTGATTCAAACCAGAATTAGATTGCGCTCGAATTAATTGTCATGTGGTTAAATTATTCTGTCGACCAGCTCATCCATGTTTGTCAACTAATTTGTTCGGATGGAGCTCATAAATCCAATTGAATTGACTAGCCAAATAAGGCATCTTGACTGATTTATTCATCCCAGTACAATTAATGCGGCCATACCTTGTAGTACCCTGTGGCATAGTGTACTAGTTCACGCCCTCGCCTTGACAATGAAAGTTGTCCCTAAGTATAGGATAGCTTGCTAGTAAATCCATACTTAGAAAATTAACCTTTCATTGATAAGGATCATTTGCTCCATTTACGTGTTATAAATACCTTCATTTATTATGCCTAAGGGTTTTTTTCCTTTCTCTCCTTCTCTCTACCTGTCGTAGTGGGTTCCAGATTTCAGGAGATCCCCCCTCCAGTATTTGACTGCCTCTTAATTCATCATCTCATAAGGCCCCTGATCCAGTTACCAATTCGGTTTACCTTCCCACCTACCAGCATGGGATTGCTTGACTTTTCTGTCTCCGTCCTCATCCCAAGCTTCCTACTTTACCTCTTCTCCACAATCCTTCCTTTATCATTGTTTTGGATAACTTCACCAAACACTAATCAAGTGTTCAAATGCACAGTATTATTTACATATTTTATCACAAACTCTATTTAAAGAGGAGTTAATTCTACTATTAAAAAACCATTACAAATATTGGACTAAATAAATTAAAGAAGTCAAAATCATTTTTTCTCACACGAAGTTGATTGGAGAAGAAATAGATATCAATTTAGTGAGAGACGTGATATATTAAAATAACTCAGATTCCGAAGATTAGGTAGAATCCCCTATTTTTGCCCACTAGTAAAGCATACGATTTAGGAGCAGAGTTCTTTAATTGACTTAGTCGATATAAAATGCTAGTGCTTATTGATTCACTATAAAATAAAACAAGCTCCATTTTCAAATTCCTTTAAATCACACACCTTTCACGAGCCTTACAATTGATTAAAGCCAAAGCGAGGTGTCATTCCCAACCAATCTAACCTCACAATACATTAGACTGTGGATGTTAAACACTTCATGATGATTACCTGCACAATCGCTTCACCTGAGATAAACTATCACTCAATCACATTGTTGCCATATTGTTCTCGCAAGTTGGTAATCACATGACCTCCGCCATCCCAAGAATATATATAGCACTCTCATTCACTAATCAAATAAATGTCTAACGCTCTAAATCACACCTAATGACGATTAACAATTATATATTTGTGCTAATTGATAAAGTGTAATTTTTTAATTAATGTAGATTACACTTTAAAACCTCTCATTTGCTATACTATTATTATTATGCGTGCACGCACACACAAATAAATATATATATATATATATATATATATATATGAAATTATATAAGGTAGAATTACACATGTCATCCTTAAAAAAAATATAACTACAAATAATATTTTGCTTAAATAGGATAATGTGAATGGCTAGATTTTATCTTGATTAAATAAGAGGAGATGAAGGAATATATATATATAGTCTAATTTGATGGAGTTATAACTTGTAATTATGTATTTACAAATCTATTTTTTGAGGTTAAATTAGTAAAATGTTTTTTTAGGAGTGCATGTGCATTTTCATTACATAAAATACAAATTATTATTAAAAAGGATAAAAATAACACCAGCACACAGCATTAAATTATTCAGAATTTCAGATGACACGTCAGCCGGGGCCCACTTCGCCCAGACCAAACACATGCGGCGGATATTCCACCCATTTTTATTTTTTTTTAAAAAAAAAAAAGAAATCAAGCCGTAGACCAGATCGCTGGGCCGTAGACGACGGCCTGCCCGTTGATCTGAACGGCAAGCACGTACTCCCCTTCGGCCGCCGTCTTCCCGCTGGACCAAACAACCCTGTACCCATCGTCAACGACGGCAAGCTCGCCGCGGTGGTCGAGCCTGAGGAAGCAGTGCTTCCCCTTCCCCTTCGTCTTGCTCTCCCAAACCACCCCCACTGACGCCTTTCTGAACTCCAAGTTACAGTCATCGGTCACCGCCAGCGTGTAGTCCCTGCTCGCCAGCTTCGAGTCGTCGTACAGCGTCTGGCCGGAGAACAGGAGGTTGCGGACGGGGGGCAAGGTGGCCAGCTCCTCGCCGACGTCGGTGGAAGCCGCGCCAGATCTCAGGGGAGGAATCGACCAGACGGAGGGGCCGTAGATGCTGACCTGGCCGTCAGGCCGGAGAACGGCGGCGTAGGTTCCCGGCTTGCCGGTGGCCGGGGAGGTCCAGACAGTGAAGCCCCCGCCGGCGCGGATGAGGAGCTGGCCGCGGTTGGTGACGGTTAGGGTGCAGTTCGTGCCGAAGCCGTGGGTGTTGGATTCGAAGCCGCTGCCCTTGTTGTAGAGGACGAGGTTGCAGTCGTCTTGGATGACGAAGACGTTGCCGGCGTATGAGAGCTGGCTGTCAGTCGTGAGGACGTCGCCGGTGATGAGGATGTTGCCCTCGTTGGCGGAGGAAGGGGAGGGGTGGAGGAGGAGGAGGAGGAAGGAGGAGAAGAGGAGAGTGGCGGGGAGCTTCATGTTACTGCGTAGTGATTTGGCCTGAGATTGGGTACCTCAGTATGAGGGCTGATTTATAAGCCAACCGCAAACAGTAATTAAATTGATAATTTCCCAAAACTTTAACATAATAGATTTTTTTGAAAGTTAACATAATAGATTTTAGGGATAATTATCTACATGCCACATAATTTAATTTTATTTATACCTTATCAATTCATTTTTAATTAATTATACTATGCACACTCAAAATATTATAAAATCTTACATACACACATTTGAGTTAAAACTTAATCAAAATCTATTTGAAAAAAAAAATATTCTATTAGTAAATCATTAAAATTATATTTTTACTTTTAATGGTATATATTTTTCTTTTCCTCAATATCACACTAAAGTACTGATTTGTCCTAAAATTAATTCACGTCGCGGATGTCTTCTTCCTTTGCCGCCACCTAAATATTAAGGTTTTAAGATTTTCACTGAAAATATATTTAAATATCTTTAAAATAATATGATGAACTGCTCAGATTTTTTATAATCTAACTATAGTTAGGTTATTGAAAAATTATGATTACTCATTATAATAAAAATAAGATAAAATATGTGTATATAAGATTTTATAATATTTTGAGTGTGCATAGCGTAATTAACTAAGAATGGATGGGTAAGACATAAATAAAATTAAATGGTGGCATGTAGGTAATTATCCCTAGATTTTATTGATAAAAACAAGGTTTTAAAACTCACTCTAGATTTCGATTTTAACTACAAGATAATAGTATTTGTTTTGATAGTAATAATAATTTCGATAATTTTGATATCGACAGTTTTTATCTTTTCTATAAATTATTTAAATTTTGTGCATTCAATTTTCACTTTATTAATAATAAATATTGAATATTATTTTTTAGAAAGATATGAGTTTCGACTGAATTTCAACTGCCAAAACTACTGAGTTTCAGCCGAAACAAAAGCTTGGTAGCTATTTTGGATTGATTTTGATTCGAAATTGTCAAAACTCTACTGTTTCAGCTGAGAGAGAAATATGTCATGATGATTTGTATACAAAGAACTAAAGTAATATAAGTATAAATACATAATATGTATAATGAGTATTTTAAATTAAAGTATAATTTATAATTAAACTCAAATTAATTTAAAAATAGACCTGAAATCAAAAGAAAATTTCACTTAAAAGTAGGCATGGCAATTTTAAGCTAAAATCAAAATTCAATCCAAACTCGCTTGTATTTTTTTTATTTAAAATCGACTCAATTTTTTCTGACTTGAAGCTAACTTATTTAAAATAAAATGATTCAACTCGTAATCAAATCAGTATATGTATAAACATACATATTTAATATTTTTAAATATAAGAGATATTTTTATAATAAATATATTATAATATTTTACATGAAAAAAATAATATTAGAAATATATGCATAAAATTTTAAAATAAATTTATAATATTATATTTTAATATAATTAATATGAATAATGAATATTTTTATAAAAATATATCTTATAATTAAGTTGATTCAACTTAAAAAACGACTCAAAATCGAAAAAAATTTAGGGGGCATTTGATTCATTGTTATCTTGATGTTATGTTATATAACGTAGATATCATGACATTTAGATATCATCTTTTGATTAATAATTTTATAATTTAAACAATTGCTTTCTCTATATAACATAACATAACGCCAAGATAACATTGAACTAAACGCTACTTTTGTAGATTTGAATCGAATTTTTTTAAAAATTGAGAATTTTAATTTGAAATTGAGATTGGCTCACTCGACTCGAACCCACACACACCTATATGTTAATTATATATCTTGTACTAGTGAATATATGTGAATGTCACTTAACTGAGAAGTTATTGGGTTCGGACGGCGCACCGTCCGGAATCCAATCAGAGGGCGCCACGTGTGCTATACAGCTGAGTCCGGGCATATGTGACGCCCTCTGATTGGGCGTTCGAACGGTGCGCCGTCCGCGCCCAATAATTTTTCCACTTAACTATTTATTTGGTGAAATTTAGAATGTTGACCGTTAACGTTGACGTCAAGAAAGGAGGCGAATTACAGCTCAGACGCGTATTACGTAACATCATGCTCCTATGCGGATAAGATCAGTGGAGTCCACTGTTTTTTTTGGCATGTGAGCGGACCTGCTTCGTTTTCAAACCTAAATTTTTGTGCATTAGCGCAGATCTCAACCAGAAATTGCTGCTGGGAGTGAGAACGATTCGAGTTCAAATCGAGTCAGGCACAATTTAAACTCTACTCATATTAATTTATTTCGCGTTTAAGTTGACTCATTTTAATTTCAAGTTAACTCAAATCTTAATAGAGTAAACCTTTTCAATAATTAATTTTTGAAATAATTACACTCAGGGTCCTGAGTGTAACACTTAGTAACGCACAGGTCCACATTTTTAAAATTATAATATCGGAGTCCTGAGTTTTAATAAATTATCAATTACGTCTTTTATTTTTTTTATTATTAAAAATTTTTAAAATTATTATTTTACCCTTCTCCCTCTCTCTCCTTCCGATCCTCACGCAAGCGCGAGGCCGCGCGACCGCCGGCGGGTCACATGAAGATCGGGAGGAGAGAGAAAGGAGAGAGGTAAAATGATAATTTTAAAATTTTTTAATAATAAAAAAAATTATTTGATAATTTATTAAAACTCAAAGAGTCAATTTATAATTTTAAAAAAGTGAATCTATGTGTTATTAAGCGTTAAATTCAAGAACCTGAATGTAATTATTCATTAATTTTTTTAAAAAATTACCTTTATTAAAATTTTAAATTAAATTAATCGTATCAATTAGATCACTTAATAAATATATTAATTATAATTACCACATTTTCATATATAAATAATAAATAATTATAATAAATTATTAAATATATTATTTAGATTTAAAAAAAATAAAAATCAAGCCAAATCAATCTAATTCAATCATAACTCATAACTTAACTTAATAAACCCAAACTTAACTCAATTTAAACTAAATATTAATTTTAATATTGAGTGATTATTGATTTTCAAGTCAAATTCTCACCCGTAATTCCGCACCACAAATCTCAAGACTTTTACCCTTGAAACAAAATCTTGAAAAATTCCAACTTTTATATAAAACTTTAAATTAAATCTAGTTCAATTCTCAGTCTTATTTTTTAATCTAAATATAATATGCATAATATATGTTTATATGCAATATATAATTTAAATTTATATGTATTACAAATATTTGAATCTCAATGTTAGACTTTATATATATATATATATATATTCTACCTCTATGAGCTCGTTTGATTCGAGTTTTTTTTCATAACACAAATTTCAACTGTAAAATTTAATTTTACTTCATATTCAACACAAATATAAATATTAAAATTAATTTTATTTCATATTTGTATACTTCTCAATATTAAACTAAATTTTCTTCTCTATTAAATCTATAAAATAAATTTTCTTTTGTCCAAAATTCAACCCTCAAATCAATTAAAGCCTATAAGTCTGATTCTTCAAATTGAAGTTTTTCTTATTGTCAGATTCAATCATGAACATAATTGTTGCGTAAAAATGATATTAAGAATTGCTCGAGAGGCGAAAACGTTTGGGAGATTTTTATCAAGCGAGCACTTCTAGAAGTCAATCTCTAGACAGCTCGAGAGATATCGTATTTCAAGCAACCTATATACTGTAGTGCAAAAGGTCAATTGAACCTTAAGACATGATCCTTAGAAATCCTTGAGGTATAAAATTATGAAAGAAACTCGTCGATTGTTACCTTACATCGAAAAATGAGAACTCTAACAAGTTTCTAGGTGCATAAGCATGTGTGTTGAAATGTGGGGTAAAGAAAGAAAAATAACTATTTTTGTATTTTGGGGATAGTGTAATGGGGATAAGGGAATATGAACAACTTGTCAATTGCATGTAAGCTTTTGTCGCTAGCACTTCTTTTTTACTTCTTTTTGTTTCTTTCTGAGAGAAATCTCTCTTACCCTAGTTAGTCTTGCTCGGCTGCAAAGCCATTGACACGTTAATTTTTCGACAAACTTTGTTCTAGCACTTGAAGGTCACTCCTAAGGGCAATGTCATATTTTGTTCTTCTTACATTCTTTTTCTCAAGATTCTCTATGGCAACAGACAATCAAGTGCTATGCTCATTATGCCAACACATGGAAAGCAATGTTTTTAATATCTTGGTACCTCCTTTTAAGCATTTTCTTTTTTTTTTTAAATTTTTTAACCCCTCTTTTTAAGCATTTCTAGGAATAGCAATAGATGACATTTCTAGCAAAAGTAGTTCACACAACTGAATAATTTATAGTAGTCACAATATAGATACGCTCTTGAGTAACTATTTATCGAGATTGACTCGGCCTTTGTATTTCCTCTTAGGCTTTCTAGTAGTGTCATTCTCGCGTACACATCTTCTCTTGCAGCTGATTTTTCATCTCAAGAGGATTATTTACCCCAAGCTCCAATTGAGGAGATTCGGGAGTTGCTAGTAGTGTGCTCCTGCAAGCCCAACATGAGCTTCATTAGTCTAATTATCCTCCATCAAAATCGTGGTGTCATCATCATGAATATGTCACACCATATAAAGTAAAATAAGTCTCCAATTACCCAAGCCACATGAAGAATGAAAGTGCCATCTTCTTCTTGATATTGATAATCTCATCAACAGCGAGTTATTCAATTTTAGCTTTCACCCTACGATCTTAGCTTCTCTTTATCAAAGTGAAGAACGATGGTATCATCATCTTCCCCGTCTTCCTCTTTTCTTTCGAGGATGCTTCCCGCTTCAATATTCTTCACTTGATTGGTTTGGTTGACCACAAGTGAAGGCATGGATGTGCTCCATCATTGTGGTATATGCTCTCGTAAAAGGATGACCTAGGTGACCAAGTTGAACATAAATACCTCTTCACTGATGGACGTCCCCTTGAATTCTTATCCCCTTTGCATGGATTCTTTCAATGAGATGAGCAAGTAATTGGTGGCTTTATGGTGTTCTCTTTGAGATCATATGACAAAGATCTACACACTAATACCACTTAATATGAAACATCCTTGTGGAAAGTCAGATATGCGGAAGGTTTTAGGGATTTCAAGTCCTCTTTCAAGAGGATTCTCTCAACTCCTATCTATGGAGTCATCGGGGAGATTGCTTTCCTTTACAGGTTGGGTTACCGAGTTCAAAAGTGACCGAAGTAGAGTCTAACCCAAATTTGATGGAGTTTTTGTCAAATCAAACTCTAGATCACATAGAGTAGTGGAAAACTATTTCATCGTACGTGATGATAATAAGAGTATTGATGACTTTGAAGTATACGGAATAATCTTGAAGCTAGTTCAGAAGAAAATCCAATATCAAAGCATTCAATGCACACAACAAAAAAATCAACTAAAATACAGGAGATAGCTCTCCTCTGTAATGATACAAGGGAAAATAAAAGTGAATAGCAGACTACTATATCCTAAAAATTTACACTACCTTTGTGTGTTCAATTAGCTGCAGTAAGAAGAAACAAGACTGTGAAGTGAAAAAACGTTTGCACCAACAAGCTCTCCAGGTTAGGAAAAAGAATGGAAGTATACAACTCTTTATCAAGATCATCAGTATCTTCCTAATTGTATAAGTTGTTGTCTACATTCTTGAAACAGCTCATGGGATCAGTCTCCATCTTCAGAATCTGTAAGCGTAATTTGATAAATGTTGGTAAAAATGCTTATACCTATTAAATGCAGAGACAGCGATAGACGGCCAGGATTTGAACAGCTAAGACTATACTCAAATATGGCTATCAACTAAACCAATGGCAATTTTGACTAGGTAATGGAGTTATGAAGGTATCCATTAATATTTGTGCAATTTAGGTATGCAGAAGGTAAATTTCAAGATTAGGATGTTTTGTAGGCACATAGATAAAGATTTGTGCGCTATGTTTGTCATTCCTCCCAATAATCATGGTAATTTACATTTACACTAAAATGAAAAATATAGGATGCCCAGAAAAATCAACGAAAGATGAAGACTCCTATTTTGCATCGAGGGTAAAGGAAGGTGCTATAACACATTTCCAACTTTCAATTAGAACATAGATGTTCAATGAAGCAAACTCAATTAGCCAATAAAGAATCATGGAAATCAAACCTGATCTGATATCTTCTCCCACTTTCCCTCGATTTCGCAACTGCCTGATGATCATTGCACATATGAGTTTCCACCAGTAGATGTGGAAAACCAGCAGCGTGAATAGCATCGTATTGAAAGTGTAGTATAATGGTCTAGGAAATTGGCCTTTCCTCATCAACAAGTCGATAGAGTAGTAGCTGAAAGTCCAAATATCAAAACGATTAAAAGAAAAGAGCTAATTTTTTTGTATAACTGCATGGTGCTTCCTGACCTTGATGTCTTGATTATCCAAAAGGGAAAGACAACTAGCCGTAATAAAAGCCAAGAGAGCGCAAAACATCCAAAACAAATGCTTGCACCCATCTCCTTCTCCGAATACTTGAAAACTTTTGCAGCTTCTAGAAAAACATCACTCGTATCATGAAGGGCAAGAACAACTGTTCCTATACGGAAAAACCTGCATAAACCAAGAGTCATTAAGTCATTCAGAGAAACAATGAAAAATGAAACCTAAATTATGGAAATATCAAACTTCAAGAAATAAGGAAAGATAAATGAGCAGCAAGTGGAAGAAAACAAGTAATCATGCATCTGAGTGGTTGCCCCAGAATTAATTGATTAAAGATTATGAAAAGATTTGAACTAGAATAAACAACAAAAGCAGTTTCAAACAGTGGAACTGTGGAAGCGAATCATATAAGTATAGAACTCTCTCAAAATAGTTGGAGAGTGAGGCTATTCATTATTTAACCTCACAGCAAAAGAAGCTCATAAAATTACATCAGCTAATTGCAGTACATTTTCTTTGTAATGCATACATGAAAAATCTAGAATGTTGTCGTGAGAAGACGAATTGTAACTTTGCTTAGCATGTCAAGGCAAGAAACCAATCAGATAATTTTTTATTGGATTACAAAAGACAGCTTTATTAAGAGCGAACTGGAAATCATGCCAGGACTAACATCAATCTAATTCATGTAATTTTGGTGCCAGCAATGAGTGTAATTCTAGTATTGGTACATTACAACAACTAAGAAAGTTTTCTTGATCTAAAACTAAACAACTAGGACAATAAAGATGGAGCAATACTTACATACAGTACATGTATTTCTCAATGTGCACAGTGCATTTCTTACCTGACATGTGTATCGCATTCATCGCCTGACAGGACACATGTATTTCATTTAAGAAATTTATTTCCAAACATTTATGTACCATGATGTTTTCCCACAAAGCCTTTATCCCACAAAGTATGGTCAGCTACATGAATCTTTTGCTTCCATCGCACTCTATCAAATAATAAGTCTTCATTTATCTCCAAATACATGCGTTTCTCTCTAATAATTTCTTGTTATGTCTTATTTTGTCTTCCTCTTCCACTTTTAACGCAGGTAGAATCCATTTTTGGTCTAATGAGTAACAAAAAAAAAGAAAAATTGTTCCTTTCAAGAAAAAGGAAAAGGTTCAAAACCATCTATTTTTGCTGGATATGGTACCTTGAAAGTGAACATATTTAATTAAGTACCAGCTAGAAAATCACACAAGCGTTTTAAATTTCAAAGCTATAAATAATCCAATAATTCATCTTCAGAAAGCTATAACCTGAGCCAGCTGGAAGTCAAGTCATGAGACTCGCAATCTATCAAATTCATGTAAATTGGATAACATGTAATAAGTGGAGTTATAGAATGGGAAACAACTGACCAAGTTTTCATGATCTAAAACCAAAAAAAGCTAAGATGCTTTCATTTCAGTGGGAAAGAAGATAAATCGGCTTCTATACTTCATGTCCACTCTTTTTGTATTGAGATCTGCCATATTGGTTCCATATAAGTAAAGAAAGAAATAAAAGTTGAAAACATTTAATTCTTACAATCTATGATGGCTATATACTAAAACCATTCCAGACAACTTTTTGTACAGCGGCTTTTTGTGACAGCAGACATAGCAAAAATCTTTTTTCCATAGCTTTGGCATAAAACTACTTTTGCAATCATATCATAGTTGTGTTGTATACCACAGCTATTTTACCAAACAGCTTTTTATGAAAATAGTTGTTTTGTACAGAAACTTTCTTGCAGAAAGCACATCAAAACATGGCTCATGTTATTAATGATCGAATAGTTTGACTGATAGTTTGGTTTTTTAACAATAGGCTGTCCTGATCGAATAGCAGAGAACAATTATATTAGAAATTCCTGTTCTTTTTTTTAGATTTTCTTTTAGGCACTATAATTTCTTTAACCTCATTTAAAAATTATGATGTTGGTGTAGTTTGAATATGAGATCCCTTGGTATTCAGACAAATTCCTTCACCATTGGATTAGAACACGATTGAGCTAGGAATTTTTGTTCTACAAATTCATACTGACTTGAGGTAGGGATAAAAAAATTGTATTAAGGACCACCTAGAAAATCAATGCTAGCAGTTTGAATTTCATGACTATCAATAATGCGATTTTGCATTTTCACTTCTCTCCCAGTTAGTCCGTGTGAGCACAACTAAATTCATTGCTCAAGAATATCAAATAAAGTTGTATGTGTTGGTGACTTCACGATGCTCAGGTCATCTATCCTGCCGATTCAATTCAACTCACTGATTTATTCACATAATCAATTTATCAAAGGTTTAAACAAGTTACCCATGTTTAATTCCCCAGCTTATTATTTTGCAAGAATTTAATTATCAGACATCATGACAAAAATCTACTTAATAAGAGCTTGCGTTATCAAGATTCAAAAGAAACCAAGTCCAAATTATCCACAAAAGAGATATGTATTAGGTAGCAACAACCATTTAAGTAGGAATTAATTTAATAAACTTAGAACATAGCTGTAAGACTAACTCTAGCCTATGGTTATGCTACCATCCACCCTCAGCTAGTTAGGAGTGTCATGTCAAGCTGCTTATGGACTAGTTCAAACTCAAACCAAACGGGTTCAAAACCGGATCAACTGAACTTTTTCCAGTCAATTTCATGTTTTTGAACCAAACCTAGCTGAATCCCATTACGTGCCAACCTAGGCCTGATACATAACTGATTTGGTTTGGTTGAACTGGACCTGGTCAATTCTAAACCAAACTTGATTAATCCTTTTTTTGTTGGAAACAAAGGGACCCAAGTGGTGGGGACATCACGAACAACTATCAATTCACTTTTGATAGAGTTTATCAGTGACGGTCGAGATACGTCATATATCATCTTGTCATGCACTCGTCACCTCCACAACACATCTCATTTGCGTCCATTGTTGTCTTTGTTTAGTTGTGTCGATCCCATGCTCAGCCTGACCTCCTGCTGCTGAGTCAACCGGACGATCAATTTTGCTAGCGTGAATTCGTCACCCGCTTGTAAGCCCGCATCCCCGGTCTCGCCGCTTGCATGCACGATCAATAGCGCCGCATAGCCGAGTACCTTGCTTGCTCGCAAGCAAGCTCGCACGAACCAGACTTCCCAAGGCCCTCCTACACCAAGATAGAGCTATCTATGAGCAAGCAAGCTCGCACGAATCGGACTTCCCGAGGCCCTCCTGGGCCTAGCCAGAGCTGCTTGCGAGCCAATCCTAGTGGATGCCCAACCGATCGAATCAGTACAGTTAATTAAAGGAATTAAAGGAAAATTCTATTTCAATACCTCAAATATTCAACTCACGTGGTGGTTCTTTCCTTTGATCCATTAAGGTTGGTTATTTGTATCCACAGAAATTGTTGATCACCTTAAATTTGCTAGATATTGCTCCGCTAAGTGATCTTACACTATTGAGTAAATAATTATTATTAGTTAATCATTGTAAGAACCCTATTCTTGTTACCCTGATTTTGATTTAATGAAAGCAACTTAACCCTTATATGAATTGGTTGATCCAATATATTAAAAATTTGAAGGGATTAATATTGTACGTTTGGTAATATCTTAGTTATTACAAAATTAGATTTTGAATTTTTCTGACATTAAACTATGATAAATTTGGTGCTCAATTCTACTGATCATGTTACATACATTTTGTTTGTCTTATCCCGCATCATATTTGGTGTCAGCTTTAGGTCAAGTTAGTGTATCTTCGCCTCAATATCATTTAAATCATATTTGCTTGTATGAATTACATGGGTACCTGTTATGGTTCTAAGCCTCTCATTTTTGAACACAAACAAACCACATTATGGCTACAGCATCGCATTAATGGTAGGATTGGTTAACGTGAGCACCATAATACTCTGGAAAGTGAGGTAGAGATAGAATAACCAAGACAAATCTATGGAACTAGGAGAGTTAAGCATAGCCCTATAGGTTATCATACTCGTGAGATACATAAGCTAGATGACAATAACTAGCGTAACGTAGAAAGTAGAGAGCCTCACCTTTGACAGTAAGCTAGATCCAAAGACTTATTTAGATTGAGAAAATGACATGGACTATTACTATGAATGATAAGGCATGTCTGAAAATCGAAAGGTGAAGTTTGCAAAGATGAAGTTCACTATGCAAGCCAAGTTTTACATAAACAATGTGAGCAAATCTTGCAACACTGCCGATAATAACCAATTAAATCATAAGATCCAGAGAGAAGTATGTTCTCCTCTCATACCAGCATCACATTTTAGATCAGTGGCAGAAGTTGACAAAATAATAAAGATGTCACTGAGTACATCACGAAAGTAAATGGATTTTTGATGCAATGTGGTATTTATGAAGATCCCAAAATTACGTTTTCTAAATTCTAATCTAGACTCTGGGAGGACATCCAGTGGAAGGTTACCATGTGATAGATTCCTATAATTAAGCAAGCCTATCAGGTAGCTTAAGACCACGAGAGGTACCAAAGGCCGATCGCACCCTATAGAGTTGATCCACATTCGACTACAACTCTGATAACTTCCACACCTACAGGAGCAAAGTCAGTTAATGACCCACCAGCCATCAACTGCCCTCTTGCCACTAATAAAAGCAAGATAGTTGTCGGAAAAACCTCTTATAGTAGTGGTAGTCTATCCATGCGTTATTTTCAATGTGAAGAATTTGGACACAACATTTAACTGTCCTATAAGGACCATGATCATACAGCGGGAGGATGATTCCTCAGCCTATGAGGATGACAAGCCTGCTTATGCGGCTAACATAGCGTTTGTTGATGAGTTTGAGGATCCCCAAAATAAAACTGTAAGATATGCCTTATGAGATCAAGCCTCATAATGATCCTAAAATCGAAATTGTTAAGTGCACCCTAACCCAACCCAAAGAGAGTGATGATTGGCACAAGACTTCTATCTTTCACACTTACATTGACGATAAGATGTGCAAAATCATCATTGATAATGAAAGTTGTGTCAATGTGAATGCCATTAATACTGTGTCAAGGTTAGCCTAACTCCAAGAGTTACCTCAATTCATACAAGGTATCCTGGATCAATACTCTACCTTGGAGGTTACACAAGACAATATTTGGTGTAATGTCTTGCCAATGGAAGTTGGTAGCATCATCTTGGTCGAGTCCGTATCGACAGGAAAAGATTTTCATGATCAATGCCTCTACGAGTGGTTGGTAGATGTCATTCTGATCTACAACAAGACTAAGGAAGATCATCTATACACCTCTCTCAAATTTGTTAAGCCCTAAGGAGACAATCTCTATGCGAATTTAAAGAAGTACGCAATAAAACTAATCGAGTTATCTTTTTAGACTTTATGGGGTCATCTGAAGGTGTATCTACTGACTTTAAGAAGGTAAATGCCATAATTAGTTAACCAGTTCCTCAAAACATCCATGATGTGTGTAGCTTTTATAGACTGACGACTTTCTATCGTAAATTTATTCATAAGTTTAGCATCATCGTGGCCCCAATACTGACTATATTCGGAATGGGTCATTTGAAAGAACGAAAGTTGCTGCTAAAGCCTCGAAAAGACTAGAATAACTGAAGCTTTTATCTTGAGTCTTCCAAACTTTTTGAAATTTTTGAAGTCTCAAGTAATGCTGTAGAAGTTGAAATAGAATAGGTGGTATACTATTCCAAGAGAATTACTTTATTGCCCTTTTTAATAAGAAACTGAACGAAGCTAAACAAAAGCACTCAACTTACGAAAAAGAGTTCTATGTTATAAGACCTTGAGGTATTGACAACACTATCTCTTACTTTATGAATTCATTTTGTTCTCTAATCACGAGACCCTGAGATATCTGAATTCACAAAAGAAGCTAAATTCAAGACACGTTAAATTGGTCAAGTTCCTATAAGAGTACACGTTCATGCTAAAACATAAAGCAGAAGATGAAAATCGAGTCACAGATGCTTTGAGCCGCCAAGTCTCACTCTTATCCACTATGACTGTCGAGATTGTGGAATTCGATAAGCTTATTAAATCCTACAAGAACTATCCCGATTTCAAAACCATTTATGCTACTATGAAGGATGGCCAATCTAAAAAGTTTACTGACTTCCTAATTCAAGATGATTTATCTTTTTCATGATTGTAAATTATACCTACCACAAATATTGGTGGACTTCTTTGTTTGGGAGTTACACGCAGATGTTCTAGCTAGCCATTTTGATCGAAATAACATAATTAAGGCTGTAAAAAGCCAAATTTATTGGCCAAGCCTCAAAATAGATGTTACGTGCAAAGTTGGTTAGTGTCAAACTTGTGCTATTGCTAAACAATAAAAGCAAAATACTGACCTTTATATGTCATAACCGGTGCCAGATTGTCCATAACAGGATCTTAGCATAGATTGTTTTCTCAGGTTAACCAAGACATTTGATAAATATGATTCTATCTGTATCGTGGTTGACCGCTTTTCAAAGATGGCGCATTTCCTTCCCTACTCCAAAACTTCGGATGCCACTAGGATCACTCGCCTATTCTTTGACAAGGTAGTTAGGCTGCATGGGTTACCAAAGTCCGTGATATTTGATCGAAATACTAAATTCATCAATTATTTCTGAAAAATCATATGGCAACTTCTTAGTACAAAACTTAAGTTTTCAACAATCTTCCCTCCTCAGATGCGCAAACAAAGGTAGTCATTAAGAGATTGGGAAACCTGCTTTATTATTTGGTGAGAGAAAATGAGAGAAATTGCGATCGTCTTATCTCGCAATGAATTTGCATATAACAATACTATTAATAGGTCTGTATACATGAGTCTTTTTTAGATTGTGCATAGTTATAAACCAATGGTTTTTATAACACTACCTATGCACAACATGTCTGAGTCTCCTAAGTCATTTGCATAACAAATTAGAAAATGCATAAAAAAATTAGTAAGAAAATAAGTGCCAACAATAATACATATAAGAAATTAGCAAATTATCATAGGCAAATGCAAGTTTTTTTTTTAAGTAAACAATTATGTGATGATTTGAGTTCGATATGAGCGGTTCCCCTCTAGACTGTTAAGAAATTACAAGCTTGTGAAGTTGGTCCATATAAAATTTTAAAGAAAATTGGATCCAATACGTATATTGTTAATTTATCACTAGAGTATGACATTAGTTCAATCGTTAATATTTTAGACTTGGTGGCATACAAGTAGCAAACAATGATACCTAGTGATCTGTTTAAGTCTTCATTACTCATTAATAGTAAACCCCTACTTGAGTATCCACAAGTCAAATTCACTTATAGAAAGAAGTAAATAAATCAAATCCTTCATATGCAGATAATGTTCACCAAGAATCATGAATACCAATGTTATTTGGTTCGTTGGAAGGGTTTATCTCTGTTTGAGGATTCGTGGATTACTAGAGATGAACTTAAACAACTTGATCCAGATCTATGAGAGAGATATCGTAGTAAAGAGAACGCTTACTCGGCAAAGTCGAGCCTTTCCCATCAAAGGAGAATTGGTGGGGATACCACAATCGACCGTTGTTTTATTTCTGATAAAATTTTGTCGTCGATGACCAAGATATAACTGCTCTACTTCGGTCTAGATCGACTGGTAGGTAAGACATTTGGAAAACTGGCTGTTGAGGATTGCTAACATGATGGATTAAATATCTCCCTGTTCATTTTGATTGATTTCACTGATAGCATATTCCATTTTTAGTTGATTTTTATTTGTTTCCAGCAGTTATTCTATATTAATTATTCCTATTTTACGATTATCATTTTAAACATAATGTTTAGTATTTTCCCATTTATGTGAAGAAATTATATTATATGATATTTTACTTTTATTAGATCAGCCTGTATAGAAGTTTATCTAAACGCATGAATTTTAAAAATTATGTAAAAAATTATTATACCATAAAAAATATTTTGCATTAACTTACCAAAAAGATATTCATAATATTACAAAATAAAAATATTATCAAACATAATAATAAAATATTCCATCCATCTAAAAATTAAGCCTATATTATAAAAATAATATTACACTTGACATTAAATAATAGATTCTTACTCTTTAATTAAAAAAATTTACAAAACCACTCAAATTTAGAAAAAAATATAGGTTGAAAGCCGACTATGACATTCTTATATATTTTAGCCTTGTTTGGCATGAGTCCAAAAATAGGCAAAAAAATATCTTAATAATATTTTAAATTTATTATAAATTTTAATAATTTTATTTCACATCCAACACAAATTCCAACCTTAAAAATCAACTTTATTTCACATCCAACACAAATTCCAACCTTAAAATCAACTTTATTTCACATCCTACACACCTCCCAATATTAAAATAAATTTCTTTCCCATCAACTCTATAAAATAAATTATTTTCTCTTTCCTTACCCAAATTCATCCTCCAACCAAACAAGCCCTTTGAATGTGCGAATAAATAGAATGGAGAAAAATGTGTGTTAAACTATCACTATTTACAAGTTTAATATGATAATCTAAATGTATATTAATAAAATAGTATAGCATAATAGATTAATAAATTGGGTAGTAAGTTTTGATTAACTGTTATTTTTTTATTGTAAAAACTTAACCCTAAACTAGAACTGCTAATTTCTACAAAATGAAAATCGAAACTAAACCCATTGGTTTAGTTAACTGAAAATTTCGGTTTGATTTACTCGAGTTCAATTTGGTTTTTTGGTTTTCGATTTTCTTTTTTTTTGGCTCAACCATACCACTACCTAGTGATGCCAAGCTCCCAATTTAATCGCCACACCCAATTGACCGTTGTGTATACAATGATCATTTGATTGTTTATCAATATTTTATATTTAATTTTTTATATAAACGCCCCTTGAAAGCTCAAAAACATTCAATCCCTTTCACTGAAAATTGCTTTGTGAAATACTTATTAGTTGTAAATCGCTCTCCTTCTGTAAATATTTAGTTCAATGGCAAGTAGGCATCATCAAAGCACCACGTTCGCCCACCCAACCTATGTCGTCGCATGTTAGCAAGTAGAATTTGGACATTCACGACATCCCTGTTCTCATTGAGTTTGAAGAAGAGACACAAACTAGACTTAGATTGTTCGGAAGAACGTGATGTTGAATGGAGTAAGATTCCGCTACCAACACTAACATTGGCCCATCTAACTAATCATTGGTGTACTAAAGATCGTGTCAAACGTAACAAAGTACGGGGTCATTTTGATATAAATAATAAATCAACTAGTAATGTAGACAAACTCAAATGTCATAGTTTATAAATTGTGTAAAAATCAATATTCATACAAACATGTAAGCATAATGGTGGGACTGACATGTTTAAAAGGCATCTAATTAGACATCAAAACTTCGATCAAAAAAAGTGTCAACTAACTGCTAAAGCCCCTTAGTCCCAACTTAAAACACAGAGTGGATCTATGCTTGATCTTTTCGCAATGGCAAAGCATGAAAGGGTTTCATAATTTATTAGATGACGCACATACTTGTGCTACAATTTTCAATTACATTAACAATATAGGTAAGATATACTGTACAAAAGAAATGTTTATCAATAACATTAAATAATGCATCAAATAATAACTCGGTTGTTAGTTATTTCATATAATACGCATCACTAATATTAAATGGCATTTTTTTCATGTACATTGCACCTGTCATATCATAAATATGTGTGTGCCTATTGTATTTTCTATCGAACATCTAACTAAACATATAACCAAATGGAACCATAACTCAAATATTAGGTGTGAGTGGAAATAAATCTGTCAACATAGTGGCATAAATTGTATTAAATTTTTTCTTTTGATCGACACATGATAGAGTCACTCCAACATAAATCTTTGAATTAGTCTTACTATTCAATGATTTACTTATTATTTTTTACATCTTCACCATTAAATGAAATTTACAATTAAGTCCTTTAGATTAAAATTTTTTGAAAAAATCTTTGAATTAAAGCCATAAGAACAATTTTAAGAATGCTATCACCTTAATTCACTTGTGTTTTTGCTTTATTAATTTCAAATGCTTCAAAAATTTGTAAATTTTCGTTTCATATGCATATTTAAGCTTTTTTTGAGATGGTAAAAATTCAAAAAAATTAAGAAACAATTCCTCTTATATATTGTGTAGCTTCTTTACTTAACCCATGTGCCAAAGAAGCAATGTTGCAACATCAAATATAATGACTTAGAGAGTAAAACCGACAACCCAAAGGCACTTAATTGCTATACTCTCCAAGATAGTTTATCGTTGTATTATAGTGGATACACTGAGAATTGTAACACAAAAGAGCAGAGAGGCACTAGTAGCTAAAAAGAAGATAGGCACTTTCAACGATTAAGGGGAAGGAGATGTCAAATAGGATGATGCCGGCTGCAATCAAAAGCCCCCACAAATTTGAATGGGTTATAGTTCTATCTACACTTGGGGCTCCAAATCAATGACAACATAACTCTTTTAACATGGTGGAAGGGAAGCAAACTAATATCTCGTGCTAGCTACCATGGCACATGATGTATTAGTTGCATAGGCATCTATAGCTATATTGAAATAAAATTAAACATCACAGGGAGGATAATTGGAGATTTTTGCAGCTCTACGACTTCTTCCCTATGTATCTGGACTTGCTTGAAAGATTGGTTTGAGGCTGAACCAAGAAACCAACAACAAAACTTCGTAAACAAATTTAAGAATAATAACTTTGAGGAAGAAGTAGAAATAGTTAAGCAAATTCTTTACAATTATGATGATTGATTCCACATTGTAAATTTATTTGTATTCTAAAATTTTTCAAATAATAATATCACCAATTTATTAAAAAAATTGATCCATTATACTTTAAAAAAAATTTAAATCAGTCCTTGTTTAAAATCATTGTTATCCAATTGATTCTGAACTTGGTCCGAAACTAGGCCACTAATGGACCAACTGGTTCCGTTACAACACGAACCAAATTCAGTCAAAATGATACAAAACCAAACTAGTTTGAACCATTAAGTAGCTAGAGTGTTATGTCAATTCAAGTTAACGGGCATTCATAATGCCTAGCTTGAGATTGACCCAATAGGAAATGAGTCAACTAAACAAAACTGAAAATTTGTCATTTTTGTTAACGAGACCCAACCAAATGAGGTTCAAGTCAAAACCCCAACCCATTTAGTTCGTGTATGGTGTCAACCCAAACCTAATGCGATTTAAGATCCATGTACAGCTAGAATGATGCAGTTGTCAATTGAGGTGATTTAAGGATAGAGACGATAACTAATGAAGAAGAGATTAGCGAACAAGAAGAGAGGACTTGAGAAAGAAGATGCATACAAACCATGTTTTTTATGTACAAAGGTCCAACAGCTCAAAAACCTTGTCGGAAATCATTGACAATAAGATAGGAAGTAACTCGAAGGCACTAAGATGGGATATGAGAGATGGAGATAGATGGTACGTTAACAACGTAATGGTGTAATTTATTATAACTTCTGCTCAATATTAAAAAAAACATGTAGAAAGCAAAAACATAACACGATATATTGGGATGTACAAAAGTGTTTATGCTTCATAGGATCCAATTAGTTGACTACAAAAGTTCAAATAACAACCGCGATCATCAAAGCCTAAATTGGAGATAAGGAACAGACCATTAGTTTCAATAAGCTCAGCCATCTAAAATAGTAGTTTTTTTGTTTCCAAATAAATATCCCAATAATTTTCTACAATTTTCAAAGATTTAGCCCTTGTTTGGTTGGAGGAAGGAAAAAATGGTTTGAAAAAATTTGATGTAAAATAAAGTAAGTTATATTAAAAATTATGTTAGATGTAAAATACCGTTACTTGATTTATTGAGCATTGTGTTAGATATGAAATGAAGTGATTATTAATGTTAGAGTTTATGTAGGATGAGAGATAAAATAGTTTTTAAGTCTTTTTTAAATAAATTAAAGTTTTTGGCTATGACTATTTTAGCCATAATTAAAATAGCTGTTTGCTACCACACAGGGCCTTAATGTGTACTTATGTTGGAGAGAAAAAATGCATCTGAAACAAAAAACAGAAGATGGTGGTTCATCTGATGTAAGTGATGAATTTCATCATTCTTCAAATGATGATCAACACAAGCAAGATGGAACTATTATCCTCAATAACAATGCTGAAGTTGAATGAAGCAGGAAACCAAAGAAATGCAGGATCAATAATCTCAAACTGCTACCTTGTAAGGTATGAGCAACCAATTAAAATGGAAGTGATGATGTGATGAGACATCATTATAGAGAAATCTTTTCTTCGAGTTTCCCAAATCAATAGTGCACCTATGCTGTATGTGTAGAAACCACACTGGCACATATAGAATAGCTTGATTGATAACCTACTCAGAACAAGGAAGACAGTGAATTAATTAGTGCAAAAATAACAAAGCCATGACCCTTCATCAAATAAGGAGCATTATGCTAATGTACAGACCCTAGTTCTTGTGTCGGCCATCCTTTTAAGTACTCCTTCGTATCCATGGACCAAGGTGCTTCCTTAAGGATTGAAATCACCCACATTTGAACACCAGCATAGTATGTCAACTTCCATAATGACTCTGCACACTTGGTAATTTTTGACTGTTTAGTCTCATCAATCATCAAAGGAGCAGCTCCATTATGCAATAATCTGACTGCTAGACGCTGAAAAAAGGAAAAAACACATCTGTTTAGTGCAAAGAAAACTAACTGGCAATACACATAGCAAAACGTATATTGGCATAAGTAAACAAATATTTGCACCAAATGCTGTCAGAATCCTACAAAAAATAAATAAAAATGACCAGTGGTATAGCATATGTGGTCAAGCAGGTCATAGCTTTCCTTCTGAACAAGAATTTTAACAAGAATGCCATGTATGAGAGCAAGCTATGAAAAAATTGGTTACTGTTCAGACTTTCTTAAATGTCAACAAAAATTTTCATGCCCTTAAAGAGGAAACAACAAAATGGAGTAATTGAATTTAATAGCACTGAAGATGAAATATTTATCTGAGCTTAAATCAAAATGAACGTACATGCTAACTACCACGTTTTGGCCCTAAAAGTATATGCATTGTAAGGTGCAAAGCAGCCATATCAATATTTCCCATTGCAGGGATGGGAAATTGAGTATTGATATACTAGCCCTAGCTGCACTTGTGTAAGCGTCCATCCAACATGATAAAACTAGGGGCGAGAATGATCCGAGTTCAAGTCGATCTAGGCGCGACTCAATCTCAGCTCGTTAATTTATTGATCAATTCAAGCTCAAATTGATTTCGAGTTCAAGCTAGCTCGACTAACCAGTATTTGATTTCGAGTTGGCTTGAACCTTAAATGAGCTAGCTCGAATCCCCCTGTAAACTAAGAATTATATTAGGAAAAAACTTAAATAGCCTTCAATGAGTTTTAAACACAGCTAGTCATATTCATCGACTTGCTCAACACCTACTCTAACCATTATGTCTTGCATTCTATTTATAAATAAATAAGAACTATATTATATAAACAAATTAAATTATCTTTATTTAAAAAATAATATTCATGCCAAGTTCAATATGAACAGAACTGATCTGACCCTAGCACCAATTCTTCTCAATAAAATTATAAACTATAAATATGGCTCAAAACTCGGTTCAATAAACTTGATTCGAGCTCTATTCGAGCTAAATATTGATTTGAATATCGAACAATTATCAATTTTTTGGCCAAACTCACACGTAAATAAAATAGCACAAGTAAAATTGGAGCATTGTCTTAGAATCCAAGACTTCTTTCCTTCTTACTATAAAAAAAAGAACTTTTTTCCTTCAAGCATTCAGTTTCTCATGGTGACCACACGCCCCCTGGAGGTGTTACAGAGTGAGTTGTGTTGTTGTAGTTATTCATTTTTGGTTAATCTCACAACGCTTACATGCAAAGGAAAAAAAACATAAGATTCTCCTATATTTGATTAAGGACTCTAAGTTATCCAATTTGGGAAACAGCATTTTACATTGGTAGGTAATTATTATATTTATTTCATTAACCACACATGCCATTTTAGATTAGCTTTAAAGTTCATGTATCATTTTATATGACTAAATTCAGTAAAATTGCAATGGAAATGCAAGGGAGCCAAATGGAGACAGTCATCAAGCCCGAAGAGAACCTGCCAAACTTAACTTAAGAAAGACTTCAACAAACCCTTAAGGATTTCTATGGGCTGGTTGGACTACGTTCTGTTTACCTGGTCAATATAAAAACATTCACATTCAAAATAGAGATAAAAGAGGAAGATTGCAAAGGGTAACAAATGCAAGTAAAGCTATCATGAATTTTGATGCACGGAACAAATACACATAAAAGAAATGCAGAATGTAAATCACCAAAAACAGAGAACAGCAGAGTTGGCTTCACATGAAGGATCTTATGCAATGTTGATGGCAATTGGTCATTATAAATGACTCGAAGTAAATGGAAATAGTCCTTAGAGCCTTTCAGGATTTCACCCTTGAAGAATGAAATTACCATAAATAATCTATCCAGCCACTCTAAAATTCATGTTTCAGGAAGAAAACACAATGGGGCCTGCTGAGAATATCCATCCTTTGAACGATGTGAGAAGAACGACAGTGAGAAATTAGCTAGTAAAGACATATCTTCACAAATCATCCCCAATAATGGCATCTGGAAGCAATGGTTGAGCAATGGAAAAACTCAAACAATTACCAATTTCTTCTTACAACATTCAAGTGCATCGAAAACTGTAACATGAACAGAAAATAAGAACAAAAGAATCTTAAAACACACGCCAGAAGCAAAAGAGATCCCGCGGATCCCACTTCTTAACCAAAACATGTGGCAAAAGGAAAAAAGGCTCAACCAAAGGAAATTCCCTCGGATCCCACTTCTTAGCGCTAACATGCAAGAATCTCCAGAGATCCGACGTCCACAGACATAAAAGTCGAAGCAACGGCAGCAATACCTTATAGACAGCGGAGTCGAGCAAGAATCTCGCGGGAGCGAAGCCAAAGGCAAAGAGGATCGCAATGAGCAAATGTGATCCGCCCGGCGCAATCACGCCGTCCCCCTTCGGCGCCATGCCGTTGTTCGTATCGGCAGCGAGCAAATCCAGAAAGGCAAACGGACAGCCGGGCAGGATCAGCCAAAGCGAAGGCGGCGGCGGCGGGAGAAGATGGGAGGATGAAGGAGACGATCTGATTCAGCTCTTGGGCTGGAAGAATGTCGGAAAGTTTATTTATAAAAAAAAAAAATTGAAAAAATTTGCGTGGAAGCCGAGAGAAATGGGGCGGAGGGGGAGAAGAGTCGAAGAAGACCCTCCGGTCTCCGCCTCGCCCTCCCTCTCACTCACTTCCCCTCCTCCCTGATGGGCGATGCCGCGATGGCTAGCGCTGTGCATTCGGTTTAACCGGTACCAAATTAAAAATTAAGATGAAGTTTAATTTTATTTTTTAAAATAAATTAAATCAACCAACATTATAAATCAAAATCAAATTAATCAAATAAATATCAATTTAATTTAATTTAATGTAGTTAAATCATATTTTTTATTTAATTTTTATCTCAACAGTTTCTAAAACTTTTTATAATAATACTAAATATTACTGTACAAATATTTAAGAGATAATTACCTATATGCCACACCATTTCACTTTATTTATGTGTTATCCATCCATTCTTAGTTAATTACGCTATGCACACTCAAAATATTATAAAATCTTACATACACACACTTAAGTTAAAACTCAGTCAAAATCTATTTGAAAAAAAAAATATTTCATTAATAGATCATTAAAATTATATTTTTATCCTTAATAGTACATATTTTTTTCTTTCTTGATGTCATACTAAAGCACTAATCAGCGCTAAAATTAATTCACGTCGAGGATGTCTCCCTCACTTGCCACTACTTAAACATCAAAATTTTAAGATTTTCACTTAAAATATATTTAAATATTCTTAAAATAATATGATGAACGGTTCAAATTTTTTGTAACTTAACTATAGTTAGATTATTGAAAAATTATAATTGCTCATTATAATAAAAACAAGTGAAAGTATGTGTATGTAAGATTTTATAATATTTTGAGTGTGCATAGTATAATTAACTAAAAATAGATAGGTAATGCATAAATAAAGCGAAATAGTGTGGCATATAGGTAATTATCCCAATATTTAAATATAAAAAGTAATTAATTTAAATAAAAAATTCACTCTGTCTCTTAATAATTATTTATTAAAATTATCTAAACACATAAAAAAATTTAATCATATCAGTACAATAGACTAACAAAAAAAACAATCAAAAGTTCAAAAATAATAGTATAAATTAATTTCACAATATAATCAAAATTACATAACAAAATTATACTTATATATAGAATTATTTAATAATAATTTAGTCAATTTGATTTTCAAATGTGTGAAACTGAACTCAAATCAATTAACTGAAATATTCAAAATATCAAACTATTATTAAATTATTGAATTTTAAGAAACGTTTAGTTCAATATTATCTCAATATTATGTCATATTATTTAAAAAAAAATAATTATTTAATTTAATAATATCTAAAATAATTTTTTATAAAATTATAAAATTATTAATAAAAAATAATATCTAAATATAATAACATAATATTAAAATAACAATAAATCCAACGTCCTCTTAATTCAATTTTTAATTTAAATCAATGTTGACACATCTAATATAATATTAACAATTAAATTTTTGTCATGGCGTGGAAATAACGATTATGGAGTGGATATATCATTTGGCGTACGCACAGTGTACTTGATTAGGCTTACGAATTTTTCTTGCTGTAATTATTATACGGTGCTGTGTATTCTGATTATAATTAATTTTTTTTTAGAAAATTATAATTATTTTGCTCTTTGGTTGAAGCATATTGTGACTTGTGAGCATGTTTTAAGTATTTTTAGATATACAAGAACAACATTAACAATTAAATTTTTATCATATTAAATCAGATCAGTTATATAAATTTTTTATTTATATTATATTCTATTAATTAATAAATTTTCATTTAATTCTAATATATAAGATTATTTTTTATAATTTTTTGTTATATTTTTTTGACTTTTTTTTTTTATAGTCAAGATCTAATAATTTAAATTTTTTAATAAAATTTTAATCAATGAAAAAGCTAGAGAGAGAGAGAGAATTTTTAGTAATTATGTCAATTAGAATATCTTATATTGATTACGTACGTTTTAAGGGGGCGTTTGGTTCAATATTATCTTGGCGTTATGTTATGTTATCTGACATCTATAAATAATTTTTTATAAAATTATAAAATTATTAGTCAAAAGATGACATCTGAATGTCATGACATCTAAATTACGTAATATAACACCAAGATAACAACGAACCAAACGCCCTCTTAATCATATGAAAGTGACAATCCAGTGGTGTAAAACTTAAAAAGTGCTCAAATGACCTAAATATTTTTGAAAATGATGGTCATAAAAATCCATAAAGATCTAGGGGGGCATTTAGTTCGATTCTGTCTTGATGTTATGTAAAGGGCGTTTGGTTCATTATTATCTATTATTGTGTTATATTATATAAAAATAATAATTATTTGATTTAGAGGGCATTTGGTTTGTTGTTATTTAGGTATTATGTCATGACATCTAGATGTCATCTTTTGACTAATAATTTTATAATTTTATATAAGATTATTTATAGATGTTATTAAACTAAACAATTATTTTTTTTAAATAACATTGGACCAAACGCCCCCTCAATGATATATATAAATAACCTTCTGCAAAATTATAAAATTATCACACAAAAGATGATATTTTTTATCATAATATCTAGATTATATAATATAATACCGAAATAACAATGAATCAAACGCTCTCGTCATATTATCTAGATGTCATCTTTCGATTGACAATTATATAATTTTTTTAGAAAGTAATCTAAAGGTATTGTCTAACAAAATAATTATTTTCTTAGAATAATATAACATATCATCAATATAAAATTGAATCAAACGCATCCTAAAAAATATCATTTCAAATTTGCATTAGATTTTCTAATTTTTCAAGAAGTGGATTCTCCGCTCTAAAGCGATGAAATGAAAATGGTGACATGATTAACACACATAATAAAGTAATTCAACATACAACACTCAAGTGAGGCTGGAGATCTGTTGAACCTGATTGAAAGCTTTTTATCAATAATTAGGACCCAGAGAACTATATAGTAATTTTAAAAAAATTATTTGATATGATTTCAAATTTATTGATCTTTATGATAAAGTGAGTAAACCTCAAGTACCTAAATAGAATTACCCAAATAATAATATGAATAACGACTTATAATAAATAGTATAAACTGAATATAAATAGCTATATGATTGCAATCAAATGATAAATATGGTAAATATAAGAACTATGCTGAAGGGCAAAAGTGATTATATCTTAGAAAATATAGACCATAAGGTGATTACATAAAACTAACATAAATCATTTAAGATTACTTGCATGAAATATTTGATTCCACTTAAAGAAATCAAGCTGAAAAATTCAAAATGATCAAAAAATAATAATTTTTTAAAGTATAAAAACATAATTATTTTTTAAATTTATGGATCTAATTTAAAAAATTTTTAATAGTAAAATTAATTTTAATAAAAAATATAGTATGAGAATTTTTTCTAGCTGCTAAAATAATTTAAATTATCTCAAAAATATAGTACTACTACTTAATTTAGTATGAGAATTTTTTTTAGATGATAATATTTTTTATTTTTTTAAAAAATATATAATAAAAATAAAATTAATTAGTTGTATTAAAAATTATGTATAATATAAAATAAAATTGATTGATTGATATTTTAGAATTATGTATGATGTGAATAAAATAATTTTTTATATTTTTTAATGAAAAGAAAATATTTGGCCTTTTTAAAAATCCAAATGGGCTCTAAAATTATATTAAAAAAATAATTTGTTTAATGCTTTTTTTTTTTTGATAGAGTAAATGTTGATTATATGATTATATCAGAAAATACGAAGAACTGCAAATAATTTATTTTTGAGAGAAATGGAGACAACTGAATGCCCCGCTGCGGGTCTCACCGTCTCTCGAAGAGCCATCTTGAATCGATCCTCGTTCTCTTCTTCGTCGCCATTGACAGATCTTGCCCTTTCGGAAGCCGTCGGATCCAGAACTTTTCGTTGAATATTTGCCGGAGAGGAAGCAGAGGTAGGGATCCGACTCTGAAGAAGACGGCACCACGTTCCCCGATCTGCAGATCAGCCATGGTAGTCGGACCCAAGAACTAATCTTGAGCTCTGCCGCTCTGCAAATGGTACGTATTGCTATTTAGGCTCCAGATCTTCGAAGTCGAAGATCTATGATTTGATTGTTTATGGTTTTTAATATTTAGGTAAACGCCAAGTGGTGCAGTAAAAATATTAGTTTTCTCTTGCCTGACAACTTTGTAGGGAGAAAAAGGCTCTTCCTATGCCTATCAATTTTCGCTATGCTCGACCTTTGATTTAGGTCTCGTTTGATTCTAGCTTTTCTTTTTAGACAAAAAAAAAATTATTTTTTAAACTTAATGAAAGAAAAATTTATTTTAATACTAAAAAGTATATAAAATATAAAATACTTTCAATTCTAATATTCGTATTTGTGTTCGATGTGAAATAAAATTGATTTTTATAATTGAAATTTGTGTTGGACAGAAAAATTGCCTCAAATCAAACGAGGCCTGAAAGCTCCGTTTTTGTTTTTATGGAGTTCTTTCTCATTTTCTGGTGCATGTATGTTGAGGAAATTCAATAATTCTTAACTTCACTACTTTGATAGCTCAATTGAATTTCAATCTCTCAAATAAGAATAACAACAATAAGAACCAAAAGAACGCCTCAATTTCAAAATAAAAAAATATTTTATCTCTGGTCTCGTTTGGTTTGACGATTAAATTTTGAACAAGAGAAAAATATTTTATCTCATAAATTTTATAGGAAAAAAGTTTAATTTAATACTGAGAAGCATGTAAAATGTGAAATAAAGTTAATTCTAATGTCGTATTTGTGTTAGATGTAAAATAAATTTGATTTTTATAGTTAAAATTTGTGTTGGATTGAAAAAAAAAAAAAACTCGAACCAAACGAGCTTATGAGTCTTTGCAAAGCAAGTGCTGATATAGAACATTGTTAGATTAAAGAGAGGTGTTGGATCTTGAAAAAGAAAGAAGAAAAAAATATATAACAAAAAAAAACACGCAGAGACATCACATGATTTGAAGAGATTCTGCTACATCCGTAGAAAAGCCAAGCGAAAGACATTTCAGTAATCAAGAAAGGAGTTCGCTGGAGGTGATTACAGTGCATCTTTCAGAGCTTCTGTGGGGGAATTCTATGGAGGCCTAGGAAACTCTCTCTAACATGATTTCTAATGCCCAAATCTCGTTGATTCATTGGTTATTATATTGAAGGCTCTAACTATTTGGAACTTTAGGACCCAAATAAAAAACAATTCTTTTAGATGATTCAATGTTATTTTGATGTTACTATCAAAATAATATATTATCTTAATGTCGACGCTATATAATTGAATATTATCGAAATTTTTTGAAATTAGATATCATGTTTTTGAACCATTACAATGATTGCACACAAATCTCCCTCAATCCGACCACAGCCTCGACCTTTATCCGTTTTGCTTGGTGTTTTGAAGGTGATTTCATAATTTTTTATAAAATTTCAACCCATATCATTAAATTAAATAATTATTTTTATAAATAATATTTAACCATATTATTTAATTAAAAATCATGATTTTACCTTTTTATCACATCCATTGCCTTATTAAAAGTAATAAAAGTGAATATTAAACCCTTTGCATTAATCCTCAAAAACTATGAACTTTTTGCTCTCCCAAATTCATATTACTGGCTCACAGCATGAACAGTCAAACCATAAAATTAGGCAAATATAAATGATTCATTTCCAGCAGCATTATTTTAATTGAAATGATATCATATAAATAATTTAAAACATCCTCTTTACATATTAAACATAAATTCCTAAATGAATACAAAACATCTTTCAAAAAAAAAAAAGAATACATAACAATATCTTCATCATTTACATGCTATTTTCAAATTTTAAATAAAGAAGGATATATGAATATATCCAAATTGTGTTGGCAACTAAACAGATCAACTTACTGATAAAAAAAAAGGTCAACTTAAAAAAAAAATGCTCAACAATGCAATAATTTTCATGATTGGCTGAATTTAACACAATCAAATTATCATGAAAACTTAAAACCCAAATTTCTGTACTAAACGGATAATCCATTATATGGATTACATTCCGAAACATCCTGCTATATCTAAATGATTAAAATCATATGTGTGGTAAAAGAGAAGAAAGTTTTCATGGAGCTGTGACCTAGAGCTTCTGCAAAGCACGGCAAATTACACATTTTTCAATAGTATAACGAAACCCATATATTATTATACTTATGTATTTCACCGTTTCATCGTTTTTTTCTCTTATACGTGTATATTTCTATGGAACATAAACTCACAATTGAAACATATGCAATAATCGTTTGTAAATCATAACTGTGAGCAGCAATATGCTAGTGATTCGAAGGAAATAGTTATAAATAGAAAAAATAAATTAATTTACCACATATTTGGCAATTTGTACTTACTGAAATTCTTGATGGCTGTAGCTGGGCAATTTTTAATCCTAGGTTCAATTTAAGCTGCTTCCAGAAAGGGCTTGATTGCAGGCTTCCTTCCTAAAAGAATGCATCTCATATTGCTATTACAGGATCCAAGAATGATTGATATCTGCAGAGTCTATTCACTGGATTCAAACTGGTAATATCATGATAAGGCAACCTAACTATTTCATAGGCTATACTCCACACAGAAAATTGAAAATCGTATAGAAAGCAAAAGGAATCAACGATCCAGAACTAAAAATCAAAATCTGAGGGAATTTCCTAGATTCAATCCAGTAGCCTTCAGGTCATAATCGATCAATCTAATCACTGAACCAGAAATGCTCACTCATCGGAATATTAAACAAAGTTTGAAGGTCTATCCAGAAGTATTGCTTGAAAGAACCATTCAGCAAAGAAAACAGGAGAGACCCTCCTCATCTACATAGTTTAATTCATTTGTTTTCCAATGCCGAGGATGGCAGGTAAAACCAGAAGATATATATATATATATGCTTATTTTTCAAATACTTTGCCAAACTGTTTGAGCACGATGATGCAGAAGCAACACATAAACAATACAAAGAATGACAGAATAAAATCAATTACTACAGTTGACGTAAAAGCGCATCGCAATGAAATTATGGAAGGTATAAAAGAACCAGCAAGACTCATGAAATAGCCATATGTAGAAGTCAGGTAGAGGGTAGGCCTTGGCGCCATGCTAACATTATTTCATAATCTAAAAGCCACGAGTTCGGATCAAGGACAAGCAGACTTTGGGACTGAAGATAATCTGCCTAGTTCTGAACAGCACACAACAGCTATTTTTTTTCCACTCTCCCCCACCAAAGTTTCACCCCATATCCTAGGGGCATATGGATGCCATTCCTAAGGAATCTGTAAGATACAGGGTCGATTTCTTAGTAGTGGATAGACGCCAATAGATGATGTAGGCGAGAGTAGAATATTTTATTATAATGAAAAACTCAAAAAAACTTGCTAGACATCAAAAATTAAGGCAACAGCGACGTAGTGTGGAAGCAATGTGCAATAAGGAAAGTAGATTACACAAAAAGAAAACCTCAGAAACAAAAATAACAATTACTGCACATCATACACATCTTTTTTTTTTTTTGATAATAAGCATATCATACACATCTTAATATAATAACTAATTTTATTTCTCACCATATATATTTTTCAAACAGTGGAGCAACATGTAGGCAAATATTTGCCTCGAAAATCTCAACCATGAGCACCTTATTAGAAATCATATCATCCTTACAATCAATAGACTTAATCTCTTCAAATAACTCTATGATCAAGCAGCAAGAGGCTATTAACCATGTAGAAAAAATTCCTTCGGTTTTCTAAGAGGAAGAATTGAGCGGGTAGGAAAGAGAAGGGCACAACTCCCTACTGCTAGCGGATGGTCGGCTTTCGATGGTGGCAATGGAAGAAGGTAAGAGGATAAGTTTATTACCAGTTTGAAGGTTCAGGCAAAGACGAGGAGCGAGCAAGCCTGAGCTGCAAGCCGCAATGGCTTCTGCACCGTTTCCGACAGCATCCATCTAGGAGGACTCGATTGAAGTTTAGGAGGTTGTCATGGAGGCAAATGAAAAGATAACATCGGACCATGAAGACATGAAGGATGAAGGCCATCCCCATTCGGTCATCACCTGCTCTGGGAGTGATAGAATTATTCCATTCAATGAAGCGTCTTGCTCAACATGAACCTCACTTGGATGTGAAGGTGGATTGCGACAACCACAAACAGCAAAAGCCCCTATTTTGGGGAAATGATGATGCTCAATCTTTAGAAGAGCATCATTGGCCACCTCAAGCTAAGGAGATGAGCAAGAATCATCTTTCTAACATGAGCGGAAAGGAAATTCCTTCGCAATCAATGGAGGTATGTCTCCCTATCACCTTGTGGCTAGGGAATTGACCGTACTTATGGATTATATTGATTGCATGGATGTGAACTTGAACAGTAAGAGAGCCTTGGCTGCTCCTAGCCTTGTTGGGCAAGTTTTCATGTAGGGTTCAGGTGACTTGCAAACAAGTCCACGTAGGAGGAGGGCAGCAAAGAAGTAGAAACAGCTCTAGCTCTTGAGAGGTGTCTGCTGAAGATTTACAACAGGTAGGGGATTTAAGTAGACTAAGAAGAAACTCATTCTCAATAAGTGAAAATTCGTCAAAGTACCAATGTTATTTGGAAGGAGCATTCTCCTATCCCAATGAGGAAGGAGCATGTGTGGGTACCACAAGGTTTCAGGTTCAAATCACATTACCATCACAATTTTCAAGTAGAATAAGGAAAATTGTGGTGTAGAATAAGGAAAATTGTTTTATACAACAACAACAACAACCAAGCCTTAAATTCCACTAGGTGGGATCAGCTACATAAATCTTTTGTTTCCACTGTGCTCTATCAATTACTAAATTCTTATCTAAGTGGGAAATTGTGGTATCCAAGGATAAAATTAAAAAAAAAAAAGACATTATTTGAAAGGAGAGTCACTTTCCTTGTAATGGCAAAAGAAGTAGGGACACCTTTTGGGATTTAAAATGATGGATCTTGGCCAAGGGCACTTTCTCATTAGTTTTGCCAATAAGGAAGACAGATGCCATCTAGTCTGGGGAACCTTGCTCTATTTCAGGCCAAGCAGTGGGGTTAGAAACTTTTAGTCACCTGCATTCAGAACAAGTGCCAACACCATCTTCGACATTCCTATTTGGATAAGGCTACCTGAATTGCAATTGGAATTCTGGGGCCACAATACCTTCGTGAGGATTGTTGGAAAGAAAGGGAATCCAATTCAATTTGATGAAGTTACAGCTAGGAGAGAGAGGGGAGGGACTATTTGCCAGAATATCAAGCGTAAACCAAATCATTCAGGCTGGAGTTTGTTTTTTTTTTTTTTTTGACAGATGGCATAGCCATAGCATTATACAGGCTGGAGTTTGGTTGCATGGTTCAAGAGGGACATTTCTCCAATGATATAAATATAAGGGGCTATCCAACCTTTGTTTCATATGTGGAATGGTAGGCCACCCGACCAACAAGTGCCCAGCTGAAAGCAGCAGCAAGCGGAACAGATGCAGTAAAAAGCTCAAATAGGCCTCATCAAAAAAACTTAAAAAAAGGTCAAATAGAGAGGTAGAATTCAGAACTCTCATTGCCATTCCCTCAAGTTGTCCTCCCTGGCCAATGAGGCTTCTAATCTACCCTCTGATGCACCAGAACTTGATCTTGAGAGACTAAGCCCTTGCACCTTAGTTTGCAACGGGAGAAGACTAAACAAGATGATTGACAGCTTAACGTTATCCCCTGAGGATAAAACAGGAAAGGAGCACATCAGATCTGATCTCAACATCTTACCTAGAGCTCCAGTCCCTTCTCATCAAATCTAGAATGCTGAATCTGGCATAGCTGACCTGGGCTCAAGCAGCACGCAAGAGTGGGAGCAGATCCAACCCTAGATCCTCAATCAAGAACAGTAGGATCAGATTCTATAGTGGGGAGAGAAGTTCACGTGCAGCAAGCATCTAATCAGATTGTTGCAGGCCTATGAAGCACCGATACTTTGTAGAGCCTAACGTATCTGCATCGTATCCGCATCGTATCTCGATACTCCCCGATACTCCCCGATACTCCACCGATACGTATCCGATACGCTACATGGCATATCAATTTTTATTTTTTATTTTTAAAAATCAGATACTCGCCCGATACTCGCTCGATACTTGCCCAATACTTGTCCGATAATTTTCGATACTTCTAATTAAAGAAAAAATGTTGAAACAGTTGATCTGGCCTACACGATAAAAAATAAAAAATATATTATACATAAAACACAACTTATGCATAGACTCAAATAGTAACATTGAGAGATATACTGAACTCGCACGATTGGGATTGCAAAATGCTTGATGTGCGCTAGTGTTTCGGTAATAGAAAAAAAATTTGATATTCACAAGCAATTGTATTATCTAGTTTTTTTATCTCAACCATACTATCTTTACTTCTGTTAGACACCGATCACTTTTTTTTTACTTTGATCGAGCTCAAATTATGAAAAAGATAGAACTTTGGTCTTTTATTTGTTTATTTATTTAGTTAAAAACTCAGAGAGAAAAGGACATATATCTATTTTAATCAAATTAATGTATCTAAATTTATGTCACAATATTTATATTAATTTTAATTATATGTCGTTTGCGTCGAGCTAATTAATTTAGGTCGGATTTAAATTGAAACTGAAACTAATTTACTGATGTATATTTAAACCTCATCTCACTTAAATAATTTGTGATAGGTTGAAAGTAATTAAATAAATTTTAAAATATTAATTTAATTTAAGATCTTTTTAAACTCAATAGTTGTTGAAGGATATTTTTATTTTTTGTAGTTCAATTGTCTATAATATTTTTTAGTGATATTAATAATGTTTAAAAAATATAATTAATTTAAAAAAATTAAAAGATATTTTTAAAAATTATAACAACAAGATGTATAAATTATTATAATTTACCATAGATTTATATCTTAAATATGACAATATGACGTATTATACACAAATATAATAGTCGTATCCTGACGTATCCGTATCTTACTTTTTTTAAGTTTGGCATATCGTCGTATCCGTATCGTATCGTATCCGTATCGCCGTATCGTACTCGTATTTCATAGGTGAACCTTCCCGAAAATCTTTTTTTTTCCTGAAAGTCAATAGAGCTCACCTTCAAACTCCAATTCAATGCTGAAATTCATAGCATAATGCAGATGCAGCCAGCCTGGATGGTTTTCTCATCATTGAAAAAGTTGGATGCTATTCAGAAGGCGCATGTAGCAAATTTGATTACTGTCCCCTCTTCCATCCAATTCAGCAGTTAGAACAACCCCCTGGTGAACTCGAGGCAAGCCGAAAGACCAAGAAGAAGAATAAGAAAAAATCTAGATCAGCAACTGAGGTTGATCTACTTGCAATCCTGGACCTGAACCAACCTATTAAGCATCCAGACAACAAGAGAAAGAGGAAAGAGCCTGAGTGCAGCCCAAGAGTGCTGGTGAAGGGAGGTGATGGAGATCATGTGACGTGACGGCCAGAGCCATGCAAAAGACAAAGATGGAGAGAGGACACACCAACCCTTTATCCGACAACACTAGATGAAAAAAGTTACATGGCCCAGCAGATCTGAAGACCACCAATAAAGCATCCGAACAGTAAGAGGAAGAGGAAAGAGCCTGAGTGCATCCCAAGCGTGCCGGTCATACAATTACTTGATGGCCACAGCCATGCAAGAGTACCACTGTACACTAGTAAGGACTTATGGACTGCCTTACAAGCTAGAATCAATAATACTACCATTCACCCTCAATAATTCGGGTACCACTGTACATTTTATTTAATGTAAGGCCTAAGTCATAATTGCAAAAAAACAGACTATGATCTTATTTTCATTATATTTTGGAAATATGACCTTATCCTTAATATCTTCTTCAATTTCATCATTATATGTGTATAAGTTAAAAGATAATAAACTCTATTGTTTTAGCTTATTAGAATAAAGGAGGGAAAGGATTGATGTCAACTTTCAACCCAGTGCAAAACTGGCATCAATTTAAACCTAAAGCTAAAATTATAAACTAGCACAATAGAACAGAATTTTTTCATGACAGGACACGCAATGCTCCGATCCCACATAATTACACATTATTTATATGATTTTATTCAGCCTCAGTTTTGCGCATATAGTTGTTCCTGGATATCGGAAAACTCTGGAGAATGTTGCTGCAGTAACTATAACTAAAGGCCTTCTTCTAGGCATTATTGTAATTACTAATTCTTACAAGAAGCTGCGGTTTATGTTGAGACTCAAAATCTAAGGCTCCAATAGACAGCAAGTTATATAATTGAAGTGGAGCATGCATAGCATGCAGGTATGAGGTAACTTGATTTCTATGATTTAGTGCTTTGCTTGGTTCGGTTTTACTGCTTTGCATTTATTACAATCAATTGGGATTTGATTACCTTTGGTTAACTCCAAAAGCCTATCCAATTTTCTTGTTTTTGACCATTCCCGGCTTTTCGATCCAAATGTACAAGAACCAAGTGGGTTCAGATTTGATTTTTGAGATCTATCATGAACTACCAGTAATACCCACATCGCATGAGTTCTGAACTACCAGTAATAATACCCATTGCATAGACACTATAAGCAAAGTATTAACATAATTCGCTATACATAGTAAATAATTCTACACAATGTACATAAAGACAAGTTAATAAAGACATGTCTAGTAAAGTAAGAAATTTGGGTTGGTTCTTAGGTACCTACATGGAGAAATAAGAAATTGACTTACATTTTTGAACTACCTAATAACTACAAAAATAAACCTATATATCAATATCAGAAAGGATCCTCGTCTATTTTCATTAAATCACCTGTATCCCTTCCCTTCCAGACAAGCATGCACAGTTCACAGATGTGACTTCTCTGTTGACACCAAATCAAACACTGTAGGACAACTGGAAGATAAGGCAGTAAATGAGAAAGTCACACCAAAAACCCAATTAAAATTTTAAGACTAATTTTCAAACATTTGGTAACAGCCTGTCATGATAATAAGGACTTCAATGTCAAAGGCATGTACATGTTTAAGGTTAGTATGGTTATTGTAAGATCATCAAGTGATCCATGCAAGATTAACATTGATGAGGAATATGAATACAAAAACGACTTGTGCAGGAATGCTTATGTCAAGGCTTAGACTTTAAAGGTCCACTCCATCATTTTCTTTTAGGATCAACATAAAGTTAGGTGAAGGTTTTGGCAAATAGTTCGTCTACAAAGATTTAAAGGTTTTTTACATAAAGCTAGTTTTAAATAAAAAATACAATATCAGGTAAAACTTCATCTCTTTTCATAGGTTCCTTAACTTGAAAAACACATCATAACATCATAAGATATGTTTTCAATTATGTTGAACTAAAACCAACTTCATACTTACCATACAACAACAACAACAACCAAGCCTTAATCCCACTAAGTGGGGTCGGCTATATGAATCCTTTGTTTCCATTGCGCTCTATCAGTTACCGGAAATCTAAGTAACTAAGATCACTCCTTATAGTTTCTTGCCATTTCTTCTTTGGTCTCCCTCTTCCTCTTTGTACATGGGCAAATCGAATAACTCAATTTTTCTAATTAGAGCTTCAATCGGCCTACGATTTAGGTGTCCAAACCATCTAAATCGACTTTCTCTAAGTTTATCCTCAATTGGTGCAACACCAACTTGCTTTTGGATATACTCATTTCTCATTCTATCCTTTCATGTATATCCACACATCCACCTTAGCATCATCTTTTCTACAATGTTTATTTTATTTATATATTTTCTCTTTGCAGGCCAACATTCAGCACCACATATCATCGCTGGTCTTACTACAGTTTTATAAAATTTATCCTTGATTCTAGATGAATTTTTCTATCGCACAACACACCAGAAGTATTTCTCCATTTTACCCATCCTGCTTGAATCCTGCTAATAATGTCATTATCTATTTCACCATCATTTTGTATGATTGATCCAAGGTATCTCAAGCGCTCACTCTTCTTGACAATTTGATCATCAATTGTCACATCTCCAATATAAGTATTTCTTTCTTGACTAAATGTGCACTTCATATATTCAATTTTTGATCTACAGAGATGAAAACCTTTAGATCCTAGAGCATTCCTCCAAAACTCTAGTTTCGCTTTAGCTCCCTCTTTAGTTTTCTCAACAAGGATAATATCATCTGCGAAGAGCATACACCAAGGCACCTTATATTAGATATGTCCAGTCATGACTTCCATAATCAAAGCAGAAAGATACGGACTTAAAGTCGAGCCTTAGTGTAATCCAACTGTAATAGGAAAATCCTTAGTCAAACCTCCTTATGTCCGTACACAGGTAACAGCTCTTTCATACATATCTTTGATAACTTGAATATAAGCAGTGCAAATCCTTTTCTTTTCTAAAACTCTTCAAAGTATTTCTTTTAAGACTTTATCATAAGCTTTTTTCAAATCAATAAAAACCAAATGGAGGTTTTCCCTTCTCTCCTTAAACTTCTCCATTAAACTTCTTAATAAATGAATGACTTCTATAACAGATCTACTTGGCATAAAACTCAACAAAATTATCAAGAAGGGGTAAAAAGGGTATTGCTATGTAAACAAACGCACTGAGCATTTAAAGGAAAAAAAAAATGCATTGAACATGTTTAATGAGATTTTATTGATATTTTTTATCACACTCATGGATTAATTTAACTTCATAACTAAATATTTTTATATATCTCCAAACACACTATAAAGAGGTACATTCAACCTTTTAAAAAACCGAATCCAATTGTTCTAACAAATGTTCATTTTCTTACCTCTAAATTTTCATGAACACGAGTTGTTTATAATCCCATTTTTTCATCAAATTTCAGTAGCTCAGGAAATTAAATTTTTTATAATGTGCTTATGATCCTGTGGATCAAATCTGACTTTCAGCCAAACAAAACCTATTTTTTCCAACCAGAGTTCATCTTATTTAAGAAATCCTTAAAGGTGCTTTACAGTATTATCGTATGTTACAGTCCAAAGGAACGCAAAAATGCTTAATCATGTTTTCAGTTTATCCATTTTAAGCCATAGTAAATGATTAGTGTAAACATGATTGCACCATTCGTACCTTACCGTCCCTTTACCTGACGATGGTTGAATTTTTCCTTATATTAGCAAGTTGGCCCTTTTGTCAATTTGCAACCAACATTAAAGAGAATAGAATGTCAGGTTTAAGAGTGTACTTCACTTGAAAATAACCCCCATAATTCAACTTAAATTCCTCTATAATGCTCTCAAATTTTAACATCCAATTGAAGCTCCTGTGGATATTTCTAACTAGCTTAAGCCAACCATCTCCTCACCAATCTATAGCTCCTCATTGTAAAACCACTTCAATTAAAATTGAAATAAAAGAGCATACTCCACTTTACTTTATCATCTAGGACAATTGTGACTCAAAGACAAGTAGGGAATGTTTAAATTTCCCCTATCCAGTGCAAAAGAGGGTTTGTACTCATTTTCCTACCAGCTTGTGCAAAGGGCAGTTCTAGTGGAATATTCTCAAGAAAGAGATGACATAGACACAACCACTATACATTGGTTTACATCTGATTAATACAATTCGTATCATTCTTAATTTACTTTTGAATAGAGCACAACTCACTTTCTCATTCAAAGGAAGTTTGGGTTACTCAAAGACTTTAAAATACCCAATTCACTTTTCCCATCTGGGTTATGCCTTCGGAAAAAGATACAAACTAAGAGATAAAGAGGGATTAAGAGAAAAAAAGTGAAATATTCCCACTGATAATGTATGTTACAAAGTTTGAAGAATGAGCTAAGAAGGAGAATCAAAGGTAGAAGAGGTTTCTGCATTAAGAAAGGGGTTGAGGATAAAGAATTGTGCTAGCTGCTCTTCGCCCTAGGAGATTAGGCTAAATAGCTAAGCTTAGCTGGAACCAATCTGCGAGCCAAAAGGTCTAGCTTAGTGAGTCAATTGAATAGCAATGGGTAGGAGAGGGGTAGAATTATCAAGTCTAGAGAGAGTAAAAGTCTTCCCTCTATATTAAATGTAGGTATTTATAGAGAGGAGAGCTGGTGAAGTAGGTGTTCCCATTAATAACGGGTCTCCTTGGTATGGGCTTAATATCATACTAGCCCATACCAAAAGATAGTCGCATTAATTGAGGCTTACTTCCATAGGTTCATGTACCATACTGTAGAGGCCTAGCTAGATAAGATTGCATTAATTGCTCTATCAAAAAGAGAGAAAGGAGAAGTGAGAGAGAAAAGGCAAATTCGAATAGCCTATTCGGGTAAACTATTCAGGCATGCTATTTGGCTAGGTAGTTCGATTAAACCCTTTGATTCATGGTTGGCTTTGTGATGCAAGGACAGATCGCTTACGACAGAAGCATCGTTATAATCTACAGTCTTGAGCCTAGATTATAACATTATATTGCCTTGTATATAATTATTCTTATTTTCTGCATGTTTATTTGAGTTAATTATGAGTCAAATATTATGTCTGTTGTGTGATAGAAAAATCTCATCCAGAATTAAGGATAAATTTTATAAAACTGTAGTAAGACCAGCGATGATATATGGTGCTGAATGCTGACCTGTAAAGAGGAAACATACAAATAAAATAAATATTATAGAAATGGGGATGCTAAGGTGAATGTGTGGATATACACGAAAGGATAAAATGAGAAATGAGTATATCCGAAAGAAAGTTGGTGTTGCACCAATTGAAGATAAACTTAGAGAAAGTCGGCTTAGATGGTTTGGACATATAAATCGCAGACAGATTAAAGCTCCAGTTAGAAAAATTGAGTTATTAAATTTTGCCAATGTACAAAAAGGAAGAAGACCAAAAAAAAATATGACAAGAAACTATAAGAAGTGATCTTAGTTACTTAAACTTAAATAAGAATTTGGTAACTGATAGAGCGCAATAAAAATAAAGGATTCATATGCCGACCCCACCTAGTGGGATTAAGGCTTGGTTGTTGTTGTTGTTATATGAGTCAAATATTATGTTTATTTCGATGAAAATGCCCACTATAGTGACTTGTATATATTTTGAATTGATTTATCATGTAGGCATGCCAATGGATCATATCATGGTCCTGATTCTAGTTCAATTTGATTAAACCACAAATGAATCCTTTTTTTGACCCGTCAACCCACCACATTTATTGACCTGATCCGTTAACAAATAAATGGATTAGATATAGACCACCATTGACCCAACCCATTTATATAATACAATTTGTAATTCATACAGGTATATGTTGTGATTAATAATCTTTTTGTGGAGAGGCTTAAATAGAGAACATCACTATAATTAATTAATGAAGGATTCTTACAGATTATATCAATAGATTATAGCGTATAATGCGCCTATATTAATGATTTACACTTATAAGTTTATATTTCGCAATATATATGCATGTATATATATTACAAATACTAATTTTGTATTGAAATACTCAATTAATTCATAAAAATAGAATATTTTTTCTTATTTTATTTCCAATAAATTTAACATTATTCTAGATTTGACAATAAAAAATAATTAAAATAATGAGTTTTATTGTAAATGGATCAAACCCGATCTGATTTCAAACCCGAGATGATCTAGATCAACCATTACCCGATCCAATGCACAACCCAATCCGATAAATATGAATCCGATCCGTTGACATGCCTAGGCCAATTTGACTTCAAATTGAATCAAATTTGGCTCAAATTCAGTATTTTGAACCTATTTGAAATGCAAGTTTAAAAGGGAAGCACACGGGCATAATTTTGCCAATAAATGGAGGGTTTCAGGTCCTAAAATCCCAATCAATCGATTTCCTCCATTCAAGCAGCAGTCCAACAAAGTTCTCCTCATCTTTTCTCGATCCACGCAACCATGGCGATGTCAAGTCTCACCACAATGCACGATCAGTTGATTCTTCTGCACACAACGCCGCATGGCCTCACAGTGACTCCACTTCTCTAGAACTGTCATCATCCTTTTCTCCTCTATAAAAAGGATTCTAGATTGAGCTGGCAGGGGGCTGTTGATGACATGAGATTCCCTTCCTTTGGTGTGAAGAAGAGTTCTTCCTGTTGAAGAGCAGGTGATTTTGGATTGTGGCTGGGAACGCAGAGGAGCTGCAGGTTTCCCATTGGTGCTTGAAGTTACTTTAAAATAGGGTTCTTGCCTTCTTGATTCTGCATTTGCTTTATGTTCTTGTTTCCTTTTTGTTCTCCTAGTTTATTGGGATCTTACTGTTGACTTCAGCTGTTTTGGTTTTTGTTCTTCTTCTTGGCTACTCATGCGTTATCAAAATACAGTCCCTGTTTCAGTCTTACTTAACCTGTACAATGATTTGGACTGAAATTGTTTGGCTGCCTCTCAATCTTGTCTGAGCTTGAACTAACTTAAGTGAATTTTATCTGTTCTGTTCTACCATCTGTCTACTGAAATTCCAATGCTCTGGAGATTAATTCAAGCCACTTAGCTCTGTTTCCCATTCAGAAATTCTAAATGATGGTTTGAATTACATTGGATATATATGAATTTGCTGAGTTTGATCTTAATCATATGCCCTTTGCTGAGTTTGGTTTTAATCATATTCCCCGATTGCTGATATTCATAAAATGAACTTTGACAGATTGAAGGAAATTTGTTCCCCATGATTAAGTAGTTAAGTTTAATGACATAATAGTTAATCTCTGATAATTAGATAGTTTCCTATTTTAATTTTGCATGTGTTTTACTGAAATTTGCACAAAGCACATCTAAGCTCCCCAGAAAATCCTTGAAAGCTATGTGAAAATGTGAATGCTGTTGAATAGTATAACTTGTGTAAACTTTGATTTAATCTCCTCAAATCAGTAGCATAATATTGCATTTAAAATTGTCATTGCATTAGAAATCTTAAATTATTAAACAACTCATCTCTAGATCTAATTGGCATGATAGAAACTTTAAACCATTCTAATACCTAGGCATGAATTCCTTTATTTGGTCATGTGATCCGTTTTCACAAACTACACAACATCACTTCGCCTCCATATGAATTATTCAACAACTCAGGATCAAGCAAATAAACTGTATTCAGAAGCTATTGAAGTTGCCCATAACCTAATGTCCTCCATATGAACAGTTAAAAAGACGTGGCAATTTGACTGTACAACAATATGATTAACACAAAAATTAGTCTTTTAGGTAATTTCCTTTTCATAGTTCGGTGACTGAATCTTATGACTTTTTAATGAAAAAGATGCATTAATCTAACAAGGTTAAGCTATCACAGTCCACCTTTCACAACAGTTAAGCTACCACACCATAATAGTTCATTAAAAATCTTACGTCAAAAAGTTATTTACTTTTTTCCAGTTTCTTCCTCAAAAGGGCATAGATTTCAGATTCCTTTTAATGTTGCATGAGTGTTAATCTAAGATTCTAATAAAAAAAACAATTAAAACTAACCCAATTGCAAGAAGCAGTTACTACTATGGCATTAAGCTGTTGGACCGAAGCTTTGAACCGATCCAATCGAATTTAGCAAGTTTGGCTTGACTTAAGACCTCTCAATTTGGTTCACAGTCTAAAATTGGACCACTCAGGTTAATCAAATTCGGATCAATGTCATGTTTGTTGAAACCGAACATAACGATTAGCTAAAAAGTCAGTCAATATCAAATATTTGAATTATTAGTCAGACATTTTGAGATAATTTGCGTATTATCATGTGAACCTTCCATGTTTTGAATTTTTTATTCATGCATTGGTGATATATTCTTTTATTTCAGTTTTGTTGACTTCACTTTATGCAATTTGAAGAGCTTTAGTACTATTTTGTAGCTTTTAGGGATGGCAAATTCGGTCATATAAGAACCAGATAATTTAATCGGTCATTTTCCTAGACTCCAAAACGGAAACCATATATTTCTTCAGTTTGGTTAACCAGCATGGTTACTGCTACTAGAATCAGAGCCATCAAATTAAAGCATAAGTAAAGCACTTCAGCTCAGCAAAACAGCTTCTAACAATCCTATTCAAATAGCCCTGCGAGGTGGTGAGATAATCTTTTTTTCCTTCAGGTAACAATCAAGTTGTGACGCTGATTAGTTGCTGTTAAGTTTGATGAGAAAACAGTAAGATATTTCAGTATTGAATTTCATTGTATAGTTTGTCAAAGGTTTCAGCATAAGAATCTATAGAATAATATAGAAACATAAACATATCTTAACCTACCAATACAACACTCGGATGCATGCAATCTCACATTACATATAAAAGCATAAGATGAACCTCAAGGGAGGCAGAGAAACAGAAAATAGGCTGCAGGATTACAATCACACAAGTTAGTTACAATTGATAACGAATGCCAAAACGAAAATGTAGAGAGTCAATTTTGTAGATATATATATATATATACAATATTGACACCAGATAACCAACAGGGTTCTTGCTGATAATTAGGTAAAAATGAAGAACGAGGAGGAACTAGATAATCACCCAACACAAAAGTAACCGAACAATCCAAACAACGAAAACAAAAAAAAAGAAAGAAACAAGAGAAAAACTAGCATTAATCTATTTTAGAACGAGGAGGCGCACCTAGAAAAGCAAGAAACCAGATCAATCTTTTCCTCCGATACGATCTGCTACTGCTTCGGAGAGGCGGCAGCGGCCCGGGTGCTGTCGTAGTCGACGACCTCTTCATCGGTGACCGAGCGCGAATGCTGGACGATCGAGCGGCCAATGGAATTGATCCATTCCTCCTTCTCTTTTTCAGAATCGGCGATGAAGTACATCGTTTCGCGAGGAGTCGAGAGCTCGAAGGCGAACTGCCGATTGAGGACGTCCTCGGCCCCCTTTACGGTGAGGCACGAGGCGACGGGGATGACGCCGCGAGGGATCGAAGCGCGCGTGACGACCGGATCCTTGAACCACAAGAGCTTCCCCTGCTTGAGAACGAACCAGCGCCGCCGCCATGTCTTGATGTACTCCCCCTGCTTCGTGAGCCATCCCGTTCGCTCCGGATTCGACCAGAATTCCACGCCGACGGCTTCTTCCGGCATCGCGGGCGATCCAAGTACCGCTCGCCAGAGGCTCGTCATACTCGATCTCTGTAGTGATACTCCTCCGGCGATTCCTCCTGCCCGTCGTCTCCTCTTTGATTACGCTCCGCCGGCCATTCTTGCTTCCCTAATAAAAGTATACCTGATAGGAGGAAGGATGGAAGAAAGTCCGATTTTTTGGACTGGAATGAGCGCTGAGCTGGCACAAACATTAGCTCATGAAATAAAAAGTATTGTATTAAAAAATAAATAAATAAATAAAAAGTATTAGTTTTACCAACTAATATTAGTATTGAGTTGGTTAAAAAAATTAATATTAGTATTGAGTTGATTAAAAAAAATTAGGGATAATTATCTACATATCACACTATTTACTTTTATTTATGCCTTACTCATCCATTCTTAATTAATTATATTATGCACACTCAAAATATTATAAAATCTTACATACACATATTTTAACTTATTTCTATTATGATGAATAATCATAACTTTTTAATAACCTAACTATAATTAGATTGCAAAAAAACTGAGCCGTTCATCATATTATTTTAAGGATACTTAAATATATTTTGAGTGAAAATTCTAAAACTTTAATATTTAGGTGGCGGCAAATGAAGAAGACTTTCGCAACGTGAATTAATTTTAGGACAAATTAGTGCTTTAATGTGGTATTGAGAAAGAAAAAAATATGTAACATTAAAAATAAAAATATAATTTTAATGATTTACTAACAAAATATTTTTTTTCAATAAATTTTGATTAAGTTTTAACTCAAATGTGTGTATGTAAAATTTTATAATATTTTGAGTGTACATAGCGTAATTAACTAAGAATAGATGGGTATGATATAAATAAAACTAAATGGTGTGGTATGTAGGTAATTATCTCAAAAAATTAATATTAAAATTGAGTAAAGAAAGATCATGGGATTATCGACTAATATTTACCCTTTGGCCTTATAAATAAAATTTATTTATTTTAATTAAATTTTATATAAAATATAAAAAAAGATAAGTATTTTCAAATATATATTAGATATGCGATAAAACTAAATTTTATATAAAATTTATAATAAAATTAAAAATAAATTACACTCAAGTCTTTAAATTTAATACTTAATATCGTGCAAATTCATATTTTTAAATTTATAATATCGGGGTCTTTGATCCACCCCCACCTCCGCCAATGGCCAGCCTCTCCCTAGTGAAGTAAGAGTTTGCGGGAGGGGTAGAGAGTGAGAGAAAAAAAAAAAAGATAAATTTGTAATTTTAAAAAATTTTAATAATAAAAAATATAAAAAAAATTATTTGATTATTATAGTAAAATTTAAGGACCTATTTATTAATAATTTAAAATTATAAATTTATGTGATAATATATCCTACATTGAAAAATCTAGATATAATTTATCATTATTTATTTTTCTCCAATTTTTTAAATATGACATATGAATCCTTATACCTCATAAATTAAAATTAATGTTGAAATAATTTAATCACTCCATAATTACAAAATGTTTTCTTTACAACTTAAACTAAGAATTAAAATTTCACTTTTTTACTATAACAGAACAAGCAAACTCGAGCAAAGCTAATAACTAAAACACAAGCTCGGCCTTAGCCTTTAACGAACCTAGGTCTAAAAGCTCGATATTAATTTAACATAAAAAATGAATGTGATCATTATATAGCTATTATTCAGCAACTTATTTACTATATTTTGTCGCACTATTCTTTCTCTTTTTGCTAACTTCATAAGCTATTAAAAATACTTTGGTTTCATGAGTTGTTTTTGCTTGCACAAATTAAAAAATTGGCATAAATTTCGGGTAAATTTTAATATATATTTACTTACAAATGTTAATTTTAAAGATAAAAATTAATTAGATAATTTTTTTTTTGAGAATTATGTATAATATAAATTAAGATTAATTATTAGATTAAAATACATAAAATAAAATTAATTATAATCTAAGCACAATCTAAATTTTTGTAATTAAGATTTTACTTTAGAAAATCCCAGCAAAGAGTTGCCTAATGATAGAATCAAGACATAGTGTTGTTGAATTATCAAAAAAAATTGTGTTTTAGAGACCGTTTATTTTAATATTATCTTAATGCTATGTCATGTTATTTAAACAAAAAAAAATTATTTGATTTGATGATATCTTTATATAAGTTTCTGAAAAATGATAAAATTCACGCAAATGATAAAATCTTAAGTTGAAATCAGTTCGGCTTCGGATCGAATCGTTAACAAATTGGCATTGAGGGCTGTAAATTTTTGCACAAAATTAGCTCGAGTTTAGCTTGACTCAAACTCGACTTGAATTTCTATGACTCAAAGTTGACATGCTTGAAAAAAGATTAACATAACTTGAACTAAACTCAAATTTGTAAATTCATAATTTTTAAATATTATTTTATACTTTTTTAAAAATTAAAAACTTATGTATATGTATATTTTATATGTATATTTTAAGTGTCGAAATTTGAAATATAATTTTGCCAATTACATATGGTTGATTATTTTGCTTGAATGGAATTAGCTCACTCAAATTTAAATAAAATTTATGTTAGATGTAAAATAAAATTATTAAAATTAACAATAAAATTGTACTATTTTGAACTTTGAACCAAATGAGAATAATTACCTACATAAGAATAAGCTGCAATATTATGTCGAATTTTAGAGAATTAGAATTGTGGAATCTTATCTATTGATGTAGACTTATATTCTTTTGAGGATAAAAATAACAAGAATGAACGAAAGAATTAGTTCCCACAGATTTAATGTAAATTAATGTAAGAAATTTCTCAATTTAGATCAAATTAACTCAAATTAAAAATGGGTTCCCCTTGACAAACTAATTACTTGAACACAACTCATAGAGAATTTTTATAAGAATCGATTTCTTTTGAACTAGTTAAATGTCAAGTAAAAATATAATTTGGAAAAAAACATTATGAGACCTCTAAAACAGGTCCGTTATCAACTATATGTCTATTTGCTTATGATTAGGGGTATACATTAAATGGTTTAAACTAAAAATTTGAAATTGGTTCATTTGATTCGGTTTAATATATATTGATTTAGTTAATGATTTTGTAAGTAATATAATATGATTATTTGATTTTTGATTTGTTTTCATATTTATTGGAACCAAACTCATCAATTAACTAAAAAATATTTGTACTTATCTTATTTAGTTAAGTGTTACCAATCAACCTAGATATATAATTTATCTATCAATTTATTAGCAAACAATATTGAATCAATTAGTCTAAATATATAATTCATCTATCAGCTTATCATAGATTAATTATTTTCTTTTAAGAAAATGAGATCGCTTGGAGTACAATAATTGTCAGATCATCCCAAATGAATGTTTGACTACCGAATATTGATTAATAGTCTCAAATCTCAAGATGAAAAGTTAGAGAAGAAATAGTAAGTTGAAATAATATTCTTGAACTCAATAATAAAAATTGAAGAATAATAATATCTTTAGGATAGAAGTTATAGAACTTGAGTAGTAGAATATTAAGGGAGAAATTGATCTTATATGATTGACAATGCTAATTGCATCTGCAAAATAGCGGAGGAGATGCTAGAAGAATCTAAAAGTAAGACTTTTAATAATAATGATGCTTGATAGTAGAAGTAAGATGTACAAAAAGAAGTTAAAAAGAAGAAGATATGCTATAAAAATTAATATAAATGCAAGGATAAAGAGAATTGAGAAAAATACAAAATAGCTCAGTAAAAGTCTTAGAAAATATTCTGTATTATGAAAAATATAATATTTTAATATTTATATAGAAAAGTAGACGTCAAAAAAGAAGAAAATCTCATAAACACACTTACCAAGATAAGAGATAAGAAATTAAAAATTTGGCCCATGTAAAATGCATTAAGCATCAGGATCATAAAATATTTTTCAAATAAGAAAATTTCTAACATAGATGGATGAATTATTTTTAAAAACTGTTCAATGATAGCTATAACAATACATTTGATCTTATAGAATTTAACATTAAAAAAAATGATGTTACATTCAGTGTATTAATAAGGATAAGAATGAAGTTGAATCAAATAATATGCTAATAGATGTTCGAACATATATAAAAAATGAAAAGTATTTTGACTCACTATATTATTTAATATAATTTTGAAGACTAAACGAGTCCAAATGAGTAAAAAAAAATATTGATATCTAGTTATAAGAATAAAGACAGTGTATAGGATTGTGTCAATTATAGAGGTATTAAATTAATGACTTATACTTTAAAATTTTGAGAAAAAATAATCGAGCAAAAATTATATTGTAATGCTAGAGCATCACAGAACTAATTTAGTTTTATATCTAGTAAATCCATTAAAGAAACTATTCATTTATTGAAGAATTTAATAAAAAAAGTTCAAGAAGAAAAAATCTATATTTGATTCTTATTAATATGAAAAAAAACTTATCATAGAGTTCTAAAAAAAGGATTTTGAAATGATTTAGAAAAGAATACAGTTTTGCACTATCTATATTCAAGTTATCAAAGATATGTATATGAGGATGCTACTTGTATAGTTGATTTGAACACAAGGCAGTTTAATTAATGATTTTTTAATTACAATTGGACTATAACAAGTAGGGCTATTATAGATCCGATTTTGAGCCGATAACGGCCCGACTCAAAATTGGATCAATTAAATTTCGATCGACTCAAAATCGGATCAATTAAATTTCGATCAACTCAAAATCAGCTCGAAGTTGATTGGGTTCAACTTCGAGCCGGCTCAAGTCGATCACAATCGACTTTGAGTTTGAGCCAATTTTAAGTCATTTTCAAGTCATCTCGAGAAAAAATTCATTTATTTTTTTAAGCCAATCTGGGTAAACTCAGTCTTAGCATATCAAAAATCGAATATTAGAGTGCAAATTTAGTTCAGTGAGATGACAATTAATAATAAAGTTATCAGGAAACGTGACTGATTTAAATACATAAATCAATTATACAAATTAACAATAAAATAGATGAGATATTATCAATAGGATAGCTAAAATGAAGAAATGCTTCTAATATATTATATGATAAAAAAATTTCACTTAAACCTAAAGATGAATTCTACAGAATAATTATAAAACCAGTATTATTATATACATAATGTAGAGCGTTGTCTTATAAAGTAAAATACATAAGTAAAATATGTGTCATAGAAATGAGAATATTAAAAAAGATGAGTGGGTATACATGAAAAAATAGAACCAAAAAATATTTACGAGAAAGAACAATCTCAGTTAAGAATAAGCTCAAGGAGAGTCAACTAAAATAATTTAGATATATAAACCGTAAGTCAATGGAAGCATCAGTAAGAAGAATTGAATTATTAAATTTTACATGTATTAAAAGAGAAAGTAAAAATCTAATAAGATATGACAAAAAAGCATTAAAAAGATATCACATATTTAGAAATGAATAAAAATTTATTATTTGATAGAGCATAATAAAAATAAAAGATTCATGTAGCAGACCTCACCTAGCGGGATAAAGGCATAGTTATTGTTGTTGTGTATAATATATCTATCAATATGTACGAAATTGTGTGGCTTGCCTTATGTAAGGACTGTGATGTGATTCCATGATAATTGATGTAATGTTGATTTTTAGAGAATGAAGTCATATTGTAAACAAATTAGTTCTTAAAATTTCAATACAATAATTAGTTGAATGCTGATAAATTTAACTTACTGATTACTCAATTTTAAGGTTATTTTTTTTAGGAGACGTTTGGTTCAGTGTTATCTCAATGTTATATTATGTTATGTTATCTTTAGAAAGTAATTGTTTGTTTAATGGCATCTTTAAATAATATTATAATTAATTACAAAAATGATATTACACGCTGACATCTAGACGTCACCCCAAATCGGGCGACATCTCAAGATAACACCGTCAATTTGTCATTATAATGTCAATAACTTCCAACTAAATAAAAATAATTTGGATAGTAATGATATTTTCTAATATTATAAAATTGAACCAAATACCCCTTTAATAATATTACAATTCATCGATGTAGAGCGGCACACTAAATATTGAAATACCAAATTGAAACTCAAATTGGGTTTTAACCGAACCGAATCAAGTCGGTTGATTTTTTGTTGGTTTATTATTCCATTTATAATTTAATTTTTAAAATTAAAATTAATTTTTATTTTTAATTCCATTAATGGAACAGATCAAATGGAGCAATTACAGCTTATAATAGAAATGGAGACATGTGGAACCATCCACTTGCTGCAGCTGAGGAGGCCAGGCCAGGCAAGGCAAAGAGCACCAAAAATACATCTAAAAAAATACTTGCCCTATTTGGCATGAGAATCAAAACAGGACTAAAACAGGACCAAAATAGTACTAGTTTAAAAAATAATAATAATAATAAATAAATTTTTTAAATCATTCTACACAAATTTAAATATAA
>JAEMOT010000671.1:9701-69666 GCA_019297695.1 Apostasia ramifera
AGGTGGATAACTAGGCTAATTTGAGGATTCTCACCAAAGGCTAACCCTACCCTTTCCTTCACCGGAATATCGACCCCTTAACCCGGATCTAGGCTCTGAGAAAACTCAAACATCATTTCATTCATCAAAAATACCCTTTTTTTTACAATGCAAGGCGACCTCTTTATATAGAGAGATCCCATGTGAAATTTGAAAATACAATACTAAATGCAGGAAATAAAATACCAAATAAATAAAAGCAAATATGGAACTAATTCTATTACAATAAAATAAAATCAGCTCCAAATGTGGTGAGTCTCCAAATCTTCCAGATATGCTCCGAATCAAATCAAATTCAAATCAAATCAAAATAAAGCTAATATGAAAATCTCTAATAGCTTTAATTAATTTGAATTTGAATTTTGATTCAGCACATGACGTCATCCTAGCCATCCAATTCGATGCTGATCTGTCCCCACCATAAAACTAATTCAATATTTACTTTTGAATCACATAATTCAGTTCATGAATTAAATCAAATTTTTTGAGTTCATTTCAAATTAACTAAATTTGGAAAGCAATTTTCTTTAAATTGGTGAATTTTGTTTTTTTTTGATAATTTTAAATTGGTAAATTAACCCGCGGGAAGAAGGGAGCAAAATCCCAATTTGGTAACATTTTCCCGCCAAATTCAGCAGCTTGTGTATAAACCGCTTCCCTCTTCCTCCAACTTCGTTCCTCTTCCCCTCACCTTCTCTCTCGGTCTTTCTCTCCGTTTCCCTCTCTGCTTCACTGATCTCCAGCGAAAAGATGTCGGAGAAGACCGTTACTCCAGGAGCAATATCGTTGCTCCTTTCCAACCCTTCTCCGGATTCGACCTCCGATATCCTGGAGATCATCGTCCAGGTCGTCGATTTGAAGCCCATCGGCAACAGCATCACACGCTTCACGTATGGTTCTCTGATTTCGTCGCTTTCTCCTTTTCATCCGCTCAGTTTGTTCGATTCATGCTCGTTTATATTCCCTGGTCGAAAAGACGGTGATGAATATCACACGGGAAACAATGGGATTAGTGTTAAACTAAAACTTCATCCTCAAAATAAGCCCTCGATAGAGGAATCCGTATGCAGTTTGCACTAAACAGACGACATGAATCGAAGAATTCTTCACTTTTCAAGCAGAAAACAGCGCTATCGTGTTTAGGAGATCACTTTGAGACAAGAACAAGAACGAAAGGGGCGACCAGGGAATATAAACGAGCATGAATCGAACAAACTGAGCGGATGAAAAGGAGAAAGCGACGAAATCAGAGAACCATACGTGAAGCGTGTGGTGCTGTTGCCGATGGGCTTCAGATCGACGACCTGGACGATGATCTCCAGGATGTCGGAGGTCGAATCCGAAGAAGCGTTGGAAAGGAGCAACGATATTGCTCCTGGCGTCACAGTCTTCTCCGTTATCTTTTCACCGGAGATTAGTGAAGCAGAGAGGGAAATAGAAAGAAAGACCGAGAGAGAAGGTGGGGGGAAAAGGAACGAATTTGGAGGAAGAGCGAAGCAGTTTATACCCAGCTGCAGAATTTGGCGGGAAAAAGTCACGAAATTGGGATTTTGCTCCCTTCTTCTCGTGAATTAATTTACCAATTTAAAGTTATCAAAAAAAAAAAATTCACCAATTTAAAGAAAATTGCTTTCAAAATTTAGTTAATTTGAAATTAACTCAAAAAATTTGATTTAATTCATGAACTGAATGATTTGATTCAAAAGTAAATATTGAATTAGTTTCAGGTTTTTGTTAAATAGCTCAAAAATAAAATTTTAAAACTTGGTTTCGATTTTCTGTTTGTCACGAGATAAAAATATTAGTTTGGATAGTTTTGAGACTTTAGGTATCAATAATTTCGATTTTTTATAAATTATTTAAATTAATAAAATTAAATTAAATCTTTTAGAAAAATTAGGTTTCAAAAATTTCAACTAAATTTCGGCCTTATTTTGGTAGTTTCAATTGAAACTCAATTGAAATGGCTGAGTCTACTGACTTTCGGCTGAAACAAAAACTTAGTAGCCCTTTCGAATCAATTTTGACCAAAATCAATACGAAATTTCGATCGAATTTTAAAACATTGCTAAAAAATTCATTCAAATGTTTATTTTTTAAAATTATGAGTAGATTAAATATTTCAAGATTAAAAAAACATTAATTAAGATATTAGGAAGAAAATCTTCCCCATTAAATTATTATAAATAGATTAATTCCTTTACTTACCTTAATATAGATTTTATGCATTTAATGATATATAAATATTAATTTAAAAATTAATAATGTGGAGACCGAGGGCTCTCATCTCAAGCCTTTAAAATTACAAAAAGATTAAACATTTTAAAATTCAAGCAAAAAAAGTTATAAGATTAAAAAATTAATTAATTATTTTAATATTACATCATATTATTTTAAAAAAAATAATTAATTAATTGAATAGCATGCATAGATAATATTGAAAAAAACAATTCTAAAATTTTATGTGATAAAATAATCTTAACTTCAAATAATTAAATAATAATTATATACCTTAAATTTAAATTGTAGATTTCAACTTACGTTGAATTGATTCAAAATTAATTGTCATTTCATTCCGATTTTTTTGAGCAAATTTCATTCCGATTTTAAATCAAGTTAAATTTAAAATTTTTTATTTCAAATTTTACTTGAATCGTCTTATATGAGAATGGTAATTTTGTTCAAAAATAATTTCTATTTTCAAGAAGGAAAATAACTCGTATTTTATTTTAAAAATTAACCTGAACGAAAATGATTCAACTGATATGTAGAAAAATGTGTCAAATACATAAGTAATTTATTTATATAAATATAGTTTATAAAAAAGATAAAGTATAAAATAATACATGTTGAAACTCATTGATTTTGATGAGCATAATTACTTTATAATTAATGGACTAATTCTCTTATTTAGTGTGTAATCAGGTTAATCATTCTGCGAGAGGAATATCGTCCTCGTCCAAGAGAAGACCTTGTAACTGTTTTTTTTTTTTCTTTTCTAGGAATACTATGTAAGCATGCATCTGTTTGCCAAAATACTTACTCACATCTTTCCTAGAACACTTTTAATTTGGATGGAATTAAGTTTTCTTTGATTTTCTCTTCAAATTAATTTTACTATCTTAGTGGTTCGATTAATTATTTGCTTTTTAATCTTCATCATTTTCCTTAATTTTATAGTCATCTCCATTTAACTTGATTATTTTTTTTTATCCTCCTAATTTTTTCTTTACTCTATTCTTGAGCTTGATTTACTCATTATATTAAATATCTTACCTAAAATCAAATATTGTCATCCTACCCATCTTTTAACCATTGGGAGTTTCCAAAAGTATCATTTTTGTATCTCTTTTACTAAATAGAAGATCTCCACCAGCTACGCCATAAAAATCGCCTATTTTCATTTCTATGAATCATCCCTAAATTATGGAAAGTTGTCACTTTCATTTTCTACAAAAAATGAGTTGTTGAATAACAACTCACTCATTCTTGCACCCATGACAGCATACCCTAAAATCTGAGTTAAGAAATTTTTTTCTAATGCTTATTTCACACTTAATTATAAGTATTCTTTCTTATTTTCACTTTAGTCCAGCTGTCATCTCATCATGCCTCTTTTCATTCTCTTTTAGCTACATATAAATAGTTTAATAGCTGATCTCATTTTTCCAGGTTATAGCATAGCTGCCATTTGTGCATTTTTTATTTTGATATGACAAAACTGTATGGGCTGCAGTTTATTCAATTGTCCTTTGCATCTCCAACGGTCAAATGACCAGCCCAAAAATCTATCCTTATTGGGAACAATAAAAGCCTCACTGTTTTGCTGTAGAAATTTCTCTGAAAATTTTTTTTATATGCTGTAGCTATCTTTCCAAGTCTTCTTTTCTAGCTTCAAGCAATTTCCTCTTCTCCTCTAGGCAAGAACTGACAAATTTTCTTGAAGGAGATCATTAAGAATGGAGATCAAAGTGCTCTACAAAGTGATAAAAAGCTGAACAATTTTATTTCCTGCAAATCTTCTTCTCAGCTTTCTCCTTTCTCTTCATGCAATTTGTTCTCTGCACTGTTTGAGTTTCCTCCTTACTTTCCTGCTTTTATTGGTGGAAGTAAGCAAATTTGTTTGAATATTCTTTATTTTTGAACTTATCTTTGATTTTATCTTTTCCTACAAGTGTTCATTCTCTTTTACTCTCTCATTTTAAGGGTGTGTAGCTAAGTGCTCTTAGGACTTTTGTGAGTTTTTCTTTTGACAAACTTGTGCATGCATTAGAGCTTCTCATTGTAATAATCTTCTTGTGTACAAGTTGTTTTTCATTTTCTTTTGACTACATAGCTAATCACCCATCTTGACCCTTATTTGTCAGAGGTTAGAATTGATCCTGTAAAAATTCGAGTGCAGGTTTGCTCGGCTTTAGTTCCTATAAAAAGCCGTAGGAAGAGTGTAGGTTTGTTCGGCTTTAGTTCCTGTAAAAAGCCAGTGGATTTTAGTGTTAATTCCCACTTGAGGAGCATAGGGAGTAGATTAGGCGGGGAGCTGTCGTTTGTGCATTTTTGTTTTCTCGCTTCTCTTGTGACTCCAAAATATTGATATTCACAAGTATGGTTTAAAAATTATATTTATTAAGTAAATTAAACTCAATATTGATCTTTGCTCAATCTTTATGAAACTGTTCCAACTTTTCTGTTGTTCTGTTGTATTCTGCTGGTCTGTCTGATTGTCTGTATCGATCGAATTATTCTGTGCTAATTGTTAAAATCTGCCTGATAGATTTCTGAGTTAACTGCTGTTCAATTTTCTATATCTGTTTGGTGGCATTTCTTGTTGTTTTTCAATATCAATCAGTCTTTCCCTTGCTGCAATAGTATTTTTTCTCATTTAATAAATTTTATTTTTGTTAAGAATTTTATTATTCTTAATTCACCTCCCCTTTTGGGAAGCTTTTGGGCCAACAAGTGGTATCAGAGCGGGTTTCCTTAACATTCTTATTGAGTGTTTCAGGACTAACCACCTAGAGACGATCTATGACTTTTCCCACGCATATCGCAGATGATGCGATATGTGAGGGACTTTCAGCAAATCGCCTACCACTTTTCAAGGGGCAACACTACAACTATTGGAAGCGAAGAATTATGATCTACCTACAAGATATTGATATTGAGTTTTGGAAAATTACACGTAAACCTTGTTATTCCTACAGGGAGAGATAAGGATACTCCTAAGAATTTTTCGGAAATGATGGATGATGAAAAAAAGCTTGCTCAACTCAACGCTAAAGCACTAAATCATTTTTAATGTGAGCTATCTTCTAGTGAGTTCAACCGCATCTGTAATTTTAATACTGCATATGAGGTATGGACTATGCTTGAAGTTACTTTTGAAGGAACAAATCAAGTCAAGGAATCAAAAATTAATATGTTGATTCATGATTATGAGTTGTTCGAAATGAATTCGGATGAGTCTATTAAAAATATGTTTACTCGTTTTACAAATATTACTAATGGACTAATCTCTTTTGGAAAGACTTTTACTAATAAAGAGTTTATTAGTAAAATTTTAATGTCTTTCTAGGGAATATAATGCCAAGGCAATAACAATAGTGGAAGCTAAAGATCTCTCCACTCTTGAGCTTGATATGTTGTTAGGATCACTAACATATAAATTAGAGATGAACAGAAAGAAGAAAAAGAAAGATGATGAAGAAAACTCAAAGAAGAAAAAGACTCTTGCACTTAAAGTTACCTCTCCAACTACTACCGAAGATGATACCAACTCTAGTAAAAATGATGAAGAAAAACAGAGGTAACTACTACCGAAGATGATACCAACTCTAGTAAAAATGATGAAGAAAAACTTGATGAACAGATTGCTTTAATTTCAAGGCGATTTAATACTCTCATGAAGAAAAAGAAAAGCTTCTCTCGTCGGCCTCCAAAAAAATCCTTCAAGAAAAATGATAAGAAAGAAAGTACTTCAAAAGGCAAAGATAGGGAAGTTATATGTTATGCGTGCAACAAACAAGGCCATTTAAAATCTAATTGCTCTCTCCTTAAGCCCAAGAAGCTCAAGAAAAAGAAAGTCTTAGTTGCTACTTGGAGTGATTCAAATCAAAGCACAAGTAATGAAGAAAAGGATGAAGTAGCCAATCTATATCTCATGGCCAAAGATGATGGAGAGGAGGACACAATGAACTCGGTAAATGAACCCTCCTTATCTTATGATGAACTTAAAGAATTTATGTTTGAGCTCATTGGTGAGTATGACAAACTGAAAAATAAATATTTCTCCTTAAAGAAAATTCATCTTAACTATGATGTTGCATTTAGTGATCTAAAAAATAATATTAGTGATCTTACTAAAAAAAATAATAGTCTTATCCAGCATGTTAATAAACTCAATGCAGAGAATGAAATTTTGAATGTGAAATAAGCTTGCAAGAAGTTAAGAAATCCAGTGAGAATAATATCACTTTTCATGCTAGAAAGAAATCCATTACCAGAAATATTAATTATTCACCATCTCATGCCTACATGTATGTATTGCCTCATGTAACTTGTAATTTCTGCAATAAGCATGAACATATAGCACATATGTGTACTATTATAAAATCCATATTTTCTACTAGAATTTCTCATTATGCTTGGATACGCAAAAGTAATTTACGTATTGATAATTCTACTATCACTAATCTCATAGGACCCAAACATGTTAGGTACCTAAATCAAAGACTTGAGATCTTTTATGTAGGTGTGTCTCCACATTGGGACCCATTCCGAAATCTTGAGGAAAATAATTTTGAAAAATATTTGGGAGGTCTCCCCTTGGTTGGCTGAGCAAAAACAAAAAGACATTCAAATCCAGACGCATAGAGAGATGAAAAGAATGACTGCATCCGTGGGAGGAAAAGAAGTAATGATCAAAGCAATGGCCCATGCCATCACGGCATATGCTATAAGCATATTCCAGCTTGCGAACTCGCTATGCAAAGAAATAGAAGATCCATATTATCCTGCAGTGCTCAGATAAGTGGATGTTGAATCATTCAACAAGTACCTCTGGGGGATACAATGGGTAAAGATTGTTCAACTTAGGCTTATCACAAATGGAGGAAGTATTCAATTCATAGTGAATATCAGTTCATACAAAATTGGATCGAATAAATGGGCACAAAGATGGGAGGAATCAAAGTTGGAACTGCTTCAGGCTCCACCTCCACCTTCAGTTTTGGTGCCTACGAGTCCCACATAAAATATGGTTATTTGTACAGCGAGTATGCAAAAATTTCCTTTATACTTTCAGGAACCTGCAGGATCGGAAGATCGCAAAAGAGCTCCAAGTTGTTTGCTTTGAGATTTAAAGGAGGAAACACTGCTCCATGTGCTTGGAAGTTGCATTTTTGCAAGCAGAATTTGGGCACTCGCCTGCACAACCCCAAACCGCTAGCTACAGGACTACCGAACCTACGCTTTGGGTAAGGGACCTATTTGAAATCAACAAAAGATATCTCCCACAACCTGACTCTGAAAACTTATTTGGCTATTTGGAGAGCACAACATAATTCTAATGGGAGCAACAATGAAATCACCTAAAGATACATGGAGCATTGCTGTGAACTATCTTGAAGAAGTCAAAATAGCCCAACAACCAGAAGGAATTCAAAGAAAATCTAACGAAAAGGGATTTAACCCACCTCCAAAGAAAATTATTAAGCTAAACATTGATGCGGTTATTGATAAAATGCAAAAGCAAATTGGAATGGGAGTTATAGTTCGAAACTTACATGTAGTATCCCAGGTACTCTTGAACCGATGTATGCGGGATGCTTAGTAGCTGAAAAAGCCTTCTACCTTGCTAAGAGGATGGGATATATTGTCATTATGATTTAAAGAGATGTAGCAGAAGAAATTTTAGCACTTCAATCCAAAGAGTACGACCCATCTCTTATTGGTTCAGTATCCAAAATATGAAAAAGGAAGCAGTCTCCTTCAACAGCTATTATTTCTCCAATACAAGAAGAGATGAAGAGATGGCAATCAAGTAGCTCACAAGTTGGCCAAATACGACTGTTTTAACACAATTTCAGAGATTTGGGTTGAATCACTTCCTAGTTTTATTCATAATGAGCTTTGTATTAACAAAAGAAAGTGTACTAACGATATTAATTATCAATGATATCCTCTTTCAAACAAAAATACACAGATACAAAGACATAAAAACAAAGACAGAGAGACAGACGGACAAATACTTAAACACAGAGACAGAGGCAGAGGCAGAGATAGACACTTGCCTTGCAGGAGGATGTCTACTAATGAGCAAAAATGTGCGAGAACCTTCTATCCTAAAAAGTACTAAAATGACAATTCTCTGAGAACAGGAATAGGGCATCAGAAATAACAGCAACAAGTGTGTAACTCAAGTACTTTCCTCATTGTGTCAAATGATGGGAAGTTGGTTTAGGTTGTTTTCGGAGGGCAAAGCTCTACTTTTGAGTCACTTGGATAAGACGGTCAAGTTGTTTCAAAAGATGCATCCGTAATTATTGGTGGGCTCTATTGGCGGCTGAGAGTTGGTTAGCACATATTAAGAATGTTTTTGACAAGATGTCAGTGCTCCGAGAATAGAAAAGTGGTGTTGGTGACACTAGCGTTAGGGAGGTTGATAATTTATGGTAGAACAATAGGGGACACTTTAGCCTCACCTATTAATTGTTGGGCCAAGCTATCATGTGAAACCTAACTCAAGTCAGATGATAGTTTCTTTTTTGTTATTATTATTTTTCTTCAGTTGGCTATATTCAACTATATCGATCTCATATCGAAGCTACATCTAAAATGTTTATGTATTTTCTCAAACCATATCAGTGTATATGATACATATCCAATGAGGAAAAATTACATTTTAAGAAGTATTGATGTTTCATAACTGAGACTCACTGTTACAAAATGCAAAAGAAATATATTAACTTGAAATTTTTAATGCAGACTTTTCCAATAAACGTGTTGTTGAAATCTTATTACCCATATTATCCATGAAATCATTTTATCACTCTCCCCAAATCTACCTCTCACCTCTGCCAACTTTCCTCTCGTCATTCCCCTCCCTCTTCTTACCCCAGCCTCCGACTCTTTCCAAAAAAGACCAAGATACCCATGTAGGGCTGTTATCGAGCCGAGCCATACTCGGCTTGAGATCGGCTCGCTCGAAATCTTTACGGCTCGAAATCGACTCGTTAGTCGAATAGTTTCGATTTCGAGCCGGCTCGGCTCGAATGGGCTCGACTTCGAGCCAGCTCGATCACACTTTGAGCTGGCGCGAAATACTTATAATTATTAATTAAAAATACACAAATTTAATTTTTTTAAAATTAAAATACATGCAAAAATTATATTTTTATATATATATATGCTATTTTTTACAAACATAAAAATAAAAATATCATAAAACAATTTAACCACATCCTAAAATAATACCATAAAAATTATCATATAATTATATACAATAAATTTGTTCATTAAATATCTAGTTAAATAAATAATGATAAATAAATTCATGATCGTCTGATCGAATCTCTCTAATTACATAAATAGATTATACATCATAATATCTAACAATATTTTATAATTAATATTATATATATGTATTTAAATCGAGCCGATCTCGAGCCAAATCGAGCCGATCCTACCCTGGCTCGAAATTGGCTCGAAAAAAACACCGAGCCATAATTTTGGCTCATTAGTCGGCTCGTTTAAATCGACTCGATTTCGATTCAATCCAAAATCAATTCGATTTTCGATCGATTTTCGATCTTCGATCCATATTAACAGCCTTAGGTGCATGTGAAAAGATGAGAAATGTAAGGAAAAGAAGAGGAGAAAACTGGGAAGATAGTTCACTTTGGTCAAAGATCCAACAGAGACAATTACACTATGAACACAAACATAGTTCAAATGAACAACAGAGAAATGAATTTGGGAACTCACGATCCTATGGGAAATCAAATTGTTCAACAAAGTAATGTGTGAAACAACTTAAAAGAAGCAAATCCTTAGAGACCCATGTGTAACTAACATCTTAACATGCATATTGGAATAAAAATGAATACATATGCCATCAATATTGTAAGAAGCACACCAAACAAAAGCTGCCAGGAGATTCACAAATAAGTTGCAGCAAACAGTCTAGTCACCCAAATGCTAACAAGCATTTAAAAGAAGAGACACAAGAAAATCCGTAAAAGAGTAGATATTTAAAATTCCACAGAAATTAGAAAGAAAGTATCAACTGCTAAACCATACAGCATTAAAGTCTGAGCTCAAACGGGCCATATTAACGCAGTCCAAGATGGTAAATCCTCTTCAGCAACTACAGCTAGGCATTTATCCTCCAACTCAATTATATGCCTGGCAATGCAAAATGAAGCTGTTATGGTAGAGAAATAATTTGAATCATGAAGTACAAATTATGAGCAAACACTATTTGCGAAACTAAAAGAAACATATTCAACGCATGGCTAGAAAGTTTCATCTTACTAGTGTCTGAAAAAATAACTTGGCAATAACAGAGCACTGTGAACAGGGCTAGGATTTTCATTAAGGGGGAATTTGGCATTTGGCATTTGCTTCAGTGTTACTGCCATGTGAGGTAATGTTATTTAAAAGGACTTATTGTTTAGTTTGATAATATATTTAGATAACATTATAAACAATTACAGGATTACCGCCCTAAAATAGCATTTAGATGCCATCTATTACATAGATAACAATAGATTGATTTTCTATAGTCACCTTTTTATATAATAACATTAAACCAAACATGTAACAATTCAGGTATAACATAAACATCTAAACATTGATATTTAGATAATACAAACATCTAGATAACATAAAACCAAATACCTAGATAACATTGAACCAATCCTAAGACTCTCAAACTTCTCCAAAAATATTTTTATTAATATTTTATATTTATTTTACATCAAATATAAATTTAAATAATAAAAATAAATTTTACTTTACATCCTACACAAATTCCGACCTTAAAACTTTAACTTTATATCATATCCTACATATATATCAACAAAAAAAATCAACATCATGCCATATTTATCACAATCCTCAATAATAAAATAACTTTATTTCACATCACAATATTAAAATAATTTTCTTTCCCATTCTATCTCAGAAAAACTTAAAATATCTCTAAAACAAACTCCAATCAAACAAGGCCTAAATGTAAATTTGATGTGCAATGAGAGTCAGCTTAACTCTTGCTCTTTGTTAACTATTACCACATTAAAGGTCTTTTACATATTCTATTTTAGATTAATAATGTAAATAACATCGCATATTCTAAACTCTATATTTTGTTTAGGGTAAATTACATCCAGTTCTCTGAACATGACCCCCACCATTACACTACATTGAATCATTCCAAAAGTGACAAGACAAGGATATAAAATAACAACAAAAGAATTGTATATCTCGAGATTTTCCAGTCAATAATTGTATTATGTTATAATATGATTGCAATATAATTTGAGAATATTTAGGTGTCGAATAAATCACCAAATTGACTTGAACATTTTGTCCAATGTTTGACAACATGCTAAATATGTCATATTTCAATTTGATTGCCTTATTCAACCATTTCAGTATCAATTCAACTCGATCAATCGTTAATGTATTATTAGTGAATAAAATATCAAACAAACTCATAAAGGAAATTACTCTAACACTCTATTGGATCACATGATAATAAGCCGCCACACCAAATTTAAAGCGATTCTAATTTTATTTGATGGTGTAAAAAATTAATGAGATTCTAAAGATAAATACATATATTTATATTATTAAAATAATGTACATAGTTATGATATAGTTCAATTCCATTTTGGCATTGAAGTGACGACAGGATTGGCCCAACCTTTTTTTATCACGTTAAACAACATATTAGCTGTGTCTTGCTTTCATTTGGGGGTCTAATTTGGTTGTTCCAGTATTAGTTTGAACTGATAAGTCGTCAATGCATCATCAACCGATAATATACTAAACTAACTTAGAATTAAAATTACTTGAAGACTTCATTAGGTTGCATCATGACAATTTTTGAATCAAAATTTGAGCTGCTTCCAAATTCACGATGATATAGATAAATATTTTCCATAAAAAATGCATAAAAATTTTTAAAATGAGATAAATGTATTCGCATACATTTGTTGAAATTGCATCGTACAAGTGAAATTGTAATGGAATATTATTTGCATAGTTGAAATAGTATTTGAATTATGTTTGTAGAGCTGAACTCATATTCAAATACAATTTATATAGCTCAAGGTGGAATTTCTCATTTGAAATTGAATTTAAATACAACCCACATAGCACAAGTCATAATTTAAATTGTATCAAACACAATTTGTACAACTGAAATTAAATTTTAATATAATAATTTGTAGAGTTGAGATAATGTGGATACAACACTAAAATCATATTTAAATAAGATTTCGGTAGCCATAGATACATGCAACATCAAAATCATATTCAAATACGATTTCGGTGCATAATATTCCTTAAGTCAAAATCGTATTTAAATATGTTTTGGCAAATGACACCTTTTACGTGCTGCTAACTGTGCGCCTATAAAGCATGGACACTTAAAAAAACCACGCCGTGTCCGTGCCAAACAGACGAACACGCGGGAACACCATGTCGGATACATCACATGTCGTATCTTAATAAAATAATATTAAAAAAATAAAGAGTACTTCTTGGACACGCGAGAACACTTTGGGACACATTAGAATACTTTTGTGACATTTTTAGGACACATTTAGGATATATATAGGATAAAATTGGATACATTTAATATTAATATTAAATTTATTTGTTAATATCATACTTTTTAATAAAACTTATAGATACATTTACCTTTTTTTTTTCTTTTTATTAATATTTAAAATTTTTATTATTGTTAAAATTTTATTTAATAGAATTAAAAATTCATCTCTTATTATTATTATTAAAATTTTACCTAATATAAGTCAAAATTCTAAATTAACCAACATGAGTCAAATTTCTTCCTCCCTTATTGCCCTCGAGCCTTACAAAAAATGAACCAATCGTAAAAAATTTGAAATTCTAACTTCACCTTTATCCCTTTTTCATTTTCAACACGGAGATCACTTACTTGCTCTTATTATTGTTCTCACTGTGATTATCTTAACAAGCAAAATTGTATTTTTTTTTTATACAAAGTGAATCCTAAATTTACATTCAAACCTCTTCAACGTGGATGTCTATTCTCAAGTTCTCATCTTGATCTTATGAGACTTCAGTATTACTCACAGGTTATTTAAACTTAAAAATTTAAGTTTGTACTATATTTTATATTTTTTTTAAGTATAAATTGTTATTTTTATTATTATTGTATTTGGCGTATTATGACGTATTCATGTCATATATTTTGGAAAGTAGCCATGTCGCCGTATTGTGTCGTGTCCCCATGCCCTCGTATCGTGTCAGTGTTTCGTAGCTATGCGAATGTAATTGTTGATTTCAGCAACATAACAATAACAAAGGTACATGCTAAATTCAGGGTATCAAAGTATGATGTGACACAACAGAAATTAGGCAAAAGACAATTGATAATGGAAAATGGGTATCAACATCAAAAGACTAACTGGAAGAAAAACAAATTAAATATATCATAATGTAACAGAACTGATCATTCTAGACTGGGCCACTGCATCTATATGACAAACCGACAAGAACAACAAAGCCTTAATCCAAATCCAGTTGCAGTTAGCTCAATAGATTTTACTTCTCCATTCTGTTCTATTTAAAGCAAACTGCATCCATAGGATACCAAGAAATTCAAATGTAGAACTGAAATTACTGAAGTGAACGAGCTTAAAAACTGGGCAACGCACAAGAAAAATGTACAGAAACTGTAAAACACAATTGAACCGCAACAAGCGAAACATAAGAAATCGGCAAATAAAAGCGCATACCCAAAAATCACTGATACTATTGGTTCTGACTTGGAGGCTGTTGGCTTGGAGGTGGCGGCGGCATCCCAGGCCTCGGAGGGGCAAACACAGGCACCTGCCCTCCAGGAGGAGGCGGCATACCCGGTCTTGGCGGAGGTGGTGCTGGCATCCCAGGTCTAGGTTGCGGTGGCATCCCCCGGATCATCTGCGGTGGCGGCGGACCCAACGGTCTCTGCCCAAATTGGGGAGGCGGCACAGGGAACTGTCCCGGTGGTCCTCCAGGCCTTCCCGGAAACTGAACCGTCACCTGTGGCGGAGGCGGACCACGCCCCATTGGAGGCGGCTGCCCCGGAAAACCTGGCATCTGCCCCGGTGGAGGCGGCCGGACCTGTGGATACGAAATCGGCGGCGCTGAAAGCTGCGGCACCGGCGGCCGAGCGATCTGGGGCAGCATCATACCAGGAGACGGCCCGCCGACGCCACGAATTGGACCGGCAAGGCCAGGCTGCGCCTGAACCATCGGCGCAGTAGGAATGCCGCGACCAGCGGCGCGGCCGATACCAGGGCCGGCAAGGGCGGAGGCGGCGGTAGCCTTGGCGCGGGACTCGTCCGGTGGAGGAGGGCCCTCAACAGTCATAGAAACTACCTCCTCACCGCGGAGGAGGACGAGGCCGAGAGTGCGGCGGTCCTCGCGCTCCTCTGCTGTCCCGCCGCCCGCCTTCTTGGAGCCCTTAGTAGGAGGAAGCTTTCGGAACTCCTCACAATCGCCAAGGACGAGGTTCATATGACGATCAAAGGCCATGAACTTGCCGACGAGCATGCGACCATCCTGGATAGTCACTCGCATCCGGTAGTTTATGTATTGGAGCATCTTGGATCCCTTCGACATCGACATGGCTGACGGTCGGAAAGGCGTCCACGGCGCAGAAGAACACTTTAGGTTAGGGTTTCGCGTTGGAGAAGGGGAGGGATAGGGTTTTAAGGTGGTGAACCCCGTCCGCGGATCAAAGGGTGAAGGGAAGTTTTCAATTTTTGGGCTCGAACATGGTTCACCGGGTCGGGTCGGGCCGGTCGGCAAGTTCTTCACAAATTTCAATCTTTTTTCCCACTAAAAATATGCCAATTATTTATTATTCCAGAATAATTTTGCCAAGTATCGAATTCCAGAAATACTTAAAAGAGTGCACATAAATTCTATAATTTATCGTGTGCTATTATACAATTAAAATTTAAATTTAAATTAAATAAATTTTAATAATCATACTTATATATTTAAATTTTGTAATATTATATAACAAAAATTATAGAATACAAATATACTTATTATACACAAGTATTTTTCTTCAAATTTACTACTAAAGAGTCCATTTAATTGTTAAAAAAATATTAACTTACATTTTTTTGATGAATTTTAAAATTTATGATGTGAAATAAAATTAGTGATTTTTATTAAAATTTATGTATAATATAAATTGAATCAAACTATTGTATTTAAATTTATGTGTATTGTAACATAATGTGATAATTTTATATAATAAATTCGTGCATATTGTTCACATTTATTACAACAGAGTTAAACCATCAAATCCGATTCATTGAGCTTTCAGCTTTTTCATTTCCTTCGGATTTTAGCGAGAAAATTTTTCAACACTACACTAAATTTCCCCAAATCTTTTCAACAAACAAAATAAATTTTTACAATTCCCCGGAACAAAGGTGCTTATAAAAAATTACATTCAAGCTTTTAAAATTAGAAAAATATTATAAATTAATTTTAATTTTTTAACATTTTTATTTAAATTTCTAAAATTACAAAAACACAATAGTTTTAATCCCTCATTTTGAAACTCACTAATTTCATTTTAATAATTCTTTAACTAATTTGAATCATATATACACACTTTAAATAGTCATTGCACTTCTATCCTCATTCTTTTATAAAAATTTAATTAAATTTTTAATTTAATTTCTTTCTTTTTACACTAAATATTTAAATTCAAAAACATAAATATTAATATTTTAAAATTATATTCTACGAAATTAAAAATTTAATAAAATAAAAATAATTTTATAATATAATAATAAGAAATTAAAAATTAAATTTTAATTAAGTCCAGAATTAAAATAAAAATTCATTAAAATTTTTAAAAAATTAAGACTAACTTACAATGTCTTTCTAGCCTATACAATTTTCCCTAAAAATTATTACATTTCTTTAAAATTTTTAACCCAATTTTCCTACCAAAAAAAAACTCAAACTTATATTAAAATCCTAGAGAATAGCTGCAGAACCCAATATCACTGTTTGATCTAATTCCAAGCCAAATAATTCAAAAGGGAATAAAATAAAAAAATGACAAAAAATCAATTATTTTCTTGAATTATCAAATTTTAATTTACAAAAGCTTTTATGCAATCAATATACAAATAACTCACTACAAAAATATCACATAACAGTGAGATAGAATGGAAGCCCACGGCTCATACCTGAAGAGCTTGCCGTCATATCTTCACTGATTCCATCATCAGAAGATTTGGATGTCATTAAGCTCCAGTGCATCTCATAATTAGACAGATCATAAGTCCCAGGTGAGAAGACGCAGATCCTTAATTGAACTTTGGCTGAAGAAGAAGACTTCAACTTCACCTGTGTCGAGCTTGCTGCACACCAAATAAACGGTGAAAGGCTTTGTGAAGATGATGATGACGACAATGTCCACGATGATGATGCCTCGATATCACTTAATGACATATCATGCCACCCTCCTTGATTTGTGTTAGAATCGGATATTGAGTCGCCGGAGTGCTTAGTCTCTGGCATAACATCGGAGGTGATCACCTTGACGGAAAGATCGTTTTTCGAGCAGTTGCAGATCGTTAGTTCGAGGTCGACCTCACAGAAAGATTTGGAAAAATCATGGCTTATTGACCGAGGTCCCTCCATAAGCCACCATATGGGTGTCTTGGTAGTGATGCTGAAAAGAATGAGGCAAGATGAATATTGGCGCATTGACGGTTTCACAGAAGATATGTAATATGATACTTTTTGTGCAACTTACCTGCAATGGCAAGCATGGTTCGACAAAAGGAATCGCTGCGGTCCAATGGAGTTGTTCTGAAGAAGCTCCGAAATCAAGATGAAGTCTATGTCACAAGTGCCTCCCTAATCCAAAGAAGAGTGAGATATATTGTAACATGATATCTAGTAGCAAAAATGGAAATATATGCCACAGCTCAACCTGAACTACCATACAACTGATAAATTGGTCAAAAAAACATGAAAGGAACAAGAGTAGAATTATTTTATTTCTGCAGGTTGTGTTCGGGTAAACCCAAATCTAGAATTATCAGAGACCAGGTATGAGCTGAGTTTGAGTCAACTTGTCCCGTGGAGTCATATATCAGCCCTCCCACCTAGTGGATGCACATCGGTAAAGCAACGTTCTTTAATTTTGATCTATATGACACATCTAGTAAAATGTTTTGCAATAATTAGACGACCTACTTCAATGTCCATAAATCCCAAGGTAGTGATAAATGCGCCCACAATAGAGTACATGAAACAAATTTACCGGATATCACATGATTAATATGCTTAAGACGCACCGCAAGGATGCGATGGTATGAATACCTGGAACATTTAAGGCCAATCTAATTGAAAGAGGAGTTATAGACACAAATATGAGTTCAGAGAAGATTTCAAGGGCAATGCAAACATCTCTATTTAGTAAAAATGGATGAGTGGTACCATTAATAGAAGGGGACAAAGAGAGAACAAGGAATACTGAAGTCAACCCATAATTGCAAATCTAAATTCATACATTGGCCTGTTTGGTAATGAAAATTGTGGGCATGTCATGAGATATATGTATTATGAAAAATAAAATTAGTTATATTAAAAATTACATAGGATGTGAATAAAATTGATTATTGCATTGAAAATGAAATAAGATAAAAAATATAGATTTTTTTTATTGAAAGTTATGTATAATGTGATAAAAATCAATTTATTATTTATAATAAAATAACTATTTTAATATTTGATATGACCAAAATGGTGTAGGGAAGAGTAAATTCTTGCAAATGCGCCTTACACAAACTCATATTAAAAATAAAAATAAATATAAAAAAATTGAAATAAAATATTTTACGATATCAAAAATTAAATGTGCTTAACACGCAGTGCAAGACTGTGATTATATAACACAAAGCACCTTAAACTACAAGTTCATGCTAATGAAGACTACGAATTACAGGTCTAACGAATATAAGTAGACAGTGAAAACATTGTATCGTGTGCTCCTAATAAAGTGAGGAAAGAACTTGCTTGAATGCCAATGGATCTCAGGTTCGAACCACACCACTATAATTTGTAAGTGGGGTTAGGAAACTTGTAGCGTTCAAAGTAAATAAAATAATAATAATAATAATAATTGAAAACATCTTATATAAGTGGAAATGTATGAGCAATATCATCTATATAGAGCTCAAAAGAGAACAAGGAACTATAAAGTAATTCCATAATTGTAATTCAAGGAAAGGCCTTGCAATAAGGTCCCAAAACTAATTCCAAGAAAATGCAACACAATAACAAAAGTTCATATATAGACCCCCATAAACCACATTATGGCAGTAAATGCAACCCCAGTAGAGTTGCATTAAAATTCGCAGACATCAGACAATTAGTATGATTAGGACGAATTTCCTAGTTTGTCATTGCATGAATACTCAAAGCAATCAAAAAAGGAGATGAAGTAGATATAGGCTCAAACAATAGAATTACCCAATTACCAAAGTTCAACGCAAATATCTAAATATAGCAGATATAGATAAGCACTATTATTATTGATAGGGATTAAAAGGGAACAAGGAACTATGTGTTAGAGGACCTTTAGGTCCTACTGCATTCTTTGACGCAAAAATGTATTCTTGGCAAATCAAAGAAGGAAAAAAGATCAAAGAGGCAACAAAAGGATCGGCAAAAACTCAAAAGCAAGTACAATAAAGTAACAAGCAGAAAAAGTAATAAAAGAATAGAGTAACACACAAGGATTTGTGTGGAACCCTTTCGAAAACTAATGAGAGAGATCACTACTTCACTAAGCAGTAAAAAGGGATATAAGAGAGAGAGAGAGAGAGGGAGCTGGTCTCAGCAAACAACAACATTGATTCTAAGCTCAAGACTTCTTTTTATGATAAGAGAACTAAGAGAGAGGTAACATTAAAGTGACATCCTGTTAATACCCTTAAAATAACTACACAGGTGACAGGCATCAACTAAAAATCTTAACCTTATCCATATCTATGGAACTTGGCTTTATCCCGTGAATCTTGATTGTTGCCATTTTGATGAGGGTTGTAAGTGAAGTTAAAAGAATAATGTTAAGACAAGAACCCTGAACAATTTTCAAGAACACAATCTCAAAAATACTTTCTCAACTATAAGGCAAAGGTAAGTGGGAGTGTGTCATTTTCCTCTTCGTTTCTACTTACCATCTTTTTGTCTTCTAGTAACTCAACAAATATCTGCATTTGACTTTAACTTGCATCAAGGACCTTTTCAAAGAAATAGTATCATGTCAAAAAAGTTGTACCTTTGACTACACTTTCACTAACCTTCTTGTCAGACAATCTGACCTTTGTCTCTATCTTGAATAGTATCTTCTCAAATATCTAATAAATCCACCACATTCAAAAATTCATCACATCCGTAATACTATGAAGTCAACCAATAACTATAAAATCTCAATGCTTACAAGGCATCTCCTGTTTCACATCTATTTGTGCCACAATTTGAAAAACATTTTTTTCGTAAAAAATAAAAATAAAAATTAATTTTATATTACATCCTCCACAAACCCCAATATAAAAGATCAACTTCATTTTACATCTTACACAACTTTTAATAAAAGCATAAACTTTATTTCATATCTTACACATCTTTTAATATAATAAACTAGCATTATTTCTCATCATACACACATAAAAAGCTAGAAAAAATTCCAAGCCAAAGGCTCAATTTTCAATATGCCTAACAACCCCTTAGAGAAATGCCTTGCAAAAGCACATAGACTTGCTTATAAAAAGGAAAAAAAAAATTGCTTGAGATGCACTGCAATACTAATTTTATGAACATTAGAAGCATCTTGTTACCCACAAGATCAATCTCTATCTAATTAAGAAACTATAGAAATCCAAAGAACAAAGAATATAGTTATTTGGCCACAATTAAAACATTGAATGTAAGTTTTTTCTTTTTTTTTTCAGTTCTTTTTATTTTTTTTTACCCTGAAGTACCAAAATGGTGTTGCTTTGAATTGGGATCCCCTAGTTCCCAGATATGCTGGTTGGAGACATGTAAAAGAAATCTAGCCCTAGTCAGTAAACTCAAAAGCCATAAGGCATTCAAACATTTTACTTAAACAGCCGCAATAAAACAATAAAGCAAAATAGTAGCACCAGAAGAAATCACACAGTACTATCTACCAGATAAATTCACAGAGTACTATTTCAGCTTAATAATGATGCATAAAACTCATTTTAATGTCTAGAAGACATAGGCATAAACAGAAGACTGAAATGGTGAGTATTTCACCTCCAATAGCCTTCCTTGGTGATACTTTTCTCGTTGGTGGAAGTCCACCAAAGGAGACGCAGATACATCAATCAGGGGTTCCATGGTGCCCTCCAAAGCCAATGGAACATCTCTTCCATATATAGCAATCTTACTTTCGGTGACATCAGTTTTAGTGCAATTCTAAACAACAACATCAATAGCATCTTTAATCAAAAAAATTTAAAAGTGAAAAAGCAAAACCAACAATGATGATGAGAATCTGTCTTAGAATGTAAGCAACAGTATCATCAAATGCAAAAGAAAAAAGAAGGAACAGAACAGTTGAGTGTCGTTTTCCTTTGGCAGAATTCACATGTGCAAATAGGAATTTTAATCAGAGTTAATGAGTTGGATATGAATATACAACATTAGCTAGTTTAATAAGATGAATTAAGCAGTCAATAAATTTCCTTGTTCCACTGCTTTATTACAAACCTATGAATCCCCACTCAAGTAGCTTGATGTCCACCACTTAAGTCTGCAAGAAGGCCACTGCTATCTCAAATTCTATTTAGGTTGCCTGTTGTTATATATATAGTAAAACAGGTTATCAAAATTTTTCTAACTTCAAATGCATGACAAAGAGGGTTGGTGTGTCACCTATAAAGAATAAAATGAGGGAAGGATGTACAAGGTGAGGGAGGAGAAGACAATTATGTCATCCGATAGACACTGTTGTGAAGTGTATCAAGGGAAATAAACCTTTGGCAAATGATTTTGACACCATCTTCAGGACAACTATGTATTCGACTTAGAAACACCTCAAATGATCATTAAATTGATTACAGGTATCAAGATAGTGGCAAATTGAGGAAGGCTATTTCATTTTAGAAAATTTGATTGGATTGCATGTACTTAAAGAAACAAAGGTAGCATGGAGCTCTGAAACTACAACAAAAGACAGTCATTATGCCAATATAGTCATGCCAGGGTTAAAGTCATCACCTGTAAGTCATCTTAGCTTTCATGTTAGCTAACATAAATCTATTTATGTTCGAGTATGCTTCAATCTATTTATGTTCAAGTATGCTTCATGTGGTGAAAAGTTTTGAAGTACTTGAATAGGTACGAATAACATTTGACCTTAAACCTTGATTCCCTTCAAAGATACAGACCTAAAACCTAAAGCACAAAATAAATTCTACTAATGGTAACTTATGTTTCACCCTACTTCCCATGAAGAGTTAAACAAAATATTTCATTTTATTTAAATTTTAAAGACAATTTCTAAGTAAATTTTACATGTGATTAATATTGCAAATATGTCCAAATTCACTCTATTTTAGGGTACTTATGATTGTACTTTGAAGAAACAAAGACAAGAATGTTGTGAATGAATAGTCGGCATTCTTAGCATGACTTTCATTTGCTCAGCCCATGCTTTTTGGGCATAGTCAATATTACACAGATTTCTGTCCTGCATGATTTTTCTTTTACATCACTGATTCCATTACCAAAAACTGAACATTGCGTAGATCACTATTTAAAGATTTTATGTGGGTTTTCAGTTTACAAGATGATGCAGGACGAGAAGCAACTGACCGTAGGAAAGATGGCTCTAAGGCAAAGCGAAAAGAGTGAACAGAGGAATGAAGCCAAATCTACCTGGAAAGATGACCGGAACATGAGTGCAAAGACTCAAGTTCCTAGACCCAGTTTTCTGAGAAGAAAGAATATGGGACGAGCATGAGATGTAATAACGCAAAATTAATGACATAGGATTATCTCATTAATGATCCATAATTAGAATACAATTAGATCAAAATTTTGGTTAGATCTTATAAAACGTTTGCAAGAAATCTCAAAGAGAGCTGAATTTATGTGTTTTAACAACCAAAAGCAAACAATTCACTCAATTGAACCATGTCAATAATCAAACGCATGAGATTAGACATACACAATCGAAAATTAGCAGGTAGTTTAACTAGTCTCAAATGCATGTGATGATCTACTAAACTCAAAAGGAAAGATACTTAAATCACTGAAAAGGCACAAGGAACAAAATGGACATAAGAAGAGAAGCAATCTAACCAAACGCCGGATAGAACATGAAACAACATAGGTAAGATAATCCATCAACCAGAACCAAGTCTTATCCATCAACCAGAACCAATTCTTATCAAGGTTTTCACTCATAAATTAACTGAAGAATACTCAAAAGGTATACCAACTGAGGCCAAGAAGCTCCTTAAATTACGCATATATGAAGAAGAAATTAATGAAATGCCATAAGAATCAAGTAGCACAGTTAGAAAACCAACATAAGACGCAATTGGTTTAGTGACCTTAGGCCCTATTTGGCGCGCGGATCAAAATAGTATTAGTTTAAAAACTAATAATAATAATAATAATAAATAAATAAATAAATTTTCTAAATGATTCTATACAAATTCTAATATAAAAATATATTATTTTATTTCACATACTTAATAATTTTCAATAAAAATATTAATTGTATTTCACATCCTAAATCAAAATACTTGATTTGAGTATTTTAGTTTAGGATGTGAAATAAAGTTTATACTTTTATAAAAAATTATTGAGTATGTGAAATAAAATAATAATTTTTATATTAGAATTTGTGTAAAATAATTAAAAAAATTTATTTATTATTATAATAATTATTATTATTTTTAAATTAGTATCATTTCGATTCTCGTACCAAACAAGGACTAAAACAAGGAATCCAGGCCATAAGGCGTGGCAAAACATAGTCACATGAGGTCCCTCCAAGACCACGGCATTTCCTACCACCCAAAGATAACCGAAAAGCAACACGACCTTCACTCCAATGCACATAAGTATATCAAGCAATTGCCTAAGTGACAATAGGTTAAAATTGGATCCTATTGAAGTAAAAATAAATAAGGAAGAGTTTTGCAGCATACTACGATCAAAATGGTAAGGATTAATCAAAAAAGCAATCTTTTGATACCCATTCTTCCAAAAGTTTTTAGAATTTAAATTTTTTTAAAAAAATCAATCTTTTGCCAAAGTGGTTAACATACCTTTAGCTTAAAGAAGCATGATAAAGCCTGACCAGCAAGTAAAATCTTAGAGGGGCAAATGTATTCGTGCAATGAAGAAATTTCCATATGATCACCAACACATGACAACTGCCGCAAAGAAAAATTCTCCGTACTTGTCTTGTTCATGATGTCCATCCGGACAAGGAACTCCTGCAGATTTGATGGACATGGAGCTATTTGGAATGACACATCTAATGATGGTAACACCTACAAAATGCAATACTAATTAATGAGAACAATTCAATCTTCTGAGAAGAAAGCATCCAGCAGATGAATGCAAAGAGAAACAATAAGAAGGCATAATATAAAATGACAGGAATATGGAACATCTGAAAGATAGGCTGATAAGGGGATTATCTGAGAAAGGCTCATCTTGATAAATATCGTACCATCTAATAATAGCACTTCAGAGCACAACATATAGTATAATAAAGCACAGCATACAGAATGTAAGATGGATAGCATATAACAACAATAACAATTACCAAGCCTTTATCCCACTAGATGGGGTTAGCAACATGAATATAATAAAAATTCTAATTTGGTTCCCAATCTTTCTTAAATCTTGACATTAGGTCTCAAGAATTTATATTTTAATACTCTAATTTTTCTTATACTCGGTTGTAAGTCCTAATTTCTCATAACAAAATTTATAAGTTAGGCCCTTGATTTTATTTTGCATAGGTCTTAGGTCTCAAAAATTATAATTTAATCCCCTGATTCTTCTTAGATTTCATCTTAGGTTATAATTCCTTATAACAAAAATTATAATTTATTTCCTCATTTTTCTTAGTATTGGTTTTAGGTCCCTAAAAATTACAATTTGATCTATTAATTTTTCTTAGTCTTTGCCTTAGGTCCTAATTCCTTACAATGACAATTGTAGTTTGGTCCCCTGATTTCTCTTATACTTAATCTTAATTACAGAAAGATTATAATTTAGCCGCCTGATTTTTCTTAGTCTTCATCTTAGGTAATAATTCCTTACAACAATAACTGTAGCTTCGTACCAAGATTTCTCTTACACTAAATATTAATTATTAAAAAATTATAATTTAGTTCCCAGATTTCTTTTACTTCTCATCTTAAATCTTTATTCTTTACAATGACAATTATTTTTTTTTTCTCTAATTTCTTTTAGAATTGATCTTAGGTCCAAAAAATTAAAATTTACTTCCACGAGTTCTCTTTTGCTTAAACCTATGCCCTAAACCCATAATTTCTTAGTTTTAAATTCCTTAATTTATTAGGTTCGAAGAAATTATAGTTTGGTCCATTAATTTCTCTTAGCCTTGAACCCAAGTTCTGAGAACTTACAATTCAATAATACAATTTCTCTCAGTTTTGGTCCCAAGTCCTAATTCCATACAATGAAACTGTAATTTAGTATCCCAATTATTCTTAGTCATGGCTTCATGTCCCGAGAAATTATAGTTTGACCCCTTGAATTCTTTTACCCATGGTCTTAAGTCCTAATTACCTATTCTAGATTTCTCTTTGTACTAGTCTTAAATTTAAAGAAATTATAATTTAGTTTCCCAGTTTCCTTAAGTATTGACCTTAGGTTCTAACAAAATAATAATTCAGTCCATTGATTTCTCTTAGATGTGATCATAGATCCTAATTTGTTACAACAAAAATAACAATTTGGTCCCCTAATTTTTCTAAATTTGGATCTCAGGTCCTAGTTCATTTTGATAAAAATTATAGTTTAGTCTATGGATTTCTTTTAATCTTAGTCATAAGCCCTAAGAAATTACAATGTTGTTTTACAATTTAATAAAAATATTTTTGAATATTTTTTTGATCAAAGACATAAATGAATATTATTTTACAATGTAATAATAACATTTATTATAATAATGTTTCCTAACATATTTTTTCTAAATTAAAGCTCGTGTAACGCACGTGCAGATATGCTAGTCATGTAGAAGGTATAGTTTATATGTTAGGCCAAAATGAATTGTACACATTATTGATATGACTTTCAAAAATATGTTTTTAATTTTCCTGAATTTACTTATACTTATATTCTGATATATTCTTGATACTATTAAAAGCAATATTACAGTCAATCCAACCTAAAAAATAAAAAATAAATCCTTCAATAGCTATTGAGTTTTTAAAATTTTAAATTAAGAATAATATCATAAAGTTTGTTTAATAACTTTCCAACCAATCATACAATATTTAGGTGCCAATAGGCTCGGTTTAGTTTCAATACATCAATCAATTTTATTTCATATGCTACATAATTTTTAACATAAATAACTTTATTTTGCATTATACACATATTTCAAAACAAGATCACAATTTTCATAGCATGGCCAAATTGACCTATTTAGCAAATAGGCCCTAAAAGAATATCTAATAAGAAGAAGAAGGGTATTCTTATCATGATTTTATAGTATAAGTGGATATACAATAAAAGCTTTAATATTTGACAATGCATGGAAGGTCAATGATGGAAGAGCTATCTTCCATGGAAAAATACTAATAGAAAAGTTTAGATATGCCAAAAAATGGACCTTCTAATTACTTGAAATGTCATGAAAAAGCATATGACAAAGTCCCAAGAGAGGCCTTTTCTTGAGCATTTTTTTAGCCTTTTAGTGAGCATTGAAAAGGAAAGATATGTCCATCTTGTCTATCAATATGACTAAGAGCATTTACGTTAAAGCAATTAAGAATGTGAGGATTACACGAAGCAATTTGAAAAAAGTTCTCAACAAAAAGAGTTATATTTTCAATACTTATTTTTTTTTTTAGGAGATAGATGAATTGACGAAGTATATTGAATGTGAGATTACTTGGTACATGCCTTTTATGGACAATATTGTTCTAATAGATGAAACTTATTTAGTTGTTAATCAGCAACTGAAACCTTGAAAGAGCACTTCAAAAGAAGTAGGATTCAATTTAAGCAAAAGTAAATAGTGCATGCATGCAGAGACCTTAAAGTACCTAGGGTAATAAAATAGCGCATGCATGCAGAAAAATAACTGAAAAATACCTTGAATGTCAAGGGAGTCAAGGTAGTAAGTCCATAGAAAAAGCAACCTAGAGTGCCTTTCTTGTAGCAAAATCATCTAAATCAATATAAATACATTGAAAATTTTACTTATAAGTCATTTCACGAAACTTTACGTTCAAGAATATAGGTTTCATCATCTTTCTAATAGACAAACATTTAATAAACTACATTAGTAAAAATCATGAAGCCTCATTTTTTTGTTCCTTTTGTTGTTTAACTGATGGGATAGAATATGTGTGACATCTAGGTTTTATTTCTTACTTTCCTCATTTACAAAAGCATGCCACTTTGATAAATCAATATGAAAGTATGTTATTTTACTCAATTGGTTAATTACAAAGCATGTCAAGTTGCTAAATTTCTTTCACTTATGGCAAAACTTTCTGAATATATAATTTGAAGTAACTCAATTTGAAAGTGGAGATTGGATTAAAGGTTGGATAACATAATTGTGCTTAACTCTGACTAAGCAAGCTTGGCCTAACTAATCCTAATTAAGTGGACTAAAGAGCTGCAGTTGGGCTGGATGGGTTAGAAGCTAGATGGATAAGGGCTAAATTGGAAAGCTCTCTCTTTTTTCCTCTCACCCTCTGGCTCTCTCTCATGTTTATCCTTTATTTTCTGTTTGAGCTGCCGTAAGTGAAGAAAGGATGGGGAGGGCTGCTGTTTGGAGCTGATAACAGCAAGGATAAGAAGAAGAGTAAGCCAATCCTTCACCTATTTGAGTTCTAGAAGAGCAGCTCTCCTAACTCTTCACTTGGCAGCAACTAGAAGAGGAAAACCTGGGAGAAAAAGTGCTTAGCTAAAAGGAAGGCTAGAGCTTAACTTGTACACTTTATTAAAAGTCTTAACTAGAAAGAGATATTTTAAATTATATGCTTGAAATGGCATGGAAGAAACCATAACTGAATGGTTTGAATTAAGAACATGTTTATTACCATAAATGAATGGTTTCAATTCTTCTTTATGTGACTGAGTGATAGTTCTAATGATTGATTGGATAGAGTTTAGCCATTGGCATGCTCTAAATCCTTCACATGTAATAGCAAATAAAGCTATGTTAACCCTATGAATTGATTCTTTGCAATGAAATTGAATCTTACTTGTTTACCGGATAAATTACGAATGTTATAATGTTATCTCAACTGATATAACAAGCTTTGGATGGCTGGATTTAGTAATTGAAGGTATGGAATGATAGCTGAAATGAAAACCAGGAAGCTAGTCTAAACTGAATCGTCTGGTGCTACTCAAGGTTTAATTTCCAACTGTAACTTAATGGCATGTATTTAATGAAATTTTGTAGAGTTATTTGCCAAGTCAAAGCATAAGTTATGGTTTGTGGATTTAGAACAACAAAATCAAAAAGGTTTCTTATTGCGTTTATGTCCCTGTCTATGGTGGAGCCACGGAAAGCAAGGCAATCTATTAATTTTAGGGATGATGGCTGTAGTGAAAGAAAAACAATCAACCAATTTAGGGAATAATGATTGTCAGAAAATAAGGACATCTTTCTATTTTAGGGTGGGTTGTCAGGAAGGATCCTATATATAAGATTGTGGTGATAGGCAGTTGAGACGTGATCAAAGGAATTAGCGCCCAAAAGTAATAAAAATGTATAAAAAATAAATGAAAATAAGCAGCATTTATGCAAACCTGATGTGTGAATAATTCTTTATACTGTTTCATCTTGCTACTGCTACTTGGTATGTTATTGATCATATTTTACCATGTTCATATTACTATTGCTTGTAAGTGATAATGACTATTCTTTTATTAGTAGGTTACTGTTTACTGTCTACTCAGCTCTAGGGTTGGTAAACTGATACTTTTACTGATAAGTACTACTAAAGAAAACACAATGGAAGAACGAAAAATAAGAGCCAGGATTTTTACGTGTTTTGCCTTATCGCATGGTTTTATGTAAAACTAGGTTATAATAAATTGAAACTGGAGAATGTTGTATACATAAATAAACATGAAAACCTTGGTTTTTTTATTGTAAATATAATCTACTACTTTGTTTTAATATAAACTTGAAACTCTAAAGTATTTGTAAGCTTTTATTTTGTCACTTCTGCAACAAGATTTTTAATGCTCTATAATTTTTATCAAATTAGTTTTTCCTGACTTTTAACGCGCCGTTGCCGGGTCCCAAGTCCCGGATGAGAAACGCGGAGGGTTGAGTTAGGCAGTCGACAGCCAGCGTAGAACTTGTCGAATCAATCATGACATAAATCCTTTAGAAAATTGCGTTAAAGCTAGAGCGTTCCCTGGAAGCGACGCGCTGTATTGCCTGAATACAGTGAAAAATTGGCAAGGGCCGCTGCATCGGCGCCCGGGTGTAGTGAAAAGTGAGTAAGGGTCCCCACATCATGGACGGATGCGGGTAAAGAAGCTAGTCCATCATACTAGAATTCAAGTCAGTAGAATTAGATTAGGAACTTGGAATATAGGCAGCCTGACGGGCAAGCTAATGGAGTTGGTGGATATTATGATTCATAGAAAGATTAATATTTTATGTCTGCAGGAAACAAAATGGGTTGGAGAGAAAGCTAAGGAAATTGATGCCTTAGGTTTTAAACTTTGGTACTCTGGTAAGAATAAAAGCAAGAATGGAGTGGGTATAATTCTGGATAAGAGCTTGAAGGATCACGTAGTAGAAGTTAAGAGAAATTGTGATAGAATTATGGCTTTAAAAATTATAATCAATGGAATGATTATTAACATTGTAAGTGTGTATGCTCCCAAAGTAGGCTTGAATGCAAGCATAAAGGAAAAATTTTGGAATGATTTGGAAGAGTTAATACAAGAGATACCTCAAGAGAAAATATTATTTATTGGAGGAGATTTAAATGGACATGTTGGAAGTGTTACTGAGAAATTTAATAGTATCCATGGTGGATATGGTTTTGGAGAGATAAATGAGGAGGGTAAAACTATTTTAGAGTTTTCTTCAGCATATGATCTTGTAATTGCTAATATTTTATTCAAGAAGAGAGATGAGCATACTATCACGTACAAGAATGGAACCTCAAGAACTCAGATTGATTATTTTCTTATAAGAAAACGAGATCGCTTGGATTGCAAAGATTGTAAATTCATTCCAAGTGAATGTTTCACTACCCAACATCAATTAATGGTTTTAGATTCCAAGATAAAGTATTGGAGAAGAAATAATAAGTAAAAATCCTACCCTCGGACTCGATGGTGGAATCTAAAGAATGAGAACAAATGCATATTTAAGAAGAAGGTTCTAGAACTTGGCCAATAGAATATTAATGGGGACACTGATCTTATGTGGTTGACAGTTGCTAACTGTATCCGTAAGGTGGCGAAAGATGTGCTGGGAGAATCCAAAGGAATGATTCCAAATAATAAAGATACTTGATGGTGGAAAGATGATGTACAAGAAAAAATTAAGGAGAAAAAGCTTTGTTATAAAGATTAGTTTAAAAACAAAAATAAGAATAAGTGGGAGAAATATAAAGTGGCTCGACGAGAATCTAAGAAAGCAGTAGGCAATGTAAAAAATATGGCTCTTAAGGATTTATATAAGAAGCTAGACACTAAAGAAAGAGAAAGATAATTATATAGGATTGCCAAGGCAAGAGATAGAAAAACTAAAAATTTAATTGAAGCAAAATATATTAAAGATGAAGATCAAAGAGTACTTTTCATAGAAGAAGATATCAAAGATAGATGAATGCGTTACTTTCAACAGCTTTTCAATGAAAATTGTGAAAATTCAATTGATCTTACAGAATTCAGCACCCTAAAAGAAAGTAAAAATTACTCCTACATCTGACGTATTAGTAAGGCTGAAGTCTGGAAAGCTTTAAAGAAGATGAAGCATAAAAAAGCAGTAGAACCAGATAACATCCCAATTGATGTTTGGCAGTGCTTAGGAGATGAAGGAGTTTCTTGGCTCACTAGATTATTTAATATGATTTTGAAGACTAAAAGGATGCCAAATGAATGGAGAAAAAGTATATTAGTACTTATTTATAAGAATAAAGGCGATGTACAAAATTATGCCAATTATAGAGGAATTAAATTAATGAGTCATACTTTAAAACTTTGGAAGAGGGTGATCGAACAAAGATTACGCCATAATACTAAGGTATCAGAGAATCAGTTTGGTTTTATGCCAGGTAGATCTACTATAGAAGTCATTCATTTATTAAGAAGTTTAATGGAGAAATTTAAGGAGAGAAAGGAAAACCTACATTTAGTTTTTATTGATTTGGAAAAAGCTTATGATAAAGTCTCAAGAGAAGTACTTTGGAGAGTTTTAGAAAAGAAAGAGATTTGCACTGCTTATATTCAAGTTATTAAAGACATGTATGAAGGAGCTGTTACCTCTGTTCGGACACAAGGAGGTTTGACTAAGGATTTTCCTATTACAGTTGGATTACACCAAGGCTCGGCTTTAAGTTCGTATCTTTTTGCTTTGATTATGGAAGTCATGACTGAACATATCCAAGATGAAGTGTCTTGGTGTATGCTCTTCGCAGATGATAGTCCTTATTGAGAAAACTAAAGAGGGAGCTAAAGCAAAACTAGAGCTTTGGAGGAATGCTCTAGAATCTAAAGGTTTTCATCTCAGTAGATCAAAAACTGAATATATGGAGTGCACATTTAGTCAAGAAAGAAATACTTATATTGGAGATGTAACAATTGATGATCAAATTGTTAAGAAGAGTGAGTGCTTTAGATACCTTGGATCAATTATACAAAATGATGGCGAAATAGATAATGACGTTATTAGCAGGATTCAAGCAGGATGGGTAAAATGGAGAAATGCTTCTGGTGTGTTGTGCGATAGAAAAATCCCATCCAGAATCAAGGGTAAATTTTATAAAACTGTAGTAAGACCAGCGATGATATATGGTGCTGAATGCTGGCCTGCAAAGAGGAAACATACAAATAAAATGAATGTTGCAGAAATGAGGATGTTAAGGTGGATGTGTGGATATACACGAAAGGATAGAATGAGAAATGAGTATATCCGAAAGAAAGTTGGTGTTGCACCAATTGAGGATAAACTTAGAGAAAGTCGGCTTAGATGGTTTGGACATCTAAATCGTAGGCCGATTGAAGCTCCAGTTAGAAAAATTGAGTTATTGGATTTTGCCCATGTACAAAGAGTAAGAGGGAGACCAAAGAAGACATAGCAAGAAACTATAAGGAGTAATCTTAGTTACTTAGACTTGGATAAGAATTTGGTAACTGATAGGGCGCAATGGAAACAAAGGATTCATGTAGCCGACCCCACCTAGTGGGATTAAGGCTTGGTTGTTGTTGTTGTTGTAGTTTTTCCCGACTTTTGTTTTCTTCCCTATGGAATTGGTATGATTTTTCGAATGATTTGAAATAGGGATGTTACAATATGCAATAATGGTTTTGTAATTATCACATATTAAGAATATAGGTTCTTCAGAATAAGTACAGAATAACATACAGAAAAAAGAGTGCAATAGACAATTTGTCTTACCTCCACATCATAATGCATGCGCAATGTCCTGTAAATCATGTCACTGCAATAATTTTCCACTTCATAGTATACTGATAAAAATAAGGAAACCTTTCCAGAAAATTCAATGTGAATAAAAAGGGGCCACAAAAAAGTTTCTCCTGCACGTATGGTGACATCCTGCATTAAGGAAAGAATGATTGGTTTAAATTAATAGTTCAAAGAATGCATTGTCACTTTTATCCTGAATCAGAAAATTGGTTGGTAGTTTTCCCACTCACGTTGGGGAAAGAAAACAAAAGGTTCTTGGACTTCTGAACAACAGCAAAACCATCATTCGTTTTTAAACCACTTCGTTTCTCTAAACAGTTTGGAAATTCTAGGTGTAGACATTCCAAGTTCCCAGGAATCAAAAATCTTGGATGGCTTACTGTCATTTTCATGTTCTGCAAAATGCACGAATGTCCCAAATTTTCAACTGCAATAAATTCAAAGTGGTGCAAATATATAGAAGCTGAGAAACAATGTACAAGGAAAATGATGCGGTACAAGAATGAAAATGTTATTTTTAATTTATAATTAGCAAAATTAGCTAACAAATTATTTTAATAAAACGTAAAAATATTTTCTAAAAAAATTATATAATAAATATGGCTTATAAATCCCGCAAATTTAAATCATTTTAAAATCAGAATTAAATTAGAACAATGATAAATAAAAATTTATCAATTAGATTAGGGCGGTCGTTTGAAATTCAACAAATTAGATTCTTGGTTCAAAAATTAGAACAGATGCGTAAATAAATTTAACAGTAATTTCACTCTCAACTTTAAGTGCATGATCACACAATTAGAGTTAAACTGGATAATCAAACAGAACAAATAATTTTATTGAGGACAAAAAATCAACGATTAGTCGAATTTGATGAGAAATTATACCGATAAAAAAGTAGAAGTCCAACGCAAGATCAACAAGATCAAATGCGATGTCACCACGGGAATTGCTTCACTCGAGAATAATGAGCAGCATGAGGTGAAGCCGGCGAGAAGTAACAAAGGGAAAGCCGGAGCGACCATGGGTTGAGTGTATGCGGGCCTTGTGCCACTACTCGGGGGAATGTGCTCTTCGCGGCTACCACTCGCGTGTGTTCACACGCCTCTCGAATGGGCTCGAGTTGCTAGCGCAAGCACGCGTCAAAGGTAGGCGATTGTCAAAAGCCGCCGCGCATTCGAGATGCTAGAGGTGGGCGTGTGTGCAAGGTGTTGGAGGCGGGCGTGCGTGCAAGGTGCTGGAGGCGGGCGTGCGTGCAAGGTGCTGGAGGCGGGCGTGCGTGCAAGGCGAAGGAGAGTACGAAGATGAGTTGGGTGGTCCAGGAAAGTAGATGGAAGAAGATTTTTTTTTTAAAAGATAAAAGTAGATAACTAAGCTATTTGAGGATTCTCACCAAAGGCTAACCCTACTCTTCACTAGAATATCGACCGCTTAACTCAAATCTAGATACTTAGAAAATTCTGCACTTATTGCATCAATCAATAACAATCAACTAATACAATGCTTAACGACCTCTTTATATAGAGAAAGTCTGAAGAAATTTGAAAATACAACATTGAATGTTGAAAATAAAATACCAAATAAATGTGAAATAATTTTATTACAATAAAATAAAATCAACTCCATATATATAGGTTAGCAAATCATCCAAATCAGTCTTAAATTTTCATCAAATCAAATTAAATTTGAATATAACTAATATAAAAATCTCTAATTAGTTCTAATTAACTTGATATCATGGTCGTTGGGTTATATTGATCTATGTCCTTACCAGAAAAGTATCAGCTTCAGCAAAAAATACTGTTATGCATATTAGATATTTTTTGTTGACAATTAACATTAAAACTATTAATAAAATATTTATCATAAATATATATTTTAATAATCAGACTATATATACCTTGACTGAGTATTCTGATTGGTTTCTTAGTTCAAGAGTAAGAAGCCTCAAATCACCAGCAAATACACTTCCTGGGAAGTTGTGAACACAGCCTTCAAGTTTTGGAAGGCCCTAAAATAGGAAAAAGTGATATTCTGTGCACTCTTTACAAGGATAGTAGGATTAACATGCAGATGGAAAGGCAGGTACCTTGATGACAATAAAACTGAGAATGCTACCAGAAGAACGCTTAGATGCTAGTTTCCCTTTCTGGAGTTTCTTCTTCAAATGTGGCTCAAAGTATTGGTAGCCAACAACAAGGCCTGACAATTTCCACTTTACTCCAACTACTTTAAGTATTCCTTCCACTTTTGGAATACATTCAAGTTGTACCTGAAAAGCATACAAGGAGAAATGGTTCTGACAATAGGTAAACATGATAATGCTGGTAAATATATAATAGATGTATTTGAAGCACAAAATGTGCCATACTTCTTCTTTGAAATTATGCAGTATCAAAAGATTACCCTCATTTTATCAAAAGATTCAAAAATTTGTCCAATAACGTAAACCATTTCGGAGATGCTTTATCATAGACATCCATCATGCTTGATTGTCAGACAAGGTAGGGTAGCATAATGATGAAGAAATCTTGACATCTTAGGTTTTAAAAGAAAAAGGTGCCTTTGCTTCCAAAATAAAATAAAAACAAAAAGGAGCCTACCCTTTTAGTCTCACCTCCATCCAGAACCAGATCAAGCTCGGAAAAAATTAGAGATGAAGAATCAGCATTTCTACTTCTGCATCAATGTGCAAATATACAACTTTAATAATTGTTGGAATCAGTGAAAGATCTCAAGTAATTACGATAGAAGGCCAACTAAAAAAAACCAGAGAATTCCAAGAGAGAATATTTTCAACAAAGTATTATATACCTACAACCACCATCCTCTTTTAGTTCTTCCCCATCATTTAATCCAAAAGAAGACTCTGGCTCATCTGTAAAAGGAAGAAAGAATACGGTTAAGCTAGTCAAATCACTGGTTTGACAGCCAAAATGAACAGTGAGAGATATACCTATTTTTGTCTCTTCGGATCTAGCAGAGAGATCACACATAAGAGAAATACCAAAAACTGAAATTGGGATCTGAAGTGGATTTCTGAACTCAATATCTACTTTTATTGCTTCTGTAAGTATTCAAAAAAATTTCTATCAAAGAAGAAGTATTCAGAAAAAAATCAGCAAAATCTGATCTCAGCAAACTAAATTTACCAGAATACTCTTTCCAAATGATTTTTAGTACAAACGTACAAATTTATCAAAACATAAAAACAAGAACTCCAAGCACACAACAATATGATTGGTATTTGTTTAATATATTGAAGAATAAAAATATTAAATCAATGGGCTTGGTTTCCTATATCCTGCCAAGCAGCTGCTACTAATGAAAATTCAGAAATATTCAGCTTCAAAAAACATATTTAGAAATAAGATGAGCTTTACAAGATGTGTATAAGATGAAACAACCTAAATGATAATCCACACAGAACAATTAAACCCATATGAATGTGGAAAAACATAAAGTTAATATTTTTAAGAAAAAGTAGAAATTTACGATCCGAGTACAGGACTATATTTGTAGAGTATGCTCGAAAACATAACAAAAAAGTGGACAGTTTACTTAATGGGCAAACAACAGGTTTTAATGATTTTTTGTTTCTAAACAGTAGGATATATACAAAATTCCTGAGTATAGCACTATATTTGTAGAGAATGTCCAAAAACAAAACAAAAAAGTGGAGAGTTCACTTAATGGGCAAGCTACAGGTTTCAATGACGTAAATGTTCAGTCTAAACCAATACGAATCCAAAATGCAATTTATACACCAGTAGCTATTGGTTCCTCCATTGTAATCTTTGGTTATCATATGTTTTGATGTTTGCAACTAGTTTAATTAGTTCCTAATGTTTATTAAAATTTTATGTTGAAGTTTCAAGGTTTCAATGGACTCAACGAAAAGATTGATGATCTATTGCCTCATATGAAAGTAAAATGTTAGTAGAAAGTGTACAATTTGGTCGAAGCATTGTAGCGATCAAGAAAAGGAATAAAGATATCTTGAAGACATTAGCTCAAGACTATTTACTTTGAGTTATTTCGAGTAGAATTTATTATAAGGGTGAGTTTGAGTGCATTAGGGTTGGAATGATAAAATAACACTTAATAATATTGTAATAGTGGAGATTCTCCTAATCCAGTGGGGAGGGAGCTTGACTAGAACTAAGGGGTCCCGTGTTCGAATCAACACCATTATAATTCTCAATTGGAGTGGGGGAATTATAGTATTTAGGGAAAAACAAAATCATATCTAGATAAGAATTGTAATAACAATTTAAAAAAGGTGTTTAAGTTAACTAAGTCATATCTTGATGAGTTTGAGGAGTGTCTATTAGTTGGGGAGATGAATGATAAAGTGCTCTTATACCAAAATTGACAGAGCACGAAGCGCTCTGACACCAAAAATTGATGCTAGATAAGGAAGATGAGGTGACTAGCATTTTTTTTTAAGTAGTGGCTAAGTTTTAGAGGATGAAATAAAATATGAAAAAAATGATGGATAACTAGAATTTCTAAGATTCTCACCTAAAATTTTCTTACCCTTTTCATCTGGAATATTAATCCCTTCTCGCACACAAAACAAATTTCATTTATTCATTATTCTCTCAAAAAACATATGTGCATACTCCAACTTATCGGCAAATAAATCAAAATAAAAAATAAGAAAAAGAGTAGATAATTATGACTTTAAAAAATTATCCAAATGAGATAATTCAAACTAATTTAAATTAATCAGATTTATCCATTTAAATAATATTATTCAATAACAATCAATTTGGCAAAACATAATTTGAATAAACTCAACCAGTTTAAATATGAAGAACAACATATATAAACAATCTGCAACATTTATCAAAAAACATGTTATGAGATTCTTTTCTGGACCATCCATCATCTGAATGTCCCCATCATAGGGTCTAAGTTGACTCAAGATAAGGTTGAGTAGACCTAATACAAAACCTATTTTTGATGTTGGTTAAGGTTGGTCAATCAAGACCAAACTTTGACCAAGACAAGTGTTAAGTCAACCTAGTACAGAAAAATATGACTTTGGCAGATAGGCTAGGGTTGAGAGCACTATCCCTTTACATGGTTAAATCATTTAATAGGAAGAGAAAAAGAAACTGCTTTGTCATTCATTTCCCAAGTGCTCAAGTTCATTTCACAGGAGCTGAAGTAACTTTTAGTTGTATATTATTGTATTTTTTATTATTCTTTTATAATTCTTTTGGAATCATGTATTTCTTCATTGGGAAGTTAAAAGGGCCACAAAATTGGATGATTTAGAAGTCTTCTTGGTTTCTACCTAAAGGACACGGAGCTTTCCAGCTTTGATCTTTCTAGCTCGTTGCGGAGATTTTCTCCATTGCTCCATTGTAAAGAACTTATTTGTTAGTGAAATATATATATGAAACTTTCATCCAACATAGTTGGAACAAATAGAATGAATTTCACTACTCCATTCGACGCCATTTTAACCAACGCCAGTGAGTCAAGGCCATCTTTGATGATAATATCCAATATTATTTTTTTGTTTTTCTCTGCTTTTAACTGTCGCTAGTAGGAACCCTCTAATAGTTACAAACAAAGCCCCTCTAGAGATTAACAAAGGACATGGCCAAACCAAGTTAAATGTTCTCTCCCATCTTATCCGCACTAGGTGTCACACCGATCCTCACTATAATATAATCGTTTTATTATGATTTCACTCTAGTGCAGTCACTATCTACCTGAATATCCAATTCATAGCTACATCGATATCCTGAATAGATAATAATATTATTAGCAGGATCTAAATAAAATGAATAAGGTAAATAAATGCAACAAATATATAGTGTGATAGAAAACTTTTACTAAGACAATATTGAATGCACACCAAACAGGGCCAAATAATATTAAATCCTAAACCAAAATACTCAAATCGAGTATTTTGATCACAAATAAAATAAGTATCACAGAAATGAGAATCCTAAGGTAAATAAGTAGGTATACGCAAAAGAGCAAGATAAGAAATGAGTAATATCTGCAAGAAAGTTGGAGTGATCTCAATTGAGGATAAGCTCAAACAAAGTCACCTTATATGGTTTGGACATACAAATCATAGGCCGATGGAAGCTCTAAAAAGAAAAGTTGAATTATTAGATCTTACCCATATAAAAAGATAAAAAGAAAGGATAAAAAAAATATGACAAGAAACTATAAAAAATGATCATACATATTTAAAGCAAAAGAGAATTTGTTATTTGATTGAATACAATAAAAATAAAGAATTCATATACCTGACCCCACCTACTGGGATATGCTAAGTTTATTGTTGTTGTTATAGAATAACCAAAAGCAACAATATAGATAATTAAACCTAAAATATCAAAACATCCCTAACAGCTAATGAGTTTCATAAAATTTTAAACTTAGAATATCATAAATATTGTTCAATTATTGTCCAACTAGTTATAGAATATCTAGGTGAGATGAGAGTTAATACATATCAATAAATTAAGTTCCTTTTCAACCTAAATTCTACTCAAATTAATAAACTTAATTCAAATAAGATGCAATTGAAAATAATATAATCACAGTAATTTAAATTCAAATATACTAACCTAATCAAAATATATGCACACAGCCTTTCTACAAGTCTACAACTCAATATATAAATAAATAAAATAAAAAGAAAGGCTGAGGCTCTATTTGGCTAGAGGAAAAAAAGAAGAACTGAAAAAATTTTGTAAATTTTGTAGAAAAATATGTATGATGTAAAAAAAAATGAGTTAGTCATATTAAAAATTGTGTTGAATTTGAACTAAAGTGATTATTAATATTAAAGTTTTTGTAGGATAAGATATTAAATATTATTTTATTTTTTTAAATAAAATAAATTTTTAATCGGGGGAAATTTTAGCCCTAAAACTATTTATTTTTTACAATATAAGCTCGACAGAGGTAAAGAAGTCAAGCAATATGATCGACATCCGACAAAAATAGTAATATACATAGTGTTCGTGAGAAAACTTTAATTGAGGTACAAGAAACAAGAACGTCACTAATGTCTATAAAATCATGAGAAGGGTTTGACTGAAGCAGAGGAAGCAGCAGCATGCAAATGCTAGATGTTTTTTGTAGCGTGAATAAATCTATACTCTCCAACCGCACCAACCCAGCATGCCGCTCTCTCATTATGAATTGTTGAGTTTAAATAGGTTTATTTTATATATGAGTCATTGTTTTATATTTTATGTCTACATATTTTTTCTTTAATTAGAAGTGATGAAAACTATCAAAAAAGTATTAGAAAGTATTGAAATTTAGTTTTAAATAATAAAATTAATACACGCATTTCGAATATATATCGGTAAACTATTGGGGAGTATCAGTATCAAATACGGATACAATACAAATACATTAGGATTCATAAAGTATCAGTACTTCATAGCTCCTTTTACTCGTACGCAATCCGCACGTAGGTAGCTACTCCATTATTTATATCCTTAATGACATTAATATGCATGATGCACACTCCAATTTGTTGCATTATTGTACTTCTCCATTTTTTATAGAAAATACAAAGGCCTCCACTGTTGATAAATTATGCGTAGAACCAATTTAATTGTGTAATATTATGGTGTCTCTTTTCCGCCACTATTTGATAACCCTCTCCACCACTATTCGATAACCCTCTCCAAAAATTATAATATAACTAATAAACTTCTTCACCTAATTACAATAATTTTGTATATCACCCTTGCAATAAAAATAAAGATAAGGATTCACTTCTACTCATTAAACATTCTCCAAATCACTAGTTTTGATAAGTCTTATAGGGGGCCTTGCACCAATGTCACTTATACAGTTAGACCACAATAAAGCCTCATGATCCATCAAGCCAATAAGCATTATCAGACTTCATTTTTTACAAAACGTCTTTCACTTCAAAAGTTAAAACGACGGCGCATTACTAATATTCTTTTCCTTAGTAAGAGCACTGAGATCCCCTACTTCACAGTTTTCATGTGCAAAAGTAAGACATGATTTACAACTAGGATGTAAAGTATGTTGTAGACATTGTAATACATGTTACAACTAGGTAGATCTTGAAATCTCATTAAATCCTAAGAGCTCTTCCCTAACCCTGAGATCCAAGACTCTAAACTCAAAACCATCAAAAAATCATCATTTCATAAAAATCACACATAAGGAAAATTAGAACAACTAAATTTGAAAGCTCTACTCAAACATAGTGAAATCAAGGATTTGTTGTGAGAGGTTGGCAATGCCACGGGTAATATTTAGGGGCTATCACGTTTTATATGCATGAGAATTTACATAGTTAAATATAATCCGAATAAATACCAAAAAATAGAAAATTCATATATAAATATATAAATTAATGGTTACATGCCATCATTTCAAAGTATCATTTGAAGCATTTTGCTAGTTCAGTTTGACTTTTATGGTGAGATACCTCTTGTATTTTTGTTATGATTAGTTTAATTTAATGATCTAGTCATTTTAGTTCAGAATCAGCACACAACCCAAAAAAAGGGAAAAGCTATAGTCTCTGTGTTGGCACAAATACAAACTCATTGAAAGAATCAGGCAAACGTCCCATTTCTTCAAGTTTCACAAAAGAAAAGTTTCAAACAAACTTTCCATTTCTTCTCATTGAATTGCTTCAAATAGAATAACCAGCATCCTACTTGTTCCATGAAATAGGCATACCATGAGATCAAGCAGTACCATCATTAAAGGAAAATAAAAGATCATTTTAGAAGACGCGGTTTAGTGGCTGCTTATTTCCCCCCACCCTCCCCCTACATAACAAGAAAAAAGAGTAGCAGTTGGTAAAGGAAAAACAAGAATACATCCCTTCCTCCCTCCGTCCATCTCTCATCAGCATCAGAAGATAGTGGCTAGGGAAAATTGAGGAAACAAAAGAGAAAAGAGGGAAGAAAGATATGAAACAAGTAGGAAAGAAAGGAAAGTGAGGCACTAGATAATTTAAGAAATTATGCATCAAATGTCACTAACCAATCGTCACAAGAGGTTATCAAACAACCAGATTAAAAGTTAGCCAGACATCATCATTTATTCGTATAAATTAATGTGGCCAATAACAATAAGATAACATATTGTTTAGTTGGTTGGTTAGGCTGAACTAGGATTGATCAAACAAGCCTACATATGTAGGGTGTGCAACAAACTTGACAAACAATAAACATTTGTAAAACCATTTTTATATAGAGGAATGGATTGGTAAGATCATCTAAGAAGCCATACTTTTGAACATTTGCACATGTAACTAGAAAAAGATTTCTTTGAAGTATGTCATCATAGTTGCAAAATGGGTGAAGACAAATTCATCTAAACTTTATCCACATAAAATATTATACATTGCCGCCAATAAATACTTAATCACCCCCCACTATTGTAAGTCTAATATTAAATAGAATATCATATAAAGTTAAAAAGAAAAATAATGTATGTCAAATAGCAAAAACCCAGAGAGTCACTATCAAATGTTACCTCCAACAACACAAATGTGGTAGTCATTATACTTTTTCAAGGACAACTTTGATTGTGACTCCAGCCAATTTAATTTAATTGTAGGTACCGATGGAACCATTTCCTCCTCCAATGATTGCCACATGTTTTCATTTATGCCAACCTGATCAGGCAAAAACCATTAAATGAACAAAAGTTTAAAATAAATAGTTTGAAAGACAGTAACAAAAACTTATCTAGTTGCTATGTGAATTGTTAAACAAAACAACTAATAAACATGGCTGATAAAATATTAGCTAGCCAATTGACCGATATGGCATTTCATAAACATAAAACTATCAGTGCTAACTCCATAAGTGATAGCCACAAACTTCAGTCAACACCAATACAAGATACATAATTTCAATTAGCATTTTGCTTGAACAAGAACTTATAATCTCAATGATCTATGTTGTGGTTCAAAAAACAAAAAGCGTGACAAATATAATAACATATAACGTGAAGGGCATCACTTAAAAGGCAGCTGTCACCTTATCAAGTCAACTGGTTGAAATAGTCTTTAAAAACTTGTTATGAACAGCAGATTATTTCAGGAATAAGCTTTTCAGGGATGCTAAAGTCAACAAATCAGCACATTTTATAACTTTTTCTTGTCTGACTGAACTCAACCAGACAAACTTTTGCAGGCCTGGATTGTGATGTAGGACAATATGAATGCAACCTACTTTTTATAGTTCAGTAAGCACGACGACAACTAAGTTCAAAATATGGCAAGAGTGCATGTAAAGAAATTTTATATGATAACGAAGGAATATTAATTCTACAAACAAGTCAATTTAAAACAAAAAGAAAACAAGATAAAAAATAAACAAAAATCCACCAAACAAATTAGGGTATGTTCTCAATCAATCAAAGCCAATATACAACAAGGAAGCCTCACAATTATGTAACCCAACAATAATTCTCTCTCAAATTAGTGTTCATGATCACGCAGGTAAGTAATCAAGCAACCATAATGACAATAACACCAACACAATTCCAAAAGAAACCATAGATGTGAGTGTAGTTATGGGATTACCTAAGCCAACGATCAAAGATCACTGAGAAGTGCTACAAAGAGTCTAACCGATGTACACATCGACAGCGCAATCGCAGAGGGTGATAGTGGTAGCATCTGCAATTCACAGGTTTGAAGGGTCCCTAATTCGTTGCAACGAATCACCTTGACATTGAGGCGATCTTCTCTTAAGTACAATCATTCACAAATTTGATCATTCATAATTAGTTATCATTAATATTTATGTTTCCATTTTAACATATTCAAATTTCTTAAAAATACAATCATATAAAAATATTTAGACATCTTTATCTCTAAACTGATATGCTTCTAAGCGTTGGAATTCTACTAACGAATTTTATCAATGATTATTGCATTGATTGAGATTTCATCTTAACTCAAGTCACCGACCACCCCCCATCAATTTGGTATCAAAGCTTTAGTATTCCCTTTGTTTGATACTTTGTGACTTTCATCATATTATGTATTCGATTCAGCATTCTAATGATTATTATGATGATCGGTATACTCCTAGGTCTGATCAAAAACATAAAAGTGAGAATTCATATTGTCACTGTGATGATAAATATGATCAAATATATGAAAATCGAAATTTGCATGGTCATTATTATAGTAGATAAGATCAAAAGATATGAAGATCAAAAGTCAAATGATTATTATGATGATGAATAGGATCAAAGATAATTTCTGTAAAAGAAATTCTCAATATTTCAGATCTACTTTACATGCATCTTTATGACTATTTGGTTCTTCTCAGACTTCACAAGGTTCTACTCGTGGCTATGGCCAATATAGTTATCATGACTCGAGTTTTTCTGATTCACATGAGTCTTCTCATTATAATGATGATATCGACATGCCAGTACATAATCTTATCAGCAAAATAATTATCCCTCTGAAACTCAACCTCTTATTCGATGTAAATCTTCAGGAATGCATAATATGTTATCTTCTAATGTTGCTCCTATGTAATTACATAATTCTTAATGATCCACATTATGCTAATACTATTCAATTTTTTGATGAACATAACTGCCTTGACGATTTTACTTCTTTTTTTATTTCTATATAAGAAGATTCTCCAGTAGAATATGAAGGTGACAGTTACAAGGTTATTGTTGACTATAATCTAGAATCGATATTTCAGATCTACTTCATGTGCACCTTCACGGATATATAGTTCTTCTCAGACTTTATATGTAACTACTCGTAGCTATAGCTAATATAATTATCATAACTTGAGACTTTCTAATTCGTATGAGTTTTCTCATTATAATAATGATGTCAACATACTAGTACATGATCTAATCAACGAAATAGGCACCCCTCTCAAACTCAACCTCTCATTCGAGGTAAATCTTCAAGAATGCATAGAATGTCCTCTTTTAATTGCTCCTATGCGATTATACAATTCGAATAATCCATATTATAATAATACTATTCATCCTTCTGATAATCATGATTGTGTTGAAGATTCTATTTCTTTTTTTATTACTACACAAGAATATTCTCCAGTAGAATACGAAGGTAAAAGTTACAAGGTCATTGTTGACTATGATTCAGAAACAAGTGTATTTGAACTTTATTAAGCCATAATAGAAGGGAATGATAATGATGTTGAAGACCGGGTGGAATACATGGATATATTTGAAGATGATGTTAAGGATGAATGGATTTTAGAGGAACAAATTTTAGAAGCATTTAGTGAAGAAGTTGAACAAGATAAGGCATTAAATGGCACTATCATGAGCAATAATGAAAAAGTACAAGCATTATCACATATGCATCTTATAGCTGATAGATTATCTATTGTTAAAGGCAGCCATGATTTTAAAGTTTTTATTATTTAGAAAAATTATTACATCATCACATTCAAATTGATTTTATATTGACTATGGTGATGAAGTTTCGAGCTCAATTGATAGTTACGAATGGACTAAATAGGTTCCATACCATAGGCCCAACTCATTTTCTTTACAATTTCATTATAGATCATTTTGTAGAGAAAGTTGGCGTATGCATAATAAAATTAAAAATTTATAATTTGATTCTTCCTCTACATATTTCAATTCAAAGAAAAGGAAACAAAGAGAACTCATGATTGCATCAAAAGACCATAGATGCCTCATAGTCAAACAGTATCTCATGTTACCTTGAAAATTTAGACTTCTCAGCATTCAGTCCTACAACGTGCCAATGTAGAGTTATTTCAATGAAAAAAATGACTCATGCAGTTGACCCCACATAGTGGAATAAAGGCATGGTTTGTTATTGTTGTAAATAAAAATCCAAATAATTGGAGGACACCAAATTTTGAGGAAATAGTTTACTTCATACTAAAAATTAAAAGGTAAGAGGCATTTTTTCAAAAAAAAAAAGAGGAATATTGGGATGAGAAAGTAAATTCATTCCCTCAAAATTAGATACTTTTGGGTTTTATTAGGTATTCAGGAATATTCCTAGATTTTTTAATTTTATAAATAGCATTTATGTAAACCATATTTTAAAGAATGATTGCTAAATAAAATGTTGTTAACATCCATGCGTGGATCTCTTTGGTAGTTGTGATCACCTATAGTTCTGACGAATTAGTTTTAATTCATTGCAACAAATCACCTTGATTGTTGCTGCGACCTTCTTTTGATATGATCATTCTTGAGAGTTTGATCATTCGTAGTTGGTTATCTCTATTATTTATGTTTTCATTCTAACGTATTCGATTTCTTAGAATTTAAATCATATAAAAATATTTGAGCTTTTTTATCTCTAAATTGATACGCTTCTAGTATGCTTGGGATTCAGCAGAAAAATTTTATCAAAGATTATATTGATCAAGATTTCATCATAATCTCAAGTCACTGATTGTCCCCAATCACTAAGACCTTTAAATAGAAACAATTACAGTTTGAAATTTATAATGCCAAAATAAAATTGCATAAAAGAATATCAAATACTACTATCCCATAAAAAAATATAATATATACTAATAAACACAACAACAACAACAACAACCAAGCCTTAATCCCACTAGGTGGGGTCGGCTACATGAATCCTTTGTTTCCAATGCGCTCTATCAGTTACCAAATTCTTATCTAAGTTTAAGTAATTAAGATCACTCCTTATAGTTTCTTGCCATGTCTTCTTTGGTCTCCCTCTTCCTCTTTGTACATGGGCAAAATCCAATAACTCAATTTTTCTAACTGGAGCTTCAATTGGCCTACGATTTAGATGTCCAAACCATCGAAGCCGACTTTCTCTAAGTTTATCCTCAATTGGTGCAACACCAACTTTCTTTCGGATATACTCATTTCTCATTCTATCCTTTCGTGTACAAAATTTGAAAATCCTTGCTCAAAAATAATCACTCATAATAAGTAGGATCCTACTCATTTGGGTTTGTTCATCTTTAGTTCGCACGTTGAGATGAACAACTTCCCAAGCACCAAACAAAAAGTCCTTTAACTAGAAGACTTTATTGCCATCATTCCATAAGGAACTGCTTGGCCTATGAGTTTGTTTTCTAGTAGAAGACCGATCTGAAGAGATCTATCTCCCAGAAAATATTCTCGTCCTCAAAACATCGAGAAAAAGTTAGAGTTAAAAAATCAGCACAAATAAAGTTTTAATGTTCTTAAGAAACCTGTTGATAATTTAAGTATGAAAATTAGAGTTAAAAGGTGACGTAGTCGGCAACTATGCCAAAGAACTTGAACAATGAAGTGAAGATGTTCTACATTGGCATGAACAACCCAAACCTCGGATGGTGGATGTAAACCACCACCATACCATCAGGGGGTCTATTTAGCTGATCTTCATTGATGGGCATCATCGAATTCGGCCTCTTCATTCAACCACCTAACTTTGTACACCTCGTTATCATGTTCAACGAGGATGCAAAGTCAAACACACCTTGGTTGAAGACATCCACTAGTCGACAGTCTTGAGTTTCTTTTGCATCTTGATCATCAAACAATGCAAACTCGAGGTCAGATGTAAAGGAAATGAGTAGGAGTAAAAAAGCACTAGACTTAATCCCCATTTCATAGGGAGGAAAAGGGACGATGTAGGAATCCTCGGAAGCGCCACCACATTGAGTCATTTGGGACCCAAAGATCTCTTATGCGTTGCGATTAGGTGGACACAACTATTGGGGAAATGACACATGCATCTTTTTAGTACAACTCAAGGCATTTGTTTGGGATACCCAAGGTGAGGGATGTAACACCATCACAACACATTTGCAACTATCATCAAAATTTGAAAAGTACATTACAAATTAATGGAAGACAACTTGAATACACTAACCGAAAAAGAATCAAAATTGCTAAGATTCATTTTAATTCACTGGTTTGACTTCCAAAAATTACATTTATTAAAAACAAGCACAACAAAAAATAAAGGAATTTCATACATCAATATCATCAAGAAAATTGGAAAGGGACCTTGTAAAAGCCACAAACGGATTTTGATTGCTTTATCACATTTTTAAACATCCCTTGTCGAGCATTCGACTAGCTCCTTTAGCCTATTATTACTGCATCCTAGGTTCATAAGTTGAAGCCAGGGATCACTATCACCCAGCAGCAAGGCATCATGATCATTCCGAAGGGCACTGAGCCGATCATCCAGATCCTTGACCACATCCATCATAGCTTCAATCCATTTATAAAATAGAAGATATCCAGCATTCGCTCATCAAGATGGTCAGCGAAATTTTGAACGAACACCTTCAAGGATGGCACTTCATATTGAGTCGAAGAGCCACCCCTGACAAAGTGATGAAATGCTTGCTCAAGAGGAGTGGAGACGAAAGGCTTCTGCTTATGAAAAAGTTCTTTCACCACCTTATGGCCTCTGAAGAAAGAATCTATGAACAACTTAGCTGTGGTCTCCCATCCTAATTGCAAAGCACCCCTGATTGGCTCTCAGGCATGGTCTCCTTTAACAATCTCCATTATCAACGAAAGGGCCATCTTGTTCCCAAATCCACAAAGACCATCAAGTTCAATTCGTCCTTTCATTGGGAACCTGAGTGCACCCACCTTATTGACCTAGAATACCGATGCAATAATCGAGGGACCAATCACCGAGTCCTTGTAAAAATGTAAAAATATTTGTTATAATCTACAGGCTTAAGCTTTTAGGATTGGTACAGTAGAGATTTAACATAGTAATAGAGTTATAGGTCCCAAGTTCTAGCCCGATGTTCCTAATTATCCAATGCATATGGCTCTGGGAAAGTTTTAAAAAAGAAAGATCAATGTTGAAATGGATCTATGGTTTAAAAACAAGGTCTAGGTTAAATTGAATCTACTAGCAAAGCAAAATTGAGTGAGCGTATAAGAATATAATTACATATAATTATCCTGGACTTAACCTCCAAGCTTATGCTTTAGGTCAGTTAATTACCAAAGATCTAAAACTGTTAATCAACAAGAGGCAATACTATTAATAGAAACTCACAAATTTGTCATATAAATTGAAGTTTAAATAGCATCATTGATTGCCATGATCAAGCAAGATCTTACTGATTAGTACCTCTCTGAAGACTTTGGGAGTTTTAATGCAGCTAACCTAACAGGTTTTCCAACTTACATCTGAAGATGAAGCATAAGTACGGTGATCTTCATAAATAACTTTGATGGATGACAGGTTTACGGCAGGAAGCTGAAGCTTATTGCCATCAAACTTCTTCCCCATACTCTGATGCATCATAAAAGGCAACACATAAATCCAAATCAAAAGTTGAGACTGAGAAGAAAAATTAGGAAGTCAAACTAGGAATGCTACTTCAACAATCTGGAAGAAGCTGCTTAAGAATAAATCTTGCGTTGTCTTTGGTTGATGGCTGCATGCAAGAACCTCCAACATGTGTTTGACGGACAAATCTAATATCCCAATAAAAGCATACCACCTGCATCATGCGATAAAATTCAAATAAGTAGGCACTCTCCGAGAAATATCATGGTCCAACTCTTTGAGAAATACGTTACAAGGGCTGTGATCCCGTTTCCACCTGCCAAAACTGTAATGAATATGGTCTTGAATATAATTCCATGGAATTCCTTTATAAATTAAAAAAGCATCTCGGAATGTTCGAAGTGCATGTGGTTTCTGCATCCAAGAAATAACCAGCAAAAACAATCAAACAGAAATTTGACTCATCACCTATAATGTAATCTGTTCATAATAAACTTTCTTTTTCTTCAAAATAGACCTACCTGATCAGAAACATAGTACCGATTACCAGCAAGGACAAGATGAAAACCATACTTGCGGAGCATAGGTGGTTTACAAAATAAATAGCTATATGATGCCTGCTCAAGCATTACTGCCGCATGCAGAGGAGACTCCTGGCAAAGGAAGTAACCAATAACACATTCAGAAAAATATAAATTCCACAAGTTTAACTTGATTTTGTAAATATAAAACCTTAAAAGCATTCAAACATTTCAACACATATATCCAAACGTACTCATATTACCAATCACCTCATTAGAAATGCGAAAATATATGCCAGCTGCCTCTTTATACTGGCCCCTGACCTTCAACATTTCTGCCCACCAGAGTCCACATCTTGTAGCATTTCTCTGACCAGCAGGCCCAAGTTTCTATAGGAAAATAGTAAATCATCATAAATTGAATGATGTTGAACCATGTGACGAGATGAACAAAAAGTTTTGAATATTTTTAATATGAAAAAAAAAGAGATACCACGTGAACCATGATTATAGAATAAGAAAGAAAAATAAATAAACATTTCCTTCTATCTTCATCTTTTGCTTTTTATTTGAGTTATATCCGATCCACAGCAACATAAATTCTGTGTGTAGGCATGGATACCAGAAAGGTAATGAGAAAAAGAAGATAAGGAAGGAGAACATGAAGAAACAAGGAAAAAGAAAAAAAAAAGGGAGAAAGAGAATTTTAGAAGTCGATATTCTTTATTCAATTCATCAAAGTCTAAAATAATAACAATAGTTAAGAAGCACAAAGAAGAAGAAAAAGATAAAGAGAAGAGAAGGGATGAAGAAAGAGAAAGAAACTTTTGGGAGTCAATATCGTTATTCAGTTCATCATAGCCTACAAAATAACAAATATGGGAAATTATGGAGATTGCATATTGGTGGGGACACCACGATCGACCGTCGATTCATTCCTAATAGAGTTTATCGTCGATGGCCAAGATCTGCCACATTACTTCGATCTGAATTGACTGACTGTCAGGACAAATCTAGAAAGATGGATGTTGCGGATTGCTGACTTGGTGGATTGGAAATCTCACATTCATTCTGATTGATTGAAGATTTCATTTGGGCTGATTTTATTTCCCGCATTTATTCTGTATTAGTTATTTCTATTTTTGTGATTATTATTTTAGGCATGTTATCTATTATTTTCTCGTTTGTATCAAAAATTATTACATCATGTATTTTTCTTTATTGAGTCAGTTTATATAGAGGTTTATATAAACGTCTCCCTATTATTCTTATTTCCCTAATACTGATTGAACTTGATTTGTGTTTTCCATTAGGATTATTTGATTTTAAAATGAATTGATATCCCAGATAAGGAAAGGCTTGGGCTTTGGGTGAAAATCTCTAAACTCCATCCATTTGCTCAAGCTCAGCCCTCTAGAATCGATCCACTTCTCCTCTCTCTCAAATCCTGCTTAGCATTCACTCTAAACTATTTCTTGTGCATTCGACTCCACCGTAACAGTCGTTGGCTCATCCATCCAGCTCTGCAAGGTTTTCAACATGCCGAAATTCACTGCTCATCAAATCATATCACCATCTCCATTCAGATGCGCCCATCGCGCGCGAGCAGCACGCGCCGTGCGCAAGAGTTGCACCCGCCCGCGCCTGCGTCACGCCTGACCACCTGCCCGCAAACCGCTAGCCATCCCCGTGCGCGCCGCCAACATGTAACACTCCCCGCCCGCCTTCCCTGAGAGCGCCGCCTGCCTGCAATCGCGCAGCACCAACTAGCCGCGTGTGCCGCCCCCACCTGCTGCGCGCATCACGACGGCCTGCTACCGCAGTGCGCCCGTTTGCCACCTGCGCTGCACTCGCCTCCACGCGATTGTCTGAGCCGCACCCACCGGCCTCCGTCTGAGCACACTGTGCCCTAATTTTCAAAAAGAATTATAAAGTGGTCCCTGAATTTTTTGACCCAAGTACGAATTTCAACAAAATTATTAATTTGGTTGAATCGAATATTCTGGAGTTTTCTGCTTGCTTGAGATTTGCTTGAATTTATTCCATCTGTGTGACCTGTCATTATTACGTGTAATTTAATTATTCTTGAAAAAATATTGTGAGAACCTGCAATCTTGTTACCTTATTTCTGATTTGTTGAAAACTGAATTAATCACTAATCTGAGTTGGTAATTTTTCAATTACCTTCGAACTGATTTATTTAAAATTTTTAAAAAAATTGATTTTGCAGGTTTAATTAATTTCTGTCATTATAAAATCAAGTCCTGAAATTTTAATATTAATTTCTGCATATTCTGCTATATATAATTTACTGATCTCTAAATTGAATCATCATTCATTTGTCCTGCATCACTTATACAATAGAAAAGAAATAATAAAAGCATGCCAAAACAATAAAATATAACCACCACCAAGCCTTAATCCCACTAGATAGGGTCGGCTACATGATACCTTAATCTCCATGGCACTCTAACAAATATCTCATTTAGCTCAAAATATGCAAGAACATTCCATATAGTTTTTTTTTATCTTTCTCTTCCTATTTTTATACGAGTAAAATCTAATAACTCAATTTCTTTTTACTGGGCTGCTATTGACCTACAATTTATAAGCTATCTAAAATGACTCTCTTTGAACTTATTCTTAATTGAAGCTTCTCCAATATTCTCATAAATAGACTCATTCTTCTTATTCTTTTGTGTATATTAAGTTATCCACCCCAGCATCCTCATCACTGTAACACTTATTTTATTTGTATATATCTCCTTTGCATGTTCAAATTATCTAAGATGGTTCTCTTTAAGTTTATTCTCAATTAAAGTTACTTCAATATTCTTATAGATGTACTCATTTATCTTATCCTTTTGTGTACATTAAATCATCCATTGTATTATTCTCATTCCTACGATACTTATTTAATTTGTATATTTCTATTTTATAAGCTAACATTCAACACATGACATCATTAATCTTATTGCTGACTTATAAATTCATTTTTAAACCACAGTAAAATTTTTCTATCATATAATACACCAAAAATAATAATAATAAAATAAAAAATAAGCCAAAATAGTAAAATACCAAAAACTAAAAAAGAAAACTAATAATTCCCCTTAACTAACAAAAATTCAATCAATGTGAATATAGTTATTAAGTTGGCACATTTCTACACGACCATCATTTTCCCGATTCCAAAAATAACTCAAGTCTATGGAGAAGACATGTACATATAATTAAAGGGACATAATATATTATATCATATTATCTAGTAGAAAATACTTGCTTAGTTTAAAGATATATATAGATAACTTCTTAAAAAATTATAAAATTATCACCTTAACGATAATATTTAAATGTCATGATATTTAGAATACATGACATAATACCAGCAGCGCCTACTCGGCGGGCCATTACTCCAGCAGCTTAATCTCCCCCGGCGACTCCACCTCGTTGGACTTCCTGCCTTGCTGTCAAGCACAAACGCCGAACAGTCGTTGACCTGCACTAGTGGCGCCGCTTCACTATGCCTCATTGGGTAACCGCTCCGACCTTGCTGCACACATGGCCGCTTCTTCGCCGACAATCAGCGTCTCGTCAGCCGCCAGCGACCTCTACGCCCGTTCTCTCTCTCTCTCTGTCAGCCTGCAAACGCAACTTTAGTTAAAACAATCTCACATATTTATATCTTTTAAAATTCAACAAACGGTATACCACTTTCTCTATCTTTAGATACGCAATTTCCCAAGCTTACCTATTTAATGAAAAATGGGGAACTAAGGAGGTGTCGCGCCATCAGTGAGCTCGAACACCACTCTACGCAATTTCATTTGAGAAGGAAAGCAATTTTTGGGATTACGAATTCGAATATATATCTTCCATTTGAGAGGAAGGTACACTTTCTTTGTGCAATGAAAGAGGGCTCACCCTTCTGTTCTGCAACAGCAACTACTAAAGCTACAATTGTCGGCCATGTCGGCCGCCGCCAGGTACTTTGACTCGACGTCCATACCCGCCCGGGTCACATCACCTGCACTATCTACTCTGCCTACTCTGCCTGCTACGCCTACCCTCTGCTGTCGTCATAGCAGTTCATCTCCCCTGCACTCGACCCCGTCACTGCCCTCCTGCTTCCACCTTTAACTCTATGTTCAGTCGTCGACCTTCATCAGTTACCTCCTCCTTGTCATTGAACTTTGTCGGATTCAGATCATTGGTAAAAGTAACCCCCAAGCCTAATATTTATTTTTAAAATTTCTCGAGATATAGTTGATAATCGGAATCAAGAGTTGATTTGCTCGCTTGTGTGATCCTGAAATTACTGTATGAATTAAATTGCTGTTGGATAATATTTTATTGTGAGAATACCCCTTACGGTGTATCTAGGCTCTGATTTGTTGAGATATTATTGCCTTAAATCTGTAAGTAAATTACTTACATAATATTTGAACTTGCTTTTTAAATATTAGAAATTGGTTTGCTTGTGAAATTAAAATCATTTTGATTATCACATAATTATCATTGGTATCCATCCTTGTAGCATTTTATGTTGTTTGTTAATTTTATTTACTAATCTCTGTTTAAGACACATCCGCAAGTTGTCTCAATTTAGTAGTATAGCATCCACTTCGAAACAAGACAATTATTTGAAGAATCAAATAACTTAAACATGTTCTTTGTCCAAAAAATTTCAAACATGGAGAAATTCGATCAATGGAAATAAGAAGGGAAATCATAATATAACTTAAAGGTCTGTCGTGAGAAAAGATTTTATTCTACTATCTTTGATAAGCAAAGTAGATGTTCAAAGCCTGTAAAAGGAGATATCCCAAAGTTGTAAATCCATCTGCATAACTAGGGCAAGAATTTTATCTAGTGCAGCTACAAACACAAATTCCTCATTACAGGTCATAACCTCGATTACAAGCTTTCTCATTTTAATTTCTCATGAAAGTATCAATTATTCTCATTTATATAAGAATAGCATCATAAAACTTCAACTCCTACATTAAACACCACAGAATGTAGAGAAGCAATGATGTAGGACGAAAAATGAAAAATAAATATTTAAAACTATAACCGGCAAAATTAATTAGAAAACCATTTTAATTAAGAGTAAAATACTTTCTAAATAAATTATATGATAAATAAGATTCATAAATCTAAAAAATTAAAAATATTTCAAAATTAAAATTAAACTGGATCATTTGATAAATAAAAATTTATCAAATTAGATTAAGGCATCAATTAAAATTCAATAAATCAGATTCGAGATTCAGTAATTTAGGACAGATGTCTGACCCTTAAATCCAACTGTAATTATCACTCAAATAAATGTTAAATTGCGCAATCAGAGCCAAATGAATAATCTAAGTCAAGAGAATAATTTTTTATTGAAATCAAACAACAACAACAACCACGTCTTAACCTCACTAGGTGGGGTCGGCTACATGAGTCCTTTATTCCTATTGCACTCTATCAATTAATAAATTCTTATCTAAGTCTAATTAACTAAGATCACTCCTTATAGTTTATTGCTATCTTTTTTTATCTTCCTCTTCCTCTTTGTACATAGGCAAGATTCAATAGCTCGATTTTTCTAACTAGACCTTCAATCGGCCAACGATTTACATGTCTAAACCATTTAAGCTGACTTTCGCTTGTTTATCCTCAATTGATACAACACCAAATTTCTTTCAGATATACTGATTTCTCATTCTATCCTTTCGTGTATATCTACACATCCATCTTAGCAACCACATTTCTGCAATATTTATTTTATTTACATATTTTCTATTTACAGGCCAGCATTCAGCACCATATATCATCACTAATCTTACTACAATTTTATAAAATTTACCTTTAAGTCTAGATGAAATTTTTCTATCGCACAACACACGAGAAGCATTTTTCCATTTTACCCATCTTTCTTGAATACTGCTAATAATGTCATTATCTATTTCACCATCATTTTGTATGATTGATCTAAGGTATCTAAAACGCTCACTCTTCTTGACAATTTGATTACCAATTGTCACATCTTCAATATAAGTATTTCTTTCTTGACTAAATGTGCACTCCATATATTCAGGTTTTTATCTACTGAGATGAAAACCTTTAGATTCTAGAGCATTCCTTTAAAACTAGAATTTCTCTTTAGCTCTCTTTTTAGTTTCATCAACAAGGACAATATCATCTGTAAAGAGCATACACTAAAACACCTCATCTTGAATATGTCCAATCAAGACTTCCACAATCATAGCGAAAAAATGCGAACTTAAAGTTGAGCCTTGGTGTAATCCAATTGTAATAAAAAAATACTTAGTCAAACATCTTTGTGTCCGAATACAGGTAACAATTTTTTTATATATATCTTTAATAACTTAAATATAAGTAGTGCAAACTCCTTTCTTTTCTAAAACTCTTAAAAGTATTTCTCTTGAGACTTTATCATAAATTTTTTTTTAAATTAATAAAAATTAAATGTAAGTTTTTCTTTCTCTTCTTAAACTAAATTTTTCTTTCTCTTCTTAAACTAAGTTTTTCTTTCTCTTCTTAAACTTTTCTATTAAATATCTCAATAAATGAATAACTTCTATAGTAGATCTACCTAGCATAAAACCAAACTGATTCTCTGATACATTAATTTTATGGCGTAATCTATGTTCGATCACTCTCTCCCAAAGTTTTAAAGCACGACTCATTAATTTAATTCCTCTATAATTGACACAATTATATACATCACCTTCATTCTTGTAAATAAGTACCAATATACTCTTTTTTTATTCATTTGATATTTTTTTAGTCTTCAAAATCATATTAAATAAACAAATCAACTAAGAAACTCCTTCATCTCCTAAGCACTTTCAAACATCTATTGAGATGTTATTCGGCCTACTGCTCTTTTATACTTTATTTTCTTTAAATTTTTTCAGACTTCAGCTTTACTAATACGTCAGATGTAAGAGTAACTTTTATTTTCTTTTAGGGTGCTGAGTTCAGTAAGATCAATTGAATTTTCACAATCTTCATTGAAAAATTTTTGAAAGTAACTCATCTATTTTTGATAAATTTTTACATGAAAAGTACTTTTTGATTTTCATCCTTAATATATTTTACTTAAATTAAGTCTTTAATTTTTCTATCTTTTATTTCGATCATCTTATATAATTGTCTTTCTACTTCTTTAGGGATGAGGGTACAATCCTACAGATTTTTATAACCTCCTTATCAAGGATATTACCTGATGTACTGATATATCTTTTTTTCATAATGTGTGGCCTTGGCCATACTTTCTAAACAACAACTAAGCTTTAATCCACTAGGTAAGGTCGGCTACATGAATTCATTATCTTCATTGCGCTCTATCAATTACTAAATTTTTATTTAAGTCTAAGTAACCAAGATCACTCCTTATAATTTTTTGTCATATCTTCTTTGGTCTCCCTCTTCTTTTTTGTACATGAACAAGATCTAATAACTCATTTTTTCTAACTGCAGCTTCAATCGGCCTATGATTTATATGTCCAAACCATCTAAGCCGATTTTCTCTAAGTTTATCCTCATTTGCTGTAATTCTTGACAATTTGATCATCAATATCAAATCTCCAATATAAGTATTTTTTTTGACTAAATATGTACTTCATATATTCAATTTTTAATCTATTGAGATAAAAACCTTTACATTCTAAAGCATTCCTCCAAAGCTCGAGTTTCGCTTTAGCTCCTTCTTTAGTTCTCTCAATAAAGACAATATCATCTGCAAAAAGTATACACTAAGACACCTCATCGTGAATATGTCCAATCAGGATTTCCATAATCAAAGCAAAAAGATACGGACTTAATACCGAGCCTTAGTGTAATCCAACGGTAATAGAAATATCTTTAGTTAAACTTTCTTGTGTTCGAACACAAGTAACAGCTTCTTTATACATGCCTTTAATAACTTAAATATAAGCAGTGCAAATCCCTTTCTTTTCTAAGACTCTCCAACGTATTTCTCTTGAGACTTTATCATATGCTTTTTTCAAATCAATAAAAAATAAAATGTAGGTTTTCGTTTCTTTCTATAAACTTCTCCATTAAACTTTTCAATAAACGAATAGCTTCTATAATAGATTTACCTGGCATAAAACCAAACTAATTCTCTGACACTTAAGTATTATGCCGTAACCTATGTTCAATTACTCTCTTCTAAAATTTTAAACTATGACTCATTAATTTAATTCCTCTATAATTGGCACAATTCTGTACATCTCTTTATTTTTATAAATAGGTATTAATATACTCTTTTTTCATTTATTTGGTATTCTTTTAATCTTCAAAATTATATTAAACAATCTAGTGAGCCAAGAAACTCCATCTCCGAAGCACTTCCAAACATCTATTGGATATTATCCGATCCTACTGTTTTTTTATACTTCATCTGCTTTAAGGCTTTTAAGACTTCAACTTTATTGATACGTCGGATATAAGAGTAATTCTTACATTCTTTTAGAGTGTTGAGTTCAGCAAAATCAATTGAATTTTCACAATCCTCATTAAAAAACTGTTTAAAGTAACTTATCCATCTATTTTTTATATCTTCTTTCACGAAAAATATTTTTTAGTTTTCATCCTTAATACATTTTACTTGGGTTAAGTTTTTAATTTTTCTATCTCTCGTTTTGGTCATTTTATATAATTGTCTTTCTCCTTTTTTAGTGTATCGCTTCTTACATAAATCTTTAAGAGCTATATTCTTTACATTGTCGACTGTTTTTTTAGATTCTCGTCAAGTCACTTTATATTTCTCTCATTTATTCATATTTTTACTTTTAAAGTAGTTTTTATAACAAATCTTCTTCTTAATTTTTTTCTTGTACATCATCTTTCCACCACCAAACATTTTTATTATATTGAAATCAAATAATCAGATTAATTTGATTCAAAAAATAAATTATACCTTAGCCAAAGAAATTCAATTAGTGGGTGATAAGTTTAAGTAATAACGACAAAGGCGAGGCAGGCAACTCAGATCGAAGTGCTCGAGTGGCACATTTCTCGAGCAAAGTAGCGAGCCGAGTGACGAAAAAAATGATCAGTCGCCTCGCGCTGATCAGAGAGGCAACGGGCAACGGAGGCGAGCGTCTGTTAAAGGGAAGGAAAATGCTGGACGCGTTCGGAGATGATCGAGAGAGAAAGCAATAAATGGAGGAGATTTTTTATTTAGAAAAGTGGATAACTAGTCTAATTTGAGGATTCTCACTAAAGGTTAACACTACTCTTTCTTTCACTGGAATATTAACCCCTTAACTCAGATCTAAGCTTTGAGAAAACTCAAATATAATACTATTCATAAAATACTACTAACTATTACAATGCAAGACGGCTTCATTATATAGAGAAATCTCATAAAGAAATTTGAAAATTCAATATTAAATACAAAAAATAAAATGTCAAATAAATGAAAACAAATATGAAATTAATTCTATTACAATAAAATAAAATCAGCTCCAAATATGGCGAGTCTTCAAATCTCCTCAATCTGCTCTGAATCAAATCAAATCTAAATAAAAATAATATAAAAATCTCTAATCGATCTTAATTAAATTGAATTTGAATTTTGATTCAACAAATGACATCATCTTGATCATCCAATTCAATGCTGATCTATGTCCCCACCAAGTAACAAGGATCCGTATACTGATTGGACTTTCAACAACAACAACAACAACCAAGCCTTAATCCCACTAGGCGGGGTCGGCTACATGAATCCTTTGTTTCCATTGGACTTTAAAGTCATAAAATCTTTAATCTCCTTGTCAATTTCAACAAAATTCAATTGTTCACCGTTTTGTTTTCAAATTCATTTTAAAGGACCATTTAGGATCATCATGTGGATCTAATACATTGTTATCTCAATTTGCTAGAAGCTGTAACATTTATCTCAACCAAATTATCTATTTTCTTCTAAATACTTATGATATTTTAGAATTTTCGTCTCTTTAGCCATAGACCAAGTTGTTACTTTTTCACGGGCATACGTTGAATATTAGATTTGATTTTTATCTATTTAGAAAAAGTTTATGATAAAATCTCAAAGGAAGCACTTTGAAAGTTTTAAAAAAGAAAGTTAGAATAACCTCAATTGATGATAAACTCATAGAGAGTTGGCTTAAATGATTTGAACATATAAAATATAAGCTGATAGAAACTCCAATAAGAAGAGTTATCAATCTTTGTCTATATTAAAAAAAAGAAGAGAAAGACCAAATAAGATATGACAGGAAACCATAAAAAAGGATCTCACATACTTGGAGATAAAAATGAATTTATTATTTATTAAAATGCAATGGAAAGAAAAGATTCATATAATTGACCCCGTCTAGTGGGTTAAAGGCTTAGTGGTTGTTATTATTGTAGTATCTTGGGTTTTGGATTGAATATGAAAGAATAAAAGCTAGTAAATATCTTTCATAATATGCACCAAAAAACTACTCTTAAAACTATTGAACTTGAACAAGACATCTTTAGGAATATTGAAGTCTTTTGACTAAGTAATATTAGTCGCTTTTTAGTAAAAATTACCAAGCAAATAATATACTATTGGATCATTTTTTTATATTGAAAATAAATTTGAACTCAAGCAAATCATTAAATCCAGCCAGCTCTAGTTCCTCAAACATTATTGCGCGGATTATTAAGGAGCTTCGAGTGGTCATCATGCGAACATAGAAAGAGATCAATTGTGGAGTTTGAAATGGGATTAACAGATGTAGATTCATACAGGAGGTGATGTAGAAACACAATAGATTCTTTTCATATGTTGCAATAACGAATGGTTCCAATGCAAAAAAAGATATCAGTGATATTTTATATTTATGTTTAGCAAACTTAATTGGCAAATTATTTTAATTAAGAGAAAAAATATTTTCTAGATAAATTATATGATAAATA